>CM045999.1:88452988-89052988 GCA_025175895.1 Wurfbainia villosa | reverse complement strand
GGATATTCACTTTCAACAACTATCGCATTCCATCATTGATAATCGATGCATAATTTCAAAGGTCCATCTCTCTTTCAACAAAGAGTTTCGAATCTTCTCAAGGAGGAATATTAGGATAGATAAATATCCCTTCCAACATTTCCTATAATCGCAACTTACATTCTTCCAATTCCTATAGTGTTTAGTAACACTTATACCAGTCAAATTATCACCCGGCATGGGATCTTCGATATCGGAACTATTTCCGTAATCATTTCGATCGCCTACTCCACTTGCCTATGCAACAGCAAGGCTAGGAGTTCATCCGAATACTCTCGGATTATTCGCACATCTTAGAGACATATCATACCATACTCTCAACAATTTGACCATCCGTAAGGACATGTCTACAGTAAAGATATGTCTATCCAAGTCTAAGGGCATCCCTTAACTTTTTAATTGTTGGTCCACATCTCACCTGACGGTAGAGATACCACTGACCCACAAGTCGATGCATAGGAACCCTTCTAATCCGAACTAATAATATTCTAGACACAGATACCTGTAACTACAAGCATCTCTCAATATATTAACCTTGAGGGTAAACTAAAGTAATACCCTGAACAATCCGTTATCTGTCGATCTGATTCAAAGGCTCCTCGCAAGTCTCGACCTTTCTCCGAAGAGAAGAAGATCAAATCCAATAGTCCGCGATAACACGGTCGCATTTCTGCGACGAATGACCCGAGGATTTTCCTAAATCATCTGATCCTATCACTTAATCCTACGAGCTGCAACTGTAGGATACCGAATAGATACGACCATCGTCGTATACTCTCTCCTCGGTGCAAAGCCAATCACATCTGGGGATAACTGTTGTTGTTGTCTGCTGAGTCTTCTATGATGTCTTCTCGATGTCACTGAGATAACCCAATCTTCGTCGATCTCTCACGAGACAATGCATCTTCTTCCTCCGGAATACCATCGATAGTCTTCAATTTAGTCTTGAAAATACAACTCTTGATTTATCGGTTGCTTCAATAGCAATGAGATGAAGCGATCCGATAGATAATCGACTTGGCGTGTCTTCGCGTGATCCGTTTGCCGCATAATCCCTTCGGAGTCTTTGTTCTGATTTTGCTGATGTCCACGAGAACATCCTGATGATCTGCGGTTGATCTTCTATAATCGGAAAGTAGCTCAAGGCCTATGACTCCGATCTTGCTCCTTTTGTCCAACATTCGGAGGCTTCTTACTCCAATATCTGACTTGCAATATCTGCTTATCGATCTTCATCTCCTAAACACTTGTACGGAGTCATTCCTAAACTCCTTACTCAATCCAACGTCTTCCGGCAGGATCTGATAGAAAAATCCTGTCATCTTAATCCAACAGTAAGCCAACAACCGTGGGTGGCTTAAAACATCCATTCACTTTCTTGAGCTATTAGGTGGTCGTAACCTCTGTAAGTCTAACGACCCTGCATGGTAATCCCATTACCGACAATCACCCTACTTGAAGCTCAAGAATTCCTTATAATGTGTCACTAAAAGTGGCACGGGGAAATACTCTCTTTCAACATCACTAAACCATGATCAAGTGATGTTTTATTCCCCGAATGTTATTTTCTGCATTTACCACCAAATACCGGCTAGATCCCGATAATGGTATGCGAATAACTTCTCTTTCTCTGTATAACACGGGTTAAGTACTCAAAAGTATCCTCAAAGTTATACAACCCAGTACGAATAATCTCAGGGATCAAAATCTCTATGAAACACCGTAAACTAGCCTTCCGCTATCTGTAGCAATAAAAGTATACACACCCAGTCCATTACTCCACGGTAAAGATCTGACTAACCCACTTAGTGAAAATCCCTAAGACTATAGTCTTTGATTTCCACAAGAAATGTGAACCCATGTTTTCCGACTCGGTATTAGTCAGCTCTCAAAGGTAAATCACCTTTTTGACACAGGTTCAAAACTCACAGACTCAACAGGTCATTCCCATGGTCAATTTATACCACGGTTACGAACAATAACCATCACACTACAGGTTATTCCCTGTTTAAACATTAAGGGTGCGTTTGGTTCAAGTAATCATACATAACCTTGGTTATGTGATTACCAGGGAATAAAACATAACCTTGGAATAAAGTATAACCTTAGATAAAAACCTTATTTGGTTGGAGGTTTTAATATATAACTTAGTTTAACATTTTACTAAATTATCCTTTGTCTTTGCTCAATCAATTCAATAGCTGGCAGCGAAATATTAATGGCAGCGGTGATCCCCATCAGCGATGTCCATTGCGTGGCGGTGGCGGTGAGCCAACCAGCCGTCAGCGGCGATGGTGGCCGATCGCCAACGGCGGACGGTCGGCCGGCCGAAGCGGCGATGGTGGTCAACCGATCGGCGGCGACAATGACGATCGGTCGATCGGCGATGACAACGATGGGCGACCGATCGGCGACAGTGGTGACCGATCGCCGACGATGGTCGACCGACCGGGGGCGACGATGGTGGTCAACCGATCGGCGGCGGCAACGACGATCGGTCGATCGGCGGTGACAACGATGGGCGACCGATTGGCGACGACGACGGCGGCGACTGGCCGGGTGATGGCTGCCGGTGGCGGCGATCGGCCGACGACGGGCGGTGGCGGCGGCGATCGGTCAGCGGCGGCGATGGCGGCGGCGGCGGTAGCAGGCGGCGGCGGCACGGCGCGGCGATGCGATGGCGGCGGTGCGCGGCAGCGGCAGCGGGTGCGGCGGTGGCCGGTGGCGTGTGGCAGCGGTGGCGGCGGCAGGTGGCGGCAGTGGTTGGAGCGAGCGGCGGCGGCGGCGGCAACGGCACGGCGGCCGGCGGCAGGAGCGATAACGATCTGCGGCAGCGGCGGCTGCGGCAGCGGCCGGCGGCAGCGGCAAGCGACAGCCGGCAACGGCCGAGCAGCGGCGCGGCGGCGGCGGCAATGGCCGGCAAGCAGTGATAGCCGGCGGCGGCGAAGCGTGCGGCGCAGGCGGCGACGGCGAGCGGCGCGCGGCGGCGGCGGCCGGCGGCCGGCAGCGGCGGCCGGCGGCAGCGGCCGGCGGCGGCGCGGCCGGCAACGACGAGCGACAAATCGATTGAGTTTAAATTGAGATTTAATATATTGTTAGGGGTAATATTGGAAAAAAGTTTCCTTAACCCCAGGAATCAACAAAAACCTTGGTTCTCCAAGGTTTTTCGATTCCCTCTAAAAAGGTTTTTGTTCATAACCAGGTAATGAACAATTACCAGGTAATTGTTTATAACCTAAACCAAACAAGGTTTTGTTAGTGAAAGCCCTAGAGCCAATCATATGATGATTGTTGTATGGACTTTATTGTATCATATTCCTATTTATAAAGGCATGGTTATTATATTTACTTGTATTGGTGCCAAATAACTAAATATAATAATGTCCTTGAGTAGTAGGTTCTTATCTATATCAATCGATTGGTTGAATCGATAATGAGATGATATAGAGAACACTACTCTTAATCATTCCTAGTCGAGTATTAACATTCAGGGACAATGTTAATGCATAGAGACTAGCATGTAGGTCAATAAGATGACTTGATCTCACAAGTCATGGATATGAGATATCAAGTTGACACATGGGTATGCATTGGAGAATGTATACTGAATGACCCGCCATGAGAAAGTATCATGGATCGTTATATGAGTGTCATATACTTTCGTGTGGCTATTAGTATGACTATTAGTCCTTAGACACGAAGTCACATGGTTCCCTACATAAGGAGTTGCGTACTTTGGCTTGCCGTCAGCGTCGCGTAAATGGGTGGGTATAAAGCGATTCTGGGTATGTAGCGAATTATGCGGAGGGATGTGAGTGATGTAGATGAGATCTATCCCTCTATGTATGAGGGGTGACATCGATATTCTTGATAGAGTGAGACCGCGAAGTGCGTGGCCGTGCCCGAATGAGTCGATATGAGATATTGAGCTCGTTTGATTAGAGTGAGTCTACTTGGAGTTCAAGATTTAGATTGTACCGAGGATGACACGGTCTATGCCTCGATTGGTCAATCTAGATGTCAAGGATAGAGGGACATTGTCACGTATTGTGAGAGTCACAATTAGTAGTCACAAAGGTGATGTTGGAGCTCAACATTCTTGTAACTTGGGTAGCAATGATGTGTTGCTAGATACCGCTCATTGCTTATGTTCCTAAATCGGTTTAGGGACATTGCCAACGTTACAAGAACCTATAGGGTCACACACATAAGAGCAATTAGATGGAGAGTAGGTTCATATGATGAACCATGAGGATTAGGTTCATGGGATGAACCAAATGGGATTAAGAGTAATCCAAATTAGACTAATTGAGTTAGACTCAAGTTGATTCAAGTGTTGAATGAGTCTAATTGAGATTTGATTCATCAAATCAATTTAAATTAATGAATAAAGATTCATTAAATTAAATTGACTTGAGTCAAGTGGTTAGATTTGATCAACCATGGGAGATTAGAGGTCAAGTTTGACTTGACTTGAGAGGGAAGATGAAAGGTCAAGTTTGACTTGACCAAATGCCATGTCATGATGATGACTAGGCATGGCCGGCCAATGATGATGCTCCACATCATCATTGACTGTCAATTGATGCCACATCACGAGGAGATCAAGGGTCATGGAGTTACATGCGTGCATAACCCCCTCCATGAAGTGGCCGGCCACTCCATTAGATGGAGTATTGATTTTTGGTGGCTAATTGACTTCATCTTCAACCTTGGAATTTTTCCTCTCAAGCTCTCCCCCTCTCCTTCCTCATCTTGCCGAGACACCCTAGGAGTGCTAGCACACTCAAGTGTGTTTTTCTTCCACCTATTGCTTGTGTGGATACCATAGAGGAGTGTGCACTTGACACTCTCGAGTTCCGGCGGACTTTTGGACGAGCGGGATTTGCGAAGGACATCGCATCGAGGGTAATGATCTTATCTCTTAGATCTAAGGTAGATCTAGGGTTTTTATACAAGCACATACATGTTTTGTTTTAATACTTCTTCGCACGGATCCGTGGCCGGGGGCTTCCGAGGTTTCCGCAACGCAAAAAGCGGTTTTTGCGGCTCGGAAAAACCCAACATGTTTTTGTTGATAACCTAACAAGGTTATCAACAAAAACCCCCAACCAAACGCACCCTAAATACATAACCAACAAAACCGAGAGTATAAACCCTAACGGCAACTCCGTTTGGTCGCCACAGTGAGCGACTCCTACTACAAGTCTGCACAGGTGTCATAACTATACTGTATACACCTACTGATCAAGTTTAGATAAACATCTAACTAAATATAAGTTATCAGGGATTCTTACCTCGTGCTGCTTGGAGCTCAGGCCGCTGTCCATCTCATCTTAGAAAACCAAAACCGAACAAATCGACTCTCGAAAATCCAAGACTCGACACAAAACAACCTTGTATGGCATCGCAGAACCTAGGGCTCTGATACCACTAAAGTTGTCACGCCCCGAGAGTATGTCGTGCCGAAAATCAAACGGACGACATCTCCCCTGTACGTGACAACATTTCGGGTTAATACAAGGCTCGTAGGCCCACAATAACAATAAACATATAATTGTAAATACCACAAATACACAAAACACAGCGGAAACATAATACAACAACAATACAATCCCACACACATGCATACCGGTATGACTAACACCAACTCAGAAACACCATAATAAAACTAGAAAAGAAAGGGGTACAACATCAAGTCACAAACTACAATCATCACATAAAGACCAAAGACATATCGGAACGCCAACGATAATCCAAAAACCTGGACTCTCGGAGTTGAGATGAGACGATGCCAGTCAGCGGTGCTCCAAGTCCATCACAAAGTCGGCTACCTGTTACCTGGGCGACAGAAAAACCCAGGGTCCGTGGTGGTGGTGAGTAAAACTCAGCAGGTAATAGAAAAACATGTAAATATATGTATCAAGATTACATGTCATTCAACAGTTTAATCTACTCGTACAATAGGTATACATCAGCATAACAAGTATACATGCATGCATACACTAAGTAAACTGAACAACAAACGATTCTGACATACCTGACAGTCAGCTACTTTATCCTCATCCAATCTGGGCATATATCCGCAACATAAGATATAAAGAATAATACTAACTCACATTATGTCCTGATATGGGTCGAGGGTATCACAGTGAATAACCAACAAGTATACAAGTACTGGCCTACTACCATACAGAAAATGCAGTAGCATGTATGAATATGTACAAACAAATGCAACAAGCATAGTATATACAAATCAAAGATCAAAATAAGCATATATATATATAAATCTGCATTTATATACGATACTAATCATAATCATATATATATATATATATATATATATATATATATATATATATATATATATATATATATGACAATATGCAAAAATGTCATAAGTTGGCGATCACGGCATGCGTAGTCGTATTGCTCACCCAAGCTACCACGACTCGGTGTGGCCTCGGTGGCTCGGCGTGACAACTATCCCAACTCAACACCAACTACTACTCTCGGTGGTAGTGCGGCGATATGATCGAGTAGCGTATAAGCGTGAAGAGCGAAGCTACGATGGGGGTCCTCGTTGGCCACGCTCAGCGATCCTACCCGTGGTCGAGTGCCACACGCACGCGAGGACTACGACGCAAATTCCACTACCACCGTATATGGTGGTAGAGTGCGGCACCCTGATGCTCGCCTTCACACGATTACTCCTCCCATGAGTAGCAGTGGAGGCGGGATATTGGCGACCCTCTCGACCACAAGGGAGACCTTGCGCCCGGTGTGCGTCTGAAATGACATGAATGCAATGTCTCATATACAGACATCCACCATAGACTCTATTCTACAGAGAGTCATACTAACCAGATCAACGCACTCTTTATCCTGTAGAGAGTCATACTCAACTGATCATAACACTCTCTATCCTGTAGAGGGTCATACCAATCTAATCGACGCACTCTCTATCCTGCAGAGAGTCATACTCAACTGATGGACGCACTCTCTATCATGTAGAGAGTCGTACTCATCTAATGGACACACTCTATCCTGTAGAGAGTCGTACTCAAACTGATTATATCAAGCTAGGACCACCGGTCCGTAGCAACACACTAAATACCATTCACTTGACCATTTACACAATACATGGTCGGTGGTAAACATGCAACCTAAGGGTATTAGAATTAACTTTACGTTCAAAATATTACCTACCCACAGATGACCTCTTTGCCCAATTTACAATCAGGTTGTCATCCGGACTTTACTATTCGCACTTAACTAAACAAATTCTAGGTTACTTACACACCTATCTATATAACTCCTAATCATGATAAAATCAAACATGATAGCAGCAATGGAGTTAATAGCCAAAGGTAAAGTATCAAGCATAAGATAAATAAGAACAGAGTCAAGGTAACATGATCATATAAGATGATCATGCATCTAAATCTGAATACATTTAAACTACCTGACCAGGGTAGGAATTACCCACCTGCTATGTAGCTCATGTTAATGGTCTTCGCATCCAAGATCTCTACCTCGAATCCAATATCTGAAATGGTAGAATCCGATATAACCACATGCTAGTATAATCAAACTGTAGGAATAAGAATCTAATCCAAAAATTCAACCAAAGGATTAACCCCTTGTTCGTGGACTTTTTAAATAATCACATCCACAACAAAGCTAACGGTAAGAATATTACACAACCATATGATATCAAATATAAACTTACCGAGCTCGTATCATCCACACCACTTCCTACACCAAGTATAGGATATTAGATCTGCATTTACTCAAATCGTATATGGAATTCACCCTTCTCCGATCACCCCCTTCGCCAATTTGCAGCTGTACACTATACCAATAATAAACGTACTGCAAATCAAATCCTAATTTCCAGAATTCCAAAATCTATACTTACCTCACGTCAATCTAATTGTCCACAGCCTATCAAGCATCACTTCCTCTACCCAACATCTTATTCCAACTCAGTGTAAAATCTGCACAAACAATTTAGATAGGAGATGACGACCTTATTCACATTATTTTCATCACCTGAAATCTATACAGTATTAATGTTCCCTTGACCTATTAATCTTCAAATCCACAACACTTGCCACTTTTCATCACAATCACGGTGCTATACCCACCAGAAATGGCAATGACAACTGAGCAAGGAATCATTGCTGCAATCAATCGAAGAATGGTCACGAATCTCGTCGGAGACTGGTAATGGCGAAGTGCGAGCTCACGTAGAGGAAGGCTTGAAGCATGAGCAGATCTTGGTTTTGGAAATGGGCGCGCGTAACCTCCCTTGGCAAAGAACCTTCCCTTCTCCTTTGTTCTGTTCACCGGTAGAAACACCTGCTGCCCTATCACCAGAGTTGTCGAGAAATTCGAAAGAAGGACTACGATTGGAGAGGGATCTATTCGAGATCAGGGAAGAGGGCATTGCTCACCTTGCTCCGGCGGTGATCGACCAAGCAGCTCACAACGACGTCGATCTAGGAAGACAAATCGTCGATCCGGCAGCGTGGTGGCGCCGGATGTCCAGTGTGGGCGATGGCAGACTGGCTGGCTGTGGTTGTCCACGGTGGTTGAAGGCATTCGGCTGGCGGGAGAGAAGGGACGACGATGGGGCGGTTCGGCGGTCGCGCAACGAGCTCGAGTAGAGATCGACCAAGATAAAGTGGGGATCGGCTGAATCAGGTGAGGATCGGGCTGGATCGACACCGGCGGTAGTGAGAGCACGAGCGGCGACAAGTGAGGCATGACAAGCTGGCTCGTCGGCGGCGATGAGGTGAGGAGAAACGAGGAGAAGGTTGGCTGCGACGATCGAAGGCGAGAACGTTGCCAAGCCGAGCTCGGGCACGGTGAGTCGGCGATAGAAAGAGGTCTTCGTAGGATTTGGGGAGGAAATGATCGAGCGAGGAAAGAAATGGAAGAACGACAATAAAGGTGGGGCGTTGAGGGAAGTAAACGGATCGGGTTTACTAACGAGTTTGGGTTTAAGAAAACGAATTGGGTTAAACCTATAAGCATTAAACCCAAACCAAAATCCCTTCAATTAAACCCATAAACTTCTGTTTAAATCCAGAAAAATTTCTAAAAATTCCTGAAAAATTCTATAAGGTAATTTCTTAATTAATAAGGGTATTTTCTATTTATTTATTTATTTTTCCCGATATTTTACATCAATTATGGGGAAACCTAATGTACAAGTCATGTACATCTGACTCCTAAATCATCATTGGAAATGGATTTTGAAAATATTTTTTAAATTATTTTTGAAAACCTTAGTGAATTCTATTTGTTGATAGAAATCACCATTGATAATGTTGATACAAATTTAGGATAAAATATTAAAGTTTTCAACTTGATAATTCTTTTTCATTAAATTATTTTTTCTCTATAGTATCTGATATAAGTAATGTCTATATGATATTTCAAATTTTTTAGAAAATTACGGAATTATGCATTTTCAAAGTTAAATTGAAAAATTAATTTTCAAAACTATCATACATTATTAGAGCAACAATTGGTGTTAATCAAAATATCAATGGACTATTAAGACTAGTTTTGACTGAAATAGGACTATTTTAATTATTTAAGCTCCACGTTTTAATTACTCCTAACCTTTGATATTGCTTGGACAAACATTCAAAAGGAAAGTTTCTTGGTAAAAATAAAAATGAGAGTTAAGAAAGGGAAGACTCCTGTAAATGTGGAGGTTAGGGTTTAAAGTTGAACTATTGACTTCATGATTTAGAATTTAAAACTTCCTAAAGGTGTAAGAACTCTACAAACATTATTGCTGTAATGGTTAAGAGGGAGTATACCTTCGGGGGAGATCAACAGGACATTGACAATTGAAAAGTCCAAGTGGATTATAAAGAATCAAACTTGGCGTTCAAAAATCCAACTAGGAGTTAGCAAGAGGTGAAGTCCAAGTGGGTCATGGAGGATTGAACCTTTGTCGTGAGATGGATGAAATCTAAGTAAATCATGGAGAATCGACCACTTGACATATGAATGAAAGGCCTAACAAGTTGTGGATGATTGGATTCTAGGCATGTTAGATGGAAGTCCTAATAAATCAGAGATGACCATATGTTAGAAAGTATGGAAAATCTTAATAGGCCAGGAATGACCAGATGCCAAGTGAGTGTGAAAGTCCAAACATGTCAAGGATGACTAAATATTTGACATTGGAGAAGTCCCAATAAGTCAAAGTTGTCTAAATGCTAGGCATGAAAAGGAAAGTCCAACTAAGTTAGAGAGAATCGAATGTTTGGTGTCGATAAAGTCTCGGCATTTCATGGGTGACTGGATGTTGGGCAAATTTTAGAGATCAGAAGTCTTTAGATAATGATGAAAAGTCCTATTATGTCGATATCTATTCAATATTAGATAAGGATGTAACCCTAATAAGTAGAGGGTAACCTATATTAGTTATACGAGGAAGTATTAGAGATTTATGAGCTAATTGACCTAAGAAAATTTGGCATAAATAGTGATTTCAATATTATAGACATTAGCAGTCAACTATGACACTCAATTGTTGCAGCAATAGTCGATTGCTAAACTTTGGAATAGTATTTTTAGATCCAAAATCAAATAGAATATTTAGTAATCAATTGGTACGAGACTATATGAATCTGAAACCATGAATTTGAGGTTTTTAGTGAGTTTGTCGACTGATGAATCGAAAACTATAAATTTGAGATTTTTAGTGTGTTTAAGATATGATCATTCGACTGATAATACTGTAGCAACAAATAGAAAATTTAAAACTTGACTGCGGTATTCTTTAATTAACAGTCGATTAATGGTAAGAAGCAATCGACTGTTGTGGTGTTTGTTGGACTCTCCGAGCCGCAAAAATCGCATTTTGCGTTGCGGAAACCTCGGAAGTCGGCCACGGATCCATGCGAAGATTAATAAAATAAATTCATGTACATGTTTAGAAAATCTAGATCTACCTTAGATCTACATGAGAAGAGCGTTATCCTTGTAGCGATGCCCTTCGTTTATCCCGCTCGTCTAAACGGTCGCCGGATCTCGTAGAGTGTCAAGTGTACACTCCTCTACATGTATCCGCACGGACAAAAGATGGAGAAGACCACTTAGAGTGTGCTAGCACCCTTAGGAAGTCTCAGCAATGGAGGATGAGGTAGAGAGCAAGAAGAGGAGAAGGAAGAAGATGAATTCAATCCAACATTCAATTCACCACACTAACTCCTTTTTTTTTTGGCTGACCACTTCATGGAGGGTTAAACACATCCATGTAATACCAAGAGTCATGGCTCTTGGTCTCCCTCATGAGGTGGACCTAGATGATGTGTCCATGATGATGTGGAACATCATCATTGGCCGACCCCTTTGCCAAGTCACCATGAAGTGGCATGTTGTCAAGTCAAACTTGACCCTACATCTTCCCTCTCAAGTAAAGTCTAACTTGATCTCTTATCTCCCATGGTTGATCAAATCCAACCTTTGATTCAAGTCAATTTAATTTAATGAATCTCTATTCATTAGTTTAAATTGACTCAATGAATCAAATCTAAATTAGACTCATTCAACACTTGAATCAAATTAAGTTCAACTCAATTAGTCTAATTTGGATTACTCTTAATCCAATTTAGTTCGTCACATGAACTTAATCCTCTTGGTCCATCATATGAACCTAATCTCCATTTAATTGCCCTTTGTGTGTGATCCTATAGGTTTTTGTAATGTTGGCAATGCTCCTAAACCGATTTAGAAATATAAGCAATGAGCGGTATCTAGCAACACATCATTGCTACCCAAGTTACAAGAATGTTGAGATCTAACATCACCTTTGTGACTACTAATTGTGACTCTCACAATATGTGACAATGTCCCTCTATTCTTGACATCTAGATTGATCAATTGAGGCATAGACCGTGTCATCCTCTGAACAATCTATATCTTGAACTCCAAGTAGACTCACTCTAATCAAATGAGCTCAATATCTTATATTGACTCATTTGGGCATGGTCATGCACTTAGTGGTCTCACTCTATCAAGAATCATGATATCACTCCCGTCATATAGGAGGGATAGATCTCATTTACATCACTCACATCCCTCCGTATAATTTATTACATACCCAGTAATCGCTTTTATAGTCCATCTATTTACGGGTGACGTTTGACGAAGCCAAAGTATGCAACTCCTTATGTTGGGAACCATGGTGACTTCAGGTTCAAGGACTAATAGTCATACTAATAGTTACATGAGAAAGTATATGACACTCATATAATGATCCATGATACTTTCTCATGGCGGGTCATTCAGTATACATTCTCTAATGCATATCCATGTGTCAACTTGATATCTCATATCCATGATTTGTGAGATCAAGTCATTGAGTTGACCTACATGCTAGTCTCTTTGCATTAATATTGTCCCTGAATATTAATACTTGATTAGGAATGATTAAGAGTAGTATTCTCTATATTATCTCTTTATCGATTCTATCAATCGATTGATATAGATAAGAACCTTCTATTCAAGGACGTTATTATACTTAGTTATTTGACACAAATATAAGTAAGTATAATCACCATAAAGCAATGCCTTTATAAATATATATAGGAATATGATACAATAAGTTCATATAACAATCTTCACATGATCGGCTCTAGGGCTTTCACTAACAGTGTTCATGCTAGGAAGTTAAGTCGTAGAGTAGGAATTGAAGGTTCCGTACCATATAAAAATCTCAGTTTACTAAGCTTATTTTGTATTTTTATTTTTATTTCTTGTTTCCATTGTGTATTAATTGATTATAGATGAGTACAAATAAACGATGATTGAGGTCAAATGCAATTGCTATTTACCCCTTCTAGTGATGCCTACCATGCATGTATTTTACTATTTTGAAACCTCATAACTTGTGCAAAGTAAGATTTGGACTGATTCGTATATATCTTTGTTGTGTTGTAGGTAGCCCCTTACAAGAAGATTCGCAAAGTAGTATTCACTAACTACATACCAAAAACGCCTTCAGGAAAGATCTTGAGAGCTGCATTGCGCAACCATTCAGTTTTCAACGCCTTGCAGTCTAGACTGTAATGTGGATTAGTTTTCAAAAACAATTATGATGGGGATAAAGTGACTTGTTTGTATTCCAATATAATGACCTCAAGTTTCTTCAATACATCACATGTAATTCATATTTCCAAAATTTATTTGAGCATATAATTCGTATTCACTATATCTAGGACTCAAAATTTCTGCTTGTTAAAGATTCTAGAAGCCGAGTCCAAGGGGAGTTCTAGCGAAGAGTTCAGGTGGATGTTTGTGTATTTTGTACGTTCAGGGGAGAGTGCAAATTTGTAGGAAATGCATCCTTATACAAGTTTAAAGGCAGAAGCGCAGATTGAGCTGATGCTTTATGAGAAATCATGGCTAAAGCTTGTGATTTCAAACCTTGGCGCCGCAAGTGATGTTCTTTAGGACCTCTAGAAAGTACAAAGTTTGTTCAATAGTGGATGATCGTTTCTCAGTTTGTCCTTTGAGAGATTCAAGATTGCGCAAGGAGCTTCAATTGAATTAATTAGAATGAATTAGTTTTTGACTTCCTTGTGATGGAATTGGTGATGCTTGATGATTAGTAAACAACGTTTCCAAAAAGAATCCAGTTTTATTTCATTAGATAGGATCAGTAATATGAATATAGGTTTTATTCCCTAGGTGTTGGATTTAATTTTCTATTCTGATTATATCATATTGGTTCAAATCCAATAATGGGATCTAATTAAGTTTGACAGTGTGGATTATTGAATGTGAATTTTATATTGTAAAATTTGTTAAGAAAATAATTTCATTCTCTTAAGAGAATTATTCTCTCATAGAATTATTCTGTTAAGAGAATTATTCTCTTTTTATTATTATCGATGGGATAATAACAAAAAGAGAAGACCTTTGGCTATATATAGGGTATGGTCATCGTAGGATTGAGTACTCCGACAAATTATTTTGATCCCTATCAGTGAGGAGAGTTTCAGTGTTATCGCCCTAACACCCTATGGAAGGTCTGTTTCTTTCTTTCTTAGCAATATTTCCAATTCTTTTGGCGACGCTAAGACGATGGTCATTTAGTTGCATTCAAGTTCTTTTACTATTTTTATGTCATCGTTTCAATTTATAACAATTGTATGTGTCATAAAATTTTGATAAAACTAGATCTTGTAATATGAAACTTATTACATTCTATTCGTTTTCTTGAATACTTGTATTAGATTCATAATTCATCAATTAATATCAGAGCCAATGTCATTTTGTGGATTTTATGATGTTAGGGCTAAGATTTTCATCGTTTTAAAATCAATTTTGCATAAGATTTCGATCTATTGTCTCAAAACTATGATTGTTCATTGAAATTATAGGTAGAAAACCTAGATTTAGGCATTGTAATTGAAGATTTCAAGTTTTTCCATGAATAACATAAAGAATGACGACGAAATCAATTGTATTCGCCACTGTTCGTGGATGAAACTATCATGTTTGATTTGGAAAAATCATTTTGAATCATGGTCAGTCGATTGACGTAGTAAATCAGTTGATTAGTACACCTAAAATTTTGAATAGAAAGTTTGTGAGTCAACTGCCCTAAGGATCAGTCAACTGCCCTAAGGATTAGTCGATTGTTGTGTTGAAGTTCACGTACAGAGAGTTTTTGAATCGACTAGGATACTCGATTGTTATTAACAATCAACTGATGTAATCACCAATCAACTACTCTATTAGAGTTTGGATACAAAAAGTTTCATAATCGATTAGGGCATTCAACTATCATTGAGAATTGATGATAGTACTAATCGACTGATCTAAAAAAATCAAGGTATAAAAACTTTACTAATTGACTAGTTAGTCGACTGTTAAAATTAATTAATTGGTACACTCGACTATTTGTATACGACCACACACAGTGAGTCAAATAGTCGATTAATGCATCATATCAATCGACTAATCAAGGTCATTCGATTGAGCTTGTGGAACAGTTGATTATGGTAAACTGACCAGTATAACTAGAATTTGTATAAAATTTATCTATACATATATTTCTAATTCAAACAAATACTATTGTCAAAGTGAGAATTATTAGTGAGACTTAGAACATATTATATAAGTTGATGTATATCTATGCTAAACATAATTTATCCAAAAAAAAGTTATGTTTAGATTAGATATATATTCTAAGAGGGACTTGTATATAAAGAACATGTCTTCTTGGTCATATATACAAAATGTCAATCCAATGGAAAATATATTGTATGATAGACTAAGAGTGTAAGTCTTGACTCAAATAGATATAACTCATATAAAGAAATTTTTCAGTAGTTATTCTTATGGTGTGTTGACCAAAAGAAATTTACATTATGTGGCTAACATAGGTCATCATGAGCTATAATTTGAGAATACTGCTAACAAATTACATTGCAATTCAAAGATTAAGTGTGATGTTATACTTGATATCTCATTCATGTCCATAAACTTTTATACATGCATGTGATTTGCATCATTTTCTATTATCTCTTTATGCTCTTAGCATTAACATGAGTTTTTTGTTATTTCTCTCTTTCTCATTCAGCACTACCTGACAATGTTAAAACCATTCCAATGTTTCTAAATTTAGAATCCACTAAGTATAAAAGGACCAATACCATGAATAAGGGTACCAATACTGCAATATCTAAATATAAACTTCTCAAAGTTGTTAGTTCATAGGTCAATTTAGTTATTATACCTATAGACATTTGGTAGATGAATACAAAAGCTACCACTCATATTAGTGTTATTGAGCATGGTTGCTTAGTAGTCGATTGCATATCGATCATGAAAGATACATCTATACTGGTTAAAGTGATTGTTATAGGTGTTTTTCGACTTTGTCTAAAGATATATTTTTAGATTTGGAGAATACATATGTTGCTCCGTCATTTAAGTGGAACTTAATTTCTATTTTTTGTTTGAACAAATCAGCATACTCTTGTTCATTTGGAAATAGAATATTCAGTAGTTTTTGAAATTCAATACTTATCGATACAGGTTCCCTAGTTGATAAACTATATAAGTTAAAAATCATAACTCTCATGGACAATGAAATAATGCATAGTATATGTACAAAATGCAATTTGATTGACGAAAATTCATCCATGTTATGGTATATGAGTTTATGTCATATATCTAAACAACATCTAGAAAGATTAACACCATAAAGAATTCTCAATTCCATTGACATGATCAAACTTTGATGTCTACATAAAGTGTATAAAGGAAAGACAACTGATAAAATAAATAGAGGTGCAAGTCATATAATAGTGCTTTAGAACTGATACATACAGATATATATGGACAATTTCCTAAGATATCTTAGAATTAATAAATATATTTTATCAGTTTCATTGATGACTGTTCATGATATATTTATTATTCTTTTTTGTATGAGAAGTTAGAGTTCTTGGATGTGTTCAAGGTCATCAAGTCGAAGTTGAAAGTCAACTAGACATGAAGATCATTAATAATATTAGTATTGTGATTACTAATGGGTCTTGCTATCAATTATATATAAAATATTTATAATCACTTTAGTCCTATGCCAGTGAAGTTAATAGACCAAATTATTTTTTGTTTAACGTGACATAATTTATTTTTGAGCTCAAATAAGGAATGTTGGCATGTCTTACATTTAGAATCACATGCAACTCAATTGGGAGATTATTGAATTTAATTTCCTATTTGGTTGGCTTACATGTTGACTAAGTAATATATCCGATTGTATCATATTGGTTCAAATCCGATAAAGTGATCTAATTAAGTTTGCAGGTGTGGATTATTGAATGTGAGTTTTATATATATAGAGTTCGTTAAGAGAATAATTCTCATTCTATTAAGAGAATTATTTTCATAAAGAAGAATCTCATTCTATTAAGAGAATTATTCTCTTTCTATTATTGTTGATGGACAAATAATAAAAAAGAAGACATCAAGATATATATAGGATATGATCTTGTTGATTGAATATTCTGATAGATCTCTTTATTTCTCATTGATGAGGAGAGTTTTGACGCTATCACTCTAACATTCTATGGAATATCTGCTTCGTTTTTCTTAGTAGAATTTCCAAATCTTTTGTTAAGATGATGGTCATTCTACTACATTCGACATTTTTTACTATTTTTTATGACATCATATATTTCAGTTTATAACAATTGCATGTGCCGTAAAATTTTGACAAAAATTAGATCTAAAATAAATCTTATCGTATGCTATCCGTTTTTTTTAAAAACACCTGTGTTAGATTCATAATCCATCACTGGAAACTTTCATATCTTATTTTCTGCTCACTCACGTGCTTGATTCAACTTTTTCTCTAGGATACTTTTATTTTCATTGATGTGTTTTTTGTTGCCTCCTGTTCTCATTCCTAGTGTCCAAGTAATTTCGTCATTGTAGGGAAAATTTCGGATCGTAACATTCACAATATCATGGGCGAATATTTTACACAACTGCAGCAGAAATAAAAATAAACCGGATCCCTCGAGAGATCCATGCAAAACATATAATCGTTTCAATTATCCTACTTTGTCTAGATCTTATCTAGAGGAAGAAGTATACTTTTGATGCGTTTCCGACATCCCTACGACGAAGCGCTGCCGAGACGACGACTAGAGCTTCAACCTCCAATCTTTGAAGTCGTCGGTATAATCTTTAAATTTGTATAAGTTGTTTTTATTTCGAGCTTTAAATCATATCAAGGAGAGGGGGAGTGTCCCTCTACCTTGAGTCTTTCTTGAGTTTTTGTATTCGTTTAACTCCTATCTCCATCGAGAAGGAGTTCGTTTAGTATTTGCCCTCCGTGCGTGGTCAAGGACCATTAGGGCCTTGGAGTAGTAGCCGAAGGCTACGAACCAAGTAAAACCTATTTGTCTCTATTTACTTTACATTTCCGCTGCAATTAATTTTCTCTCGAGTTTTAACGAAAGAAACGAGAAAAAGTTTTTATCGCTATTCACCCCCCCCCTCTAGCGAACCGCATCGATCCAACAATTGGTATCAGAGCCGGGGGTTGCTAAGATTTGGTGAAACCACCAATCTAGCCATTTTTCACAGATTTATTTTTCTTTTATTTCTGTTTATTTCAGATTTATTTCGCTTTGTTAAATTTACTCCCGCACTACTAATCCAAGACGCGAGTCTTGGTACTTTTTGTGTGTTTTTGTCGTTGCTAGTTTTTTTTCCTTCGTCTCCTTGTGTTCTTTGTTCTAATGGCCCATCTCGAAGGGTTTAGCACCGTCCGACCTCCGTTTTACAACGGAGATGACTTCCGTTATTGGAAGGGTCGGATGGAATGCTTTCTTAAAACCCAAATCGAGATGTGGATCATAATCCAAACGGGTTTCACACTTCCGACTAATGAAGTGGGTGACTCCTTGGATTATGACCAATGGACCATTGCGACAAAAAACAAGTCGGCCGGCAGCTAAAAGGCAACGCAAATCCTTCAATGCGGCCTATCCAAGGAGGAGCTAAATCGCGTCGGCCCCTTCATAAGCACAAAGATCTTTGGACAAAACTAGTGGAGCTACGAAGGGACCGTGCCGAAGCCAAGGTATGTAGCGTGATCTTCTTTCAATAAACTATATAATCTAAAAATGCGGGAACACGAGTCGCGACACAACTTCACGCCCGAGTCCGGGACATAGTCAACAATCTACGCAATGTCGGGCAAAGGTCGAAAAGCTGCGACCTTATAGGTATGTCTAAACTCTTTTCCAAGGACTACCTTATGGGCATCCATGGTCGATGCCTATAAGGTCTCCAAGGACCTTTCTAAAATTAGGTTAGATGAACTCTTTTCGGATTTTGAACTTCATGAGTAGTCTAACTCGGAGCCCGAGAGGGGTATAGCCTTGTTTGCAGGATCAAAGAAGAAGAAAATCGCAAGCAAGCCACCACCAACCGAGGAGGAAGACGAGTCCGAAGAAGAAGTTGACTGAGTTGATCCCAACTAATGAACCTAGCTCGAAGGATAGCCAAGGGACGAAAGCGAACCACGACTCGACCCAACCAAGGTAAGCCTAAAAGTTCCAATATTAGGTGTTATGAGTGCAACAGGTTTGGACATATCAAGTCCGAGTGCCCCAAGCTCAACCACCAAGCACCTAAGCACAAGAAGGCCCTCAACGCGACATGGGAAGAAGCGTCATCCGAAGAAGACGAAGACCACGTCTTCATGGCTAAATCAATTGAGTCGGACAAGGAGACTGAGCCTGAACTTGAGTCAGAACCTGAGGATGACTCAGACTATGAAGCTACCTTCAAGTTAAGCCACGGATACGCATCCGGTTCAAAAGATACCCTTAAAGTAAGTCGAACTTTATTTAATACTTTACATAATACGGTTAGGTTTTTGTCTAGGAAGTTAGCTAAGTCCGAGTCCAAGGTCGAGACCCTTGTTGAGGAGGTTAAACTCCTCAAACACGAGGTCTCCCTAACCTCTTCGACTAGTCGAGTTCAAGAGAAGGACTCAACTCGAGTTGAAAAGCTCGAAGTTGAGAACTCTCTCTTGAAAAGTCAAGTCGAAGATCTTAGGAACACGTTGGAAAGGTTCACTTCGGGATCCAAAGGACTTGACCTCCTACTTGGATCTCAAAGGGTCGTGTACAACAAGGCTGGACTAGGGTTTAACTCAAACACGACTAATAGGTCGTATATGTTGATTGTAAGTCGACATAGGAAACATGTCCAAGCATGGGTCCCTAAGAACCTTTTGATTTCAACTCTAGGATCCAACCCGTACTGGATTCCCAAGGACCAAATCCACTATGTGGATAGACCGAACCGATTCAACTGTCTAGGGGAGCCAAGACAAAAAACATGTTTGTGCTTTAACTTAGAAATTGCATGTTTTAACTTAGAATGTTTGTGCTTTAACTTAGAAATTGCATGCTTTAACTTAGAAAGTTTGTACTTTAAAACTTGTGAACTCACTTAGAACATGAACATAATCAACTTCGAAAAGATTGAGCCTCGGGGAGCCTCTTTTCAAAAACATAACCAACTAAAATTCTTCGAAAAGATTGAGCCTCGGGGAGCCTCTTTTCAAAAATAACCAGTTAGACAAGGAAATAATCTTAGGTGAGTCAAGTCATCATTTTCTTGAACATGGCTTTGTCTAAGGAAGTGGTCGATGATCCGATAAAAGAAGGCCCCTGTGCCTCGCCACGACCTGGAAGTCATGATCTTGAAAAGGTAAACTTGACAAGCCTAGGGTCAAATCCAAATCTAACATAAAATTACTTGAACCTAAATACACTTAATCAACTTAATTGGAAGTCATCTCACAAAAAACACATAAGTATAACATGCTTGATCATATAGACACAGGTGAGATGACCTAGGTTTAACAACTTACAACCAATTTAAAAAAAAAATTCTAACATCCAATCCAACCACCTTGTGTGTAGGATCAATGGATGTTGGACAGCGGTTGCTCCCGACACATGACCGGGGATCAACTCAAATTCACAAAGCTTCGATTCAAACGACAAGGATCGGTAGCCTTTGGGAATAACTGCAAGCTCAAAATCATCGGATCAGGTGATATCGAGCTTAACTCGAATTTTGTTATTAAAAATGTATTACTTGTAGAGAATTTTGAATATAACCTGCTTAGCGTAAGCCAATTATGTGACAATAACTATAAGGTCGTATTTTTAGAAAATGAATGTGTAATTAAAACAAATAAAACAGCTAAAATAATACTCAAAGGAACTAGGAAAAATAACATTTATACAATTAACTTAATCAAATCCTCAGCCAAATGTCTTATGACACAGGAAGAGGAATCATGGTTGTGGCATCGACGACTGGCCACTGCACCCAAGACTCGGCCCACAAGATAAGTCAGAGTGGCTTAGTCAGAGGCTTACCCAACCTCAACAACTTGGTTAATAAAATCTGTAATGCTTGTCAACAAGGAAAACAACCTAGGACACAACACAAGTTAACTAACCAAGAACGAACCTCAAATGTACTTGAGCTCTCGTGATATGGATCTATTCGATTCACATGGAGCCAAGTCACTCAATAGAAGTCAATATTGCTTAGTCATAATTGACGACTACTCCAGGTTTACCTGGGTTAGGTTCATCAAACATAAAATGATACCCTAGATCAATTAATCAATCTATTCAAATTAATCGAGAATCAAAAAGACCTTAAGGTTAAAAGACTTAGAAGCGATCATGGTGGTGAATTTGAAAATCAAAGGTTCACCGACTTCTGTAACCTAAACGGATACCACCATGAATTCTCTTGCCCTAGGACCCCTCAACAAAATGGCCTAGTGGAGCGGAAAAACCGAACTCTACAAGAAGCCGCTAGGACCATGTTGAACGAATACGACCTACCCGATAGGTTTTGGGCAGAAGCCGTGAGTACAACATGCTATGTCCAAAATAGGATCCTTATGGTAAAAAGGCACCTTAAGACCTCATACGAGATTTATCACGATAAAGTACCCAACATCAAGTACTTTAGGGTATTTGGGTGTAAGGTACATATCCTAAACACTAAGGATTACCTAGGGAAATTTACATCCAAAACCACGACCGGAATCTTTCTAGGATACTCGACTACAAGTAGAGCTTATAGAGTATACAACCACGACACCCTTAGAGTCGAGGAAACCATTAATGTAGTGTTCGATGAAGGACACGAACCTATAAAACCCCCCGCAACCCCAATTAGCGAGCCGATTTATACTAGACCTAACTCTGATCCCGAGATCAGGTCTAGTGTTAATCCTAACCTAAGTCAACCAAGTCACTCTATTGATCAAGTGATAGATGACTCCAACCAAACTAGTGTTCAACCAAGTCACCCCATTGATCAAGCATTAGGTGACACAAACCCAACCCAATCTAGGATTCAAACTAACCACCCTATCGATCAAGTGATAGGAGATCCTAATCTAGGAGTTCGAACTAGAGCATCCTATAGGAACCTTAGTCAAATTTCCTTAATTTCAAAGATAGAACCCAAATCAATTGAACAAGCTCTTCTTGATCCCGATTGGATTATTGCAATGCAAGAAGAGCTAGCCCAATTTACTAGGAATGAAGTGTGGGAATTAGTACCACCACCTAAAGACAAAACGATAATTGGAACAAGGTGGGTGTTTCGAAATAAGCTTGATGATAAAGGTGAAGTAGTTAGAAACAAAGCTAGGTTAGTCGCCAAAGGGTTTAGTCAAGTCGAAGGCTTAGATTACGACGAAACCTATGCCCCAGTAGCTAGACTCGAATCCATTCGAATGTTGCTGGCTTATGCCGCACATCGAGGATTTAAGCTGTTTCAAATGGATGTTAAGTCGGCATTCCTAAATGGATACATTAAAGAAGAAGTTTATGTCAGCCAACCCCCCCCCCCCCCCGGATTCGAAAATCTAGATAAACCCGACCATGTTCTAAAACTTAAGAAGACTCTCTATGGACTTAAACAAGCTCCTCAAGCTTGGTACGAGAGACTTTAAATCCATCTTAAGTCTAAAGGGTTTAACCAAGGCTTAGTTGACCCAACTCTCTTTGTAAAAACCTTAGGTAAAGAAATATTCATAGCTCAAATTTACGTAGACGATATAATTTTTGGAACCTCTAACTCAGCCTTACTAAACGAGTTCGTTTCACTCATGGAAAGTGAGTTCGAAATGAACTTGGTAGGCGAGTTAAGTTTCTTTTTAGGTCTACAAATTAAACAAACTAAGGATGGTATATACCTATATCAACAAAAATACACTAAGGAGTTAATTAAAAGATTTGGAATGCAAGACGCTAAGGTAATAAACACCCCAATGGCGATAAATGTTAACATAGGAGAAGACCTAGAAAGTAAGTCCATTGACTTAAAATACTATAGGAGTGTAATAGGGAGTCTCCTATACTTAACTGCGAGTCGACCCGACATCCTATTCGCAGTAAGTATGTGCGCCAGGTTTCAAACCTGTGCTAAGGAGTCTCACCTAACTCTAGTTAAGTGTATCCTTAGATATCTTAAGGGTACACTTAACGTTGGTATTTGGTACCCTAGATCTACCGAGTTCGAACTAACCGGCTACTCCGATTCGGACTATGCCGGTAGTAAGCTCGATAGAAAGAGCACGAGTGGTTGTTGTCAACTTCTCGGCTCGAGTCTAGTGAGTTGGTGCAGTAGGAAACAACACTGTGTTGCTTTATCTACCACCGAAGTCGAATACATCGCGATGGGTGAGTGTGTCACGCAACTTCTTTGGATGAAGCACACTCTCCGCGACTTTAAGTTAGACTTTACGAATACTAAACTTTACGTAGATAACATTAGTTCAATTAATCTTACAAAGAATCCGATATGTCACTCTAGGACCAAACATATAGAGGTCAAACACCATTTCATTCGAGAACATGTGGCCAATTGAGCCATACACCTCGAATATGTCGAATCGAAGTCTAACTTGGCAGATCTATTTACTAAACCCTTACCCAAAGTCGAATTTAGTCTATTAAGATGAAAATTGGGCATGTGCGTAATAGAATAGGTACTTGCAAATTATATGTTCTTACTACTATTTCTTTAATTTCATTTTTATGGAACTAGCATAGGACATACCTTAGATATCATGCACCTATAGATTTAAGGAGCCAGTACATCTCACAACACATAGGACTAATGTGTTTGTGTACTTAGCCACGTAGATGGGCGTGAGATGTTAGGACCTTACTCCTGGTTCCAGATGTAGAGCTAGTGCATCGCTATGAACCACGGAGTATAATCATACATACTAGACCTTGATCCTTCATATCAATCAAGCCAAATATGAGTCGAACATTTTATAGATGAATCTATTTTCAGTATATTATTTTTAAAATTATGTGGAACATGCTTGGACTTTAAAATTAATTTTTCCTCACTCTTTTCGATATATGGCAAAAGGGGGAGAAAAAGGCCAAAATTAAGGGATCATTTTTTTTATGGCCAAGGCTTACTTAACTTTAAGTTAACAAAACAAGTTAATTCTTAACTTAAACACATTTAGGTAACTTGTTGTTGTTAACGAATAATTTACTTAACTTTAAGTTAACCTGTTAACAAAACGAACGTAAAAAGCCAAGGTTAAGAAATCAATTTTTTTTATTTCTTAACCTAAAACTTATTTTAAATACTATGGCCAATATTAAGTAATTCTTTTTAGTAGCAAATATCAATGGGGAGAGTTAAAACTCCTTCTCAAGTACTCACCCTCGGTCAAGGGGGAGGATTCCTCAAGGGGGAGCACTTGAAAAAGAGTTTTTATACTCCCAGTCATTCATGCTTTAACACTCCTGCTCATTCATGCATATCTTTTCTTAATGCACTTAATTTTCTTAACTTTGTATGTGGGTTTGCCATAAATCAAAAAGGGGAGATTGTTGGTGCAAAGAGGCACCTAAGTCGAACCTCGAAGTTTTGATTATAGCAAACGATACAAAGTTAAGCATATATTGTTATCTCATGAGCTAAATCAAGTGTGCGAAAAGTCTCAACGCTGAGTGAAGGCTAGCGACACCGGAGGAAGCCGCGGTGGTGCGGGCGACACTCAAGAGACTTCGGAGCGTACCAAGGAATTGAGTGGAAGGCCTAAGCAAAAGCAACACGTAAGTATCGAGGTAAGCTCGTGTGTGCGGCGTAAGTAAGGTCGTATCCTCTTACGGGATGATCTTAAGCGTAGATCCGACCAAAGACTTCTTATAGATGGTCTAGGATCGACGGCCGACCATCGAAACAATGTTTTCCTTAAGCTAACTTTGTTCGCAGATCAAAGATCACGATCGCTAACTCATCGACTCGATCGCCGCCCATCACGAGTGACTACGCCTAGCACTGATCGATGTCGCCAGAATGATCGGTGATGGCCATCACGATCACGTCAAAGGATCAACCTCGAGTAGTCAAGAGTTATCACCATTTTTCACAGGGTTTTGTGCCCATTTGTGATTGGCTAAAGACCCATTCGATGAGGGGCTCAAAGGCTATAAAAGGAGGGCCAAACCTAGGGTTTTTCATCAATTCAAAAGCTTCCAAGTGCTTCCGATACGCCCTCGAGCATCCCTACGACGAGCTGCAGAGACGACGACTAGAGCTTCAACCTCCAATCTTTGAAGTCGTCGGTATAATCTTTAAATTTGTATAAGTTGTTTTTATTTCGAGCTTTAAATCATATCAAGGAGAGGGGGAGTGTCCCTCTACCTTGAGTCTTTCTTGAGTTTTTGTATTCGTTTAACTCCTATCTCCATCGAGAAGGAGTTCGTTTAGTATTTGCCCTCCGTGCGTGGTCAAGGACCATTAGGGCCTTGGAGTAGTAGCCGAAGGCTACAAACCAAGTAAAACCTATTTGTCTCTATTTACTTTACATTTATGCTGCAATTAATTTTCTCTCGAGTTTTAACGAAAGAAACGAGAAAAAGTTTTTATCGCTATTCACCCCCCCCCCCCCTCTAGCGAACCGCATCGATCCAACACATGGTAATATAAATATAATGGAAGCCAAAGGAAAGAATTCAGAGCAACCCAAACCTCAGAATACCAATATCAGTCCACAACTAACCTAGTTAGCAATATAATAAATGCATCTGTGACATATACAACCAATCGAAAACCTACAAGAAATAGACATCAAGATACCATGACAAAGCCTTGTGGCTTTCTAGGTAATACAGATGGACACTATCTGCGGGCAACAATATGCTACCATGAACGGAACTCGTGGGCAGATAGCCAATATAAAGAGCACTCCATGAACGAGTTTCACAGACGGAAAGGCAATATAAAGACTTAATGTCTATGGGCAACGACATGTTACCACGAATAGTTCTCGTGGGCAGATAGAGTATATAGTTATCTATATATTGACTGCACGCAACAATATGCTACCACGAATAGATCTCATGGGTAGTCGATCATCTTAGGTTGTTAAGCCTAGGGTTCTAACACATCTGACAAAAAATATTTATCAAGTCTGATAAAGATAAATTTTTTTACTAATATCGCATGTTCCCTTAATGTCATTCCATTCCTTAGATTCTATTCTAAGGGAGGATTTTGTCCTAGTTATACTATCTCCATCGGTCCAATTATGGTATCAACTAAATAAATAAATAAGCACATATAACAATAATATCTATCAAATAATAACATAAATATTCACATACTAATGATAATCAAACAACCTAGAAATCAAATAGAGCATAAAAAGATCATGCAAATATAAGGCCAAAGCAATACTAGAAAAAATATAGAGTAGAAAGATAATTGTATCATAACTACATAACCGAAGTAATTATACACTAAGATTAAAATATCTAAAGAGATCAAAGGAAGGAACCACCTACCTTTGACTGCAGAGAATCCTAGCTATCTCCCAATCCGAAGAGTTACTTCAGCTCCCAACTCTGTTATAATTAATCTACTATTAATTTAACTATCTAATAACTCAATGAATCTTTAAATTCATTATCTAATCAATCTATGCATCTTCTTATTAGTTCAATTGAAACTTAATCTAATTATTCACTTATTTCAAATAAATAATAAATTCCACATCTAAGTTAACTAAACTTACATATAATTAATCTAAATACTCCAAATAATAGATTAACTAACTCAATTAATTATATTGATTAACCTTATTAATTTAATTAATCAATTACCAAAAGTAGATTAATCAAAATTAATCGATAAATCACAAAATGTTCCTTATCTTTTCCGTTGCCAGAAATAAACTCCCGTGGTAGGCGAGCTCCTTTTGCGACTATCAGGAGTGCTAGTGTAAGGGCACCAGATAATCGAACCTGTGTTTTGATAATGGAAAAGAGTTCAAAGTTAAATTATATTGTGATCCTATATGTTGTGTTAAGCTTGTAGGACTTAAAGAGGGTGAAAGCCCTAGTAGGTTTATTGAGGAATAGGTGTCGCACTAGAGGGGGTGAATAGTATCTTTCACGATTTCGTCGATCGTGATCTTGTCGTTCTTGTCTACAAAAATATTATATGCAGTGGAATACAATACAAATAGAAATAAAGATAAACCACATGCATAATAAGAGTATTTTACGTGGTTCGAAACTAGGGTTCCTACTCCACAGGGTAAGCTCTAATTGAGCTCTAGTGATGAACACCACCACTATCAAACTTCTCCTTCTCGGTATGACACCGTAGGTGGAGAAACCTCTTACAATATGATCTTACAACAATAAAAAATAAGATAAAACCAAATACAACAATGAAGCAAAAACAAAAGTAAATAACACTTTATAAAAACTTGATTGCTTGCTTACTTGTTGATTGCTTTGGATTGCTCTTGAAGGTCTAGAATGCAACAATACTTCCTCTTCAAAATGACCCCAAAAACCCTGGCAGAATCCTCCATGAGCTGCTCCTTTTATAATTTGCAGTTGGTTGATTTCCCGCCCATTAGTCGACTGCCAAAAGGCACCAGTCAACTGCTAGCCTATCCATTGTCTCACAACAACTCTATCCACACTGCAATCTGTCCAATGGGTACATCAGTAGTCTACTGCCCTGTAGTCGACTGGTAAGTCGACTACACAACAATCTATGCACTGCCACAGTGTCAGCAGTCGACTTCCCATCAATGATAGTCGACTACTCAAGGCCAATCGACTGCCTATATATGACAGTCGATTGTCGCAACTTTAGTCGAGCAGTCAAGGCTCAGTCGACTCCTTGACCAGTCGACTGCTTCGAGTCAACTAGTCTCTCGAGAGTCAAATACTCAGCCAATCGATTGATCCTGATAAACCTCAAACATAAGGTTTAATCCAAGTATGACCCCCTCATACTTGATTGACCACCTTAGCCTAGACCTAAGCCTTATATCCACCTCCATCAACCTCACGCCTCTCGGATCCCTCGAGTCTGCGACTCTTCATCCTTTGCATTAGCCTTCAAGTGCTTCCATCGACTATGTCATGCTAACCAGGTCCTTTGCCAAGGTTCATTTGGACTTATGTCGCCAAGACTCATGCTTGGACTTTACGCCGCTAAACGTACACCCTTGGACTTTCACATTGCAAAGATCCATTTGGACTTACGCCGCCAAGACCCATGCTTGGACTTTACGCCGTTAAACCTACACCCTTAGACTTTCCAATTGTTAAAGTTCACTTGAACTTATGCCGCAAAAACTACATGCTTGGACTTATGCTAGCAAGACTATACCTTTGGACTTCCCCTGCCAAATATCAATATTTGGACTTTCCTTGCCAAGTATCCAAACATGGACTTCCAAGGTTGATTGCTCCAACAATCTCCCCCAAATAATCTCCCCCATATGACTTTGGATATCCCAATCATTAATATATTTTGATGTTTAGATAATCATTTGAAGTTATGCAATAATTGTGATCTAACCATGAATGTTTAAGTGATAGGAAAATCCAAGTGTGAAGACTTAGTAAAGAGAAGTCCAAGTGTGAATCTTGGCAAGAAAAGTCTAGGGTAAGGTCTTGGCAACATAAGTCCAAGCATGTAGTCTTGGCGGCGTAAAGTCTAAGATGACATTGGTAAAGGAATTCCAAAGGCAAGATCTTGGCAGCGTAAGTCCAAGCATGTAGTTTTGGCAGCATAAAGTCCAAGCGAACTTTGACAAAGGAGAAACCCAAAGCATGATGAAATAGAGGGAAGCTTTTGAAGGCAAGTGCAAGGATGAAAGAGTCATGGACTTAGAGGGATACTAGAAGTGCAAGGATGATGGAGAAGCTCGAAGGTTAAGTCTAGACTTAGGGTATATTTTTAAGTATGAATTAGTCATACTTGAAGTGTACCAGTCAACTAGTGGCTTAGACCAGTCCACTGGTCTCGAGTGTTCAACACTCGAGGGTCTAGAAGGCTTGAACAGTCGATTGGAGTTATGACCTAGTCAACTATTCAAGCAGTCAATTGAAGTCAACTATCATCTGTAGCTTTATTAGTCGACTGGTCTACAAAAGTTGGCTGCCATGTATGGACAGTCGACTATTTTAAGTGAACATGAGCACAGTAGCATTTTTAGTCAACTAATTACTTGGAACAATTGACTGTTGACTTGAGCAATCGACTGATCAAGTGGACATTGAGTAATGACGATCGTAATCAGCCGTAGGCCGTTGGATCGATAACAGCTGCAGATCGATCACTGGTATGTAGCAATGATCGTGTCGGGCTCAATAAAAAAAACAGCCAAAATCTATAAAAAGGAGGCTGAGGGAGCTTGGATGTGGCTAATGCTTTCATTCTAAACGTTCATCCTAAGCTATCTAGCCTTCCTCTAAGCTTTCAAGTGTTTTCTAACCTCTTCTTCTTAATCTTATCTCAAATCTTGTAAGAAGAAGAGTGTTCTTGTAAAGAAGGCTTCTCCACCTTAGTGTTCTCATCAAAAGGAGATTCTAGTGACAGCTTGTGAGAAGTGATCCATCTTATGGATTGTCGTGGAGTAGGAGCATCATCTTCGAACCACGTTACATCGACGTGTTGCCATTGTCTTCTTTGATTTTGATTTTAGTTATTGTTTTATTTTGTATTGCTTTTGCTAACAAACTTGTAGAAATCGAAGAAGTGTCATTCACCCCCCCCCTCCTTGCACTCAACTAGATCCAATAAGTTGTATTTGTAGGAAACTCCATGAGCGCTAGAGGGGGGTGAATGGCGCGTTCGTCGCTTGATGGAATTTGTTCGTGCTTACTACAAAACTTGTTATGCGCAGTGGATATATAAATAATAAAGCAATAATAAAATACAAGCACAACAAAACATGCGACATAACGTGGTTCGGAACCTTAGGGTTCCTAGTCCACGGGTTGGGCTCGAATGAGCCCTAGCGATGCACAATACCACTAAATAATAAACACTCATTCTCGACAACAAGTCGGAGGTGGAGAAACCTCGTACATGGATTACAAAAGTAATACAATAAAAATACAAGTAAATACAAAGATGAAATGCAATACAAGTAAAGGAAATCACTTTACAAGAGAACTTTGATTGCATGCTTTTGGTTGCTTGAGAAGAGCCTTGAAGGTCTGGATTGCAGCAACAAATCCCCTCCAAATCGTCTCAAAGAACCATGCCAAAATCTCTCTCCTCGAGCTCCTTTTAAACTTGTAACTCAAGCTGGATTCCACCTAGCAGTCAACTGCTCGAGACCATTAGTCGAATGCTCCTGTAGTCGTTGTGAGACAACGACTCGATCCATGTTGAATAAGTTCCAACGGATAGACCATCAGTCGACTGATCATGCCTCCACTCAACTACCAAACCCTAGCAGTCGACTCGAAAACATTCTGCGCTCATTTCCTTGACCATCAGTCGACTGACCTCCACGTTAGTCAACTGATCAAGCCATCAGTTGACTGTCCAATGCTGGCACTCGACTGCCAAGGCTATGCGGTCGCAGTCGAATGCCAGTCGACTCCCGGTCAATCGACTGGTCATAATCCCAATCGACTGCTCAGAGTCAACTTGGCTGCCAAGTGTTAAAACACTTGACCAGTCGACTGGTCCATAACCCCAATCGACTGACAAACCTCAAACATGAGGTTTACCCCAAGTATGATACCCTCATACTTGCTAGACCACCCTTAGCATAGACCTAAGCTTTCTAGCTACCTCCATCAGCCTCACGCCTATTGGATCCCTCCAAGTCATCCATGACTTGTTCATCCATACGTTAGCCTTTAGGTGCTTCCATCGGCTATGTCATGCTAACGCGGTCTATACTGCCAAGGCACATTTGAGCTTACACTGCCAAGACATACGCTTGGACTTTATGTCGCTAAACCATTGGACTTATGCTGTCGAGACTCTCACTTGGACTTTTACGCCGCCAATATCAACCCTTGGACTTCCCTTGCTAAACCATGTTGGACTTTCCAATTGCCAAGACTCATGCTTGGACTTTCCATGCCAACCCATATTGGACTTTCCAATTGCCAAGACTCAAGCTTGGACTTTCCCTTGCTAAGACCCATTCTTGGACTTTCCATGCCAAGTACTCAAGACTTAGACTTTCCATGCCAAGTACACAAGACTTAGACTTTCCATGCCAAGTGTCCTACTTGGACTTCTCCATCATATGGTCAATTCCATGTCAACCATATAGTCAACCCATTGTCAAACAATGGTCAACTCATTATCAAACATCAATGCTAAACATCAAAACACTTACATCAAACCACTACTCGAGTTAAACTCGAGTCTGATCAATTGTGACCTGGGTCGATTGCACCAACAATCTCTCCCTTTTTGATGTTTGACAAAAACTAACATCTTTGAGTTAGAACACTAACTCAATCCAATCCTCTCAATTTTCAAATTGGGAATCTCAACTTCTCCCATATCAATTCTCCCGTTTTTTGACATGCATCAAAAAGGTACTCTCCAAGGGTGTCAATGTCTCATATCCCAATGAGATCTTATAATCTCCCCTTGGTCCAAAAATATCTAGGATGCTTTCACTCTTCCTAGTGATAAGTCTCATATCACTAAAGAGAGACAATCGTACAAACTCTCCAACTTTCCAAATTCTTCCCCTCATGAGGAAGAACACATCCATCATCCCATGATGGATAACCTCTCCCTAAAGGCTTGCTCCCCCTTGACCATTGCACAAACAATGTCCTTGGAGAGTCCCTAAGCCTATAGGAATACTAAATCATCAAAATTAAGGGGCAGTCGACTACTGAAGCCATCAGTCGACTGCCATGGCATACGACACAGTTGAACGCTAGTCGACTCTCACCAGTCGATTAGGACATACCACTATCGACTATTGTCGGGTAAAATGTAAAATACCGGGAAAAAAATAGAAAATACCCTTGTTAATTAAGAAATAATCTTATAGAATTTTCAAGAATTTTTAGAAATTTTTCTGGATTTAAATGGAAGTTTTATAGATATTTCATGGGGATAAAGCAAACCGACTTTTGTAAAGCCTGTTTAGACTATCTGCTAGGAATTAATAGATTTAATTAAAATGTTTATTTCCTTCCTTTTTCCTTCATTTCCGATCGCAACCCCTCTTTCTTTTTTTTCCTGATCGTCGTTCCTCTTTCTCTTCCCATTCGCAATCCCTTCCACATCTCCACCTCCACGCCGCGCCGCTCGCCGCCGCTCGCCGTGCCGCACGCTGCCGCCGCGCGAGAGAGAGATAGCAACTACCACCGGTGTCGATCTCCGCCCGATCCAGTCGATCTCCACTCTATCTTTGCCCGATCGTTGCTCGAGCTCTCTGTCGCCCGTCGTTTCTCCTCCTTCGCTTGATGGCGCTCCCCCTTCTCCACTGTGGCTGTTGAGCGAGCTTGCCGGTCGCCACGCCGCTGCCACTGCTACCGCCGCCACTCCTTCCTCGACCGATCTGCCTCTATAAGCCGCTCGCAGCGCGACCGCCGAACTGCCCCGTCGCCATCCCTTCTCTCCCGCGAGCGATCGATGCTCCATCGCCATCGATCAAGCCTTCTGCCGTCGGGGATCTTCACCGCAGGGAGCCTCGTTGGTCATGAATAGCAATGCCAACCGATCACACTCTTTTATCTTCTGTATGTTTCCTCTCGCGATTCTGCTCCCCTGTGCACTGTCGCCCACGCCTAAGATCTTCACTGACAGCCATATCCAGCCGCTACCTCCTTACTGTGTGCCACTGATCCAGACGGTGTGTCATGACATCACCATCGCAGTCGAGGGCTGTGATCGATCGGGGTCAGTGATGTTGCCGTAGCCTCCTGTTCCAATTGGGTTTCTATTGTGAGCACCAAATTGCCTACACCGCGAGTTGGGATCTGTGATCTCATCCACCAGTCATCTCCTCACTCTCAGATCAAAGAGGGAGGAGCTCGGTTCACCATTTGCTGATCTTGGTGGGAGGCAGAGCTGGTATTAGTCGATGTTTCTCGTCGATGAGTCCACAGCAAGATCAAAGGTGAGCACGGACTTGACATAGTCCGATGGTTTGGGGGTGGAGGTATGTGAAGCAACTCGTAAGTTTCTTATGATCTAATTATCAAATGTCTAATATTTTGAATTTGGAAGTTGCTTTCAGTTCATCTGGATTAAGTCGATCAAGAAGCTGTGGTTGATTTGATTGGATCAGATGAGGTAAGTTTTGATATGGTTATGTTGTTGTTTTGGTTGGTGATGAATTATAGATTTGATTGTACAGAGCTGATTTTCTACTGTGGACCAAGAAGCTCTTATCATAGATTTGGAACTAGGTAAATGCTATGAATTGTTATTGTAACTGTAGATTGAGATGTTATTTAGTTAGCTTGATTAGCTATGACTATATTGATGGTTGGTATGGTGATTAAGAGCTAATGAGAGAAACTATTCAGTTAGTTGATGTAGGATAAGGATTTGATCCTAATATTGGAATGGATAGCATAATCTAGTTGTATATGTTGATTTCAGGACCTTGATTCAAGATAGGTTCATGGACGTGAAGACTATCGACATGGTCTACGTATCAGGTGGGTAATTCCTACTTTGGTCAGGTAGTTTTAATGCATACAGATTTAGATGCATGATCATCCTATATGATCATGTTACCTTGACTCTGTTCTATTTACTCTTGCACTTGATACTTTACCTTTGGCTATTAACTCCATTGCTGCTATCATGTTTGATTTTATCATGATTAGGAGTTATATATATATATATATATATATATATATATATATATATACGTGATGTAAGTAACCTAGAATTTGTTTAGTTAAGTGTAAATAGTAAAGTCCGGATGACAACCTGATTGTAAATTGGCTAAAGAGGTCATCCGTAGGTAGACAATGTCTTGAACCTAGGGTTATCCTAGTACCCTTAGGTTGCATGTTTACCACCGACGATGTATTGAGTAAATGGTCAGTTGAATAGTACTTAGTGTGTCGCTACGGACCGGTGGTCCTAGCTTATTATAAACAGTTGAGTACGACTCTCTGTAGGATAGAGAGTGCATCGATCAGATGAGTACGACTCTCTACAGGATAGAGAGTACATTCATCAGTTGAGTACGACTCTCTACAGGATAGAAAGTACGTCGATTAGATTGGTATGACTCTCTATAGGATAGAGAGTGTTATGATCAGTTGAGTATGACTCTCTATAGGATAGAGAGTGCATTGATCTGATTAGTATGACTTTCTGTAGAATAGAGAGTCTATGGTAGATGTCTGTTTATGAGACATTGCATTCATGTCATTTGCATGCACGCTGGCGATGAGGTCTCCCTTGTGGTTGAGAGGGTCGCCAGTCATCCTGCCTCCACGGTTACTCATAGGAGGAGTAACCGGTGTAAGGGCAGAGCATTGTGGTGCCACACTCTACCACTATAGACGGTGGTAGTTGGATTTGCATGTCGTAGTATTGCATGTGTGGCACTCGACCACTCATGGGTAGTGACTGTCGGAGTGGCCAACAGCAGGGACCCCCATCGTGTAGCTTACTCTTTACACTTATATGCTACTCGATCATACTGCCCACTCGGCCACTCGAGAGTAGTGGTTGGTGTTGAGTTGGGATAGTTGTCATGCTCGAGCCACCGAGGCCACACTGGGGTCGTGGTAGCTTTAGGGTGAGCCGACATGACCATGCATGCTGCATTGCCTACTTATGACATTTTTGCATATTGTCATATATATACATATATGCATGTATATATATATATATGAATGATTGTGATTAGTATACATATATAGATGCAGTATATATATATATATATATATATGCTTATTGTGATGCTGCATTTGTATGTACTATGATTGTTGCATTTGTTTGTACATATTCATAAATACTATTACATTTTCTGTATGGTAGTAGGCCGGTACTTGTATACTTGTTGGTTATTCACTGTGATACCCTCGACCCATATCAGGATGTAGTGTGAGTTAGTATTATTCCTAATACCTTATGTTGTGGATATATGCCCAGGTTGGATGAGGATAGAGTAGCTGACTATCAGGTATGTCAGCATCGTTTGTTGTTCAGTTTACTTAGTGTATGCATGCATGTATACTTGTTATGCTGATGTATACCTATTGTACGAGTAGATTAAACTGTTAAATGACATGTAATATTGATACATATATTTACATGTTTTCCTATTACCTATTGAGTTTTACTCACCACCACCACAGACCCTGGGTTTTTCTGTCGCCCAGGTAACAGGTAGCTGACTTCGTGATGGACTTGGAGCACGGCTGGCTGACATCGTCTCATCTCAACTCCGAGAGTCCAGATTTTTGGTGTTTTCCTTGGTGTTCCGTTATGGATTTGGTTTATGTGATGTTTCGTAATGATTGGACATTATAAATGTTGTACCTTTCTTTTTCCGATTTTGTTATGGTGTTCTGAGTCGGTGTTAGTCATACCAGTATGCATGTGTGCAGTTTGTGATGTTGTGTTTTATGTTTCCGCTGTGTATTTGTTGTAGTTAGTTTGTTTTCATATATATATATATATGTGTATTATTGTTGTTGTGGCCTACGGGCCTTGTATTAACCCGAAATGTTGCCACGTACAGGGGAGATGTCGTCTGTTTGCTTTTCGACACGACATGCTCTCGAGGCATGACAACTTTAGTGGTATCAGAGCCCTAGGTTCTGCGATGCCTTACAATGTGATTTTTATTTTGAGTCTTGGATTCTCGGGAGTCAATTTGTTCGGTTTTGATTTTCTGAGATGAGATGGACAGCGGCCTAAGCTCCAAGCAGCATGAGGTAAGAATCCCTGATAACTTACATTTAGTTAGATGTTTATCTAAACTTGATTAGTAGGTGTATACAATATAGTTATGACACCTGTGCAGACTTATAGTAGGGGTCATCCACCGAGGCGACCAATCAGAGTGGCCTTTAGGGTTTATTCTTCCGGTTTTAGTTGACTATGCTTTTAATGTTAATAACAGGGAATAACCTATAGTATACTGGTTATTATTCGTAATCGTGGTATTAGTTGACCACGGGAATGACCTGTTAAGCCTGTGAGTCTTGAACCTGTGTTGAAAAGGTGATTTACCTTTGAAAGCCGACTGATACCGAGTCAGAAAATAGGGGTCAAGTCGTCACATTTCTTGTGGAAATCAGAGACTACAGTCTTAGAGATTTTCACTAATTATGCTAGTCAGATCATTACCTGTTGGGTAATAAACAAGACAAATAGACTATTGTTGATGCAGATAGCGGAAGGCTAGGTTACGGTGTTTCATAGGGATTTTATCCCTGAGTCGTTCGTACTGAGTTGTATAACTTTGAGAGTACTTTTGAGTACTTAACTCATGTTATACCGAGAAAGAAGAGTTTCTTGCATACCATTATCCGGATCAAGCTGGTATTTGGTGATAAATGCAGAAAATAATCTTCGGGAAATAATATATCACTTGATCATGGTTTAGTGATGTTGAAAGAGAATATTTCCCCGTGTCACTTTTAGTGACACATTATAAGGAATTCTTGAGCTTCAAGAAAGGGTGATCGGTTAGTAATAGTGTACTGTGCAGAGTCATAAGACTTGCAGAGGTTACGACCACCTAATAGCTCAAGAAGATGAATGAATGATGTAAGCCACCCAGAGTTATTAGCTTATAGTTGGATTAAGATGCTGGGATCTTCTACCAGATCCTGCCGGAAGATGTTGGATTGAGTCAGGAGTTTAGAAATAACTCCGTACAAGTGTTTAAGAGTTGGAGACCGATAGGCAGTTATTGTAGGTCACCTTATTAGAGTCAGAAGTCTTCGACTGTTGGATAAAAGGAGCAAGATCGGAGTCATAGGCCTTGGGCTACTTTCCAATTATAGAAGACCAACCGCAGATCATCAGGATGTCTCGTGCACATCAGTGAAATCAGAACAAAGACTCCGAAGGAATTATGTGCGTGCAGTACATATCACGAAGACACAGGAAGTCAGATTATCCATTGGATCAGTTCATCTATTGCTATTGTGAGCAACCAGTACAGTAGAGGAGATGTATTTTGAAGACTCAGTTGAAGACTATCGATGGTGTTCCAGGAGGATGATGCACCGTCTAGACAGCAGAGATCAGCACAGAAGATTGGGTTATCTCATCAGCAACAACCTACTACCTCAGGCGTGGTTGGAATTTCTTGATACTTCCCTTCAGCAGAGATCAGCACAGAAGCAGTATCAGCAGAAGACATCTTAGAAGATTCATACAGACAACAACAGTTACCTCCAGATGTGATTTTCTTTATACAGAGGAGAGAGTATACGACGATGGTCGTTTCTATCTGGTATTCTACAATTATAGCTCGTAGGATTAAGTGATGGGATCAGACGATCCGGGAAAATCCTCGGGCCATTCATCACAGAAAAGCGACCGCTTTATCGCGGACTATTGGATCTGATCTGGTTCTCTTCGAGGAAAGGTCGAGCCTTGCGAGGAGCCTTTGGATCGGATTAACAGATAATTGATTGTTCAGGGTATTACTTTAGTTTACCCTCAAGGTTATTATATTGAGAGATGCTTGTATTTACAGGTATCTTTGTCTAGAACATTCTTTGTTTTGATTAGTAGGGTTCCTATACATCGACTTGTGGGTCGGTGGTATCTCTACTGTCAGGTGAGATGTGGACCAACAATTAAGAAGTTAAGGGATGCCCTTAGACTCTGATAGACATATCTTTACTGTAGACATATCCTTACGGATAGTCAAATTGTTGAGATTATAGTATGATTATGTCTCTCAGATGTGTGTATAATCTGAGAGCATTCGGTTGTAGTTTCGGATGAACTCCTAGCCTTGCCGTTGCATAGGCAAGTGGAGTAGGCGATCAAAATGATTGCCAAAATAGTTCTGGTGTCAAAGATCCCATACCGGATGATAAATTGACTGGTATAAATGTTACTAAACACTATGGGAATTGGAAGAACATAAGTTGCGATTATAGGAGAAGTTGGAGGGGATATTTATCTATCCCAGTTGTTGGACTTGAACCTTTTGGTACTTATGTTATAGATAGAGCTCTCTAAGTCTAGAAAGTAGAGTCCGTTCATTAGAGGTGCACTACAATAGAACATATCATTTAAATAAACTGAACAACATTTGTTCTTTATTATAAATGTAAATCCTTTCTTGTCCAAACAAGAAACCGAAATGATGTTCTTAGTTAAGGCAGGCACATAACAACATTCATCTAATTCTAGTACAAGCCCAGAGGGAAGAGATAGATCATAAGTTCCTACAGCAACAGCAGCAACCCTTGCTCCATTGCCTACTCGTAGGTCCACCTCGCCCTTTGTCAATGCCCTGCTATTTCTCAACGGTTGCACATTGGTACAAATGTGAGATGCACATCCGGTATCTAATACCCATGATGAAGAAATAGATAGATTGACTTCTATAACATTTATACCTGAAGTAGAAGTCTCACTTCTCTTCTTCTTAAGATCTTCCAGGTATGTCTTGCGCTACGCCTTGGTCCAGCTTCGCAAGGGAAGCAAGCCCCTTCCTTGGCCACCCCTCCTTTGGGTTTCAGTTCCTTGCCTTTGCCCTTGGCTTGGGACTTTCCCTTACCTTTAGGCTTGCCCTTGCCTTTCTTCTTTTGCACCATCAAAATGGCATCAAATTTTCCCTTCTTAAGGTTGAGCTCAACAGTTCTCAACATGCTGAGCTTCTCAGGCAGTGACTTATCAATTTCATTCATATTGTAATTCATGATAAATTGATTGTAGCTTTGCGGCAAAGACTGCAAGATTAAGTCAGTGGCCAGCTCTTGGCCAAGGGGGAATCCCAATCTCTGTAGGTTTTCTACGTACCTAATCATCTTGAGTACATATGGACCTACGGGAGTCCCATCTTGCATTTTGGAACCAAACAATGCCTTAGAGACTTTATATCTCTTGTGCCTTGCTTGTCCTTGATATAGTTGACGAAGATGTTCAACCATATCATAAGCATTCATGAACTCGTGTTGCTTCTGAAGCCCAGAGTTCATGGTCGTGAGCATTAGACATGACACATCTAATGCATCATCTTGATGCTTCTTGTAAGCATCTTTGTCAGCTCGCGAGGCATGTGGCAGAAGGTGCCTCCGGAATGGGCTGCTCCAGGATGTACAGTTTCCTTTCTTGGGTGAGAACAATTCTCAGGTTCATGTACCAGTCTAGGAAATTTGCTCCATTGAGCTTGTCCTTCTCAAGGACAGAACACAGAGAGAGAGTGTTCGTGTTTGTCGATATAGTAATCTACAACATACAATGCAGAGAATTAATATCATATTCCTTTTATCATTTAATTAGACCTTTAATCAAATGACACTCCCACTGAATTATAGGAATTTTGTAGAATCGAGTTATGGATGTAGTCAAACCACATTACTAGATTCATACAAACTAGCTATAATTTCTGCGGGACAAGATCCACATCATACTAAGCCTTGAGTTAGCTTTGGCTAAATCGCCCAAGACTTAGTACGATCGGTGGGTAACACATTACCGATTACATCTCTATGCAACTCTTGTTTATAGGATCAAGACCCATATTTACAAAAGACCTTGAGTTAACTTTGGCTAAATCGCCCAAGATTTAGTGTAAATGCGATCTTATCCTATCTTTCCAATAGTTGGAATATGTCTATAGTTCTACTCGATCCAATTGAGTTAACTAGTTTTACTCAATCTAATTGAGCTTACTCTAACCCAAGTCGTGATAGGCGGGACCAAGATTGTCCCTCCGCACCCTACCAAGATAATATGTGTTGTTCTGCTTTGGCAGATTCAACAACTACAAATGATCGAGGTAGTGATGGGTATCAAGGACTTGGTAGGCATTTACGAGTTGATTCGATTAAGATCTAATCTAATCGTAATGTGTATCATATACGTATTGAGGCCTTTATTATCCTACACTAGCATGCATCACATACATACAAGCATTATTCTAGCATGCATCATATACATACAAGAAAAATATCCTAGCATGCATCATATACATACAAGCATTATTCTACTAGCATGAATCACATACATATAAGCAAAATCAAATATATATATATATATATATATATATATATATATATATATATATATATATCAACATATATATATATATAATTAATTGTGATGTGGTCATGGCCCTACTACGATCTTCTCAAGCCAATGAGAAGATCGGAAGGTCAACCTAGGGCTAGCGGCTTCTCCAAGCGCTTCCTTTGACCGTCATGTGTCGTCGGCACCCTTCTCGTAACTTCGTCTACAAGTGGACTTTCTACCGCTCCATTTTGTACATTACAAATATGAAACTCGAGTTACATTCGAGTCTAAAATTATTTACAACTAGAATTTCAAAAGAAGAGGCACGACGCGCAGGTCGCATACACTATACAACACGCACAACCACAAAAACGGCACGCATGTCGTATTATGAATTACAACACATCATCATCCAATCATATTGGGGTTCTTGGGCTATGAAAATCACAGAATTATACATAATTCTAAATTATGTATTTTTACAGAAAATTTCTATAATTTTTCCTATTTTTTTCAATTTTATGAGTCACCTCTCCGTAACGGTCCCGCTAAGCGGTTTCCGGGTGCGATCGCGGGACAAGGCCCCTTTCAGGGATAGGGGCAGCGCCCCTACTTGCAAAATAAACTTTGTGAGTGTCCCTACTATGATCTTACAGTGACTTAAGTCACTGTCCCAAAAACCTAAAGCGAGAACTCGCCGTTTCGAAGAGTTTTTCTCGATGGTTGAAGCCTACAAGTGTCCCAACACTCGTTGCTTCGACTCTTCGAGAAAAATACCAAAAAATTCGATAAAAATAGGAAATTTACATAAACATAAAAATCTGTAATTTTTATATCTAATATAAAAACTACAAAAATGAAACACATACATGCTTCGCACGTGGCTCTGATACCACTGTTGGACTTTCCGAGCCGCAAAAACCACTTTTTGCGTTGCGGAAACCCCGGAAGTCCGGCCACGGATCCATGCGAAGATATATTAAAATAAAAACATGTATGTGCTAAGTAAACCTAGATCTACCTTAGATCTAGAAGTTGAGAGTGTTACCCTCGATGCGACGCCCTTCGCAAATCCTGCTCATCCAAATAGCTTGCCGGAACTCTAGAGTGTCAAGTGTACACTCCTCTATTGGTATCCACACAAGCAATAGGTGGAGAAAAGAAACCTAGAGTGTGATAGCACCCTTATAAGTTTCGGCCAAGGAGGAGAGGGGAGCTTGAGAGGATGATCCAAGGAAGAAGATGAAGTTCTAGTAACTCACCAAAATCAATTACACCCATCAAATGGAGTGGCCGACCACTTCATGACTTGGGGGGTTACATGCATGCATGTAACTCCAAGAGCCAATGGCTCTTGGTCTCCCTCATGAGGTGGCACCACATGATAAGTCAATGATGATGTGAAGCATCATCATTGGTCGGCCATGCCAAGTCATCATCATGACATGGCATTTGGTCAAGTCAAACTTGACCTTTCATCTTCCCTCTCAAGTCAAGTCAAACTTGACCTCTTATCTCCCATGGTTGATCAAATCCAACCACTTGATTCAAGTCAATTTGATTTAATGAATCTCTATTTATTAATTTAAATTGACTAAATGAATCAAATCTAAATTAGACTCATTCAACACTTGAATCAACTTGAGTCTAACTCAATTAGTCTAATTTGGATTACTTTTAATCCAATTTGGTTCATCACATGAACCTAATCCTCATGGTTCATCATATGAACCTAATCTCCATCTAATTGTCCTTTGTGTGTGACCCTATAGGTTCTTGTAACGTTAGCAATGTCCCTAAACCGATTTAGGAACATAAGCAATGAGCGGTATCTAGCAACACATCATTGCTACCCAAGTTACAAGAATATTGAGCTCCAACATCACCTTTGTGACTACTAATTGTGACTCTCACAATATGTGACAATGTCCCTCTATTCTTGACATCTAGATTGACCAATTGAGGCATAGACTATGTCATCCTCGGTACAATCTATATCTTGAACTCCAAGTAGACTCACTCTAATCAAATGAGCTCAATATCTCATATTGACTCATTTGGGCATGACCATGCACTTCGTGGTCTCACTCTATCAAGAATAACGATGTCTCTCCCATCATATAGGAGGGATATATCCTATCTACATCATTCACATCCCTCCACATAATTTGTCACATACCCAGTAATCGTCTTTATAGTCCACCCATTTACGGGTGGCGTTTGACGAAGCCAAAGTATGCAACTCCTTATGTAGGGAACCATGGTGACTTTAGGTCTAAGGACTAATAGTCATACTAATATCCACATGAGAAAGTATATGACACTCATATAACAATCCATGATACTTTCTCATGGCGGGTCATTCAGTATACATTCTCCAATGCATACCCATGTGTCAACTTGATATCTCATATCCATGACTTGTGAGATCAAGTCATCGTGTTGACCTACATGCTAGTCTCTATGCATTAACATTGTCCCTGAATGTTAATACTTGACTAGGAATGATTAAGAGTAGTGTTCTCTATATCATCTCATTATCGATTCAACCAATCGATTGATATAGATATGAACCTACTACTCAAGGACATTATTATATTTAGTTATTTGGCACCAATACAAGTAAATATAATAACCATGCCTTTATAAATAGGAATATGATACAATAAAGTCCATACAACAATCATCACATGATTGACTCTAGCGCTTTCACTAACACCAGTATTTCTCTTTAAGAAGATTCAGAACTCTTTGTTGAAAGAGAGATGAACCTTTGAGATAAGTTATCGATTATCGATGATGAAATACGGTAGTTGTTAAAAAAATTTAATATCCTTTGTTGAGGATAAATGATCTGTTTAGATCAGCTAAGGACACCTATGTATACTCTAAGGTTGATTTACGACTAGAGTATTAATATTGTAGTGACAGAATGTCACACAATTATCAAGGTCGTTGTGATGATTGATATATCATCAGTGAAGAGTAAAGAGGATGCAGGTGTGTAAAGATGACAATTTCATACTTGATATGAATTTTATGAGTTTGGATTAAGTCGTTAGACTAATTAACGATTTAGTCATCACTGGATTTGAGAATCATGTATCCTGAACACGATTGGATCTGTTCGTGATTGTTAGAGTTGCGTAACCTGGCCACTGTTGATTGTGGTAGTTAGATGTTGTGCACTCGACCACTGTAGATTGTGATTTGCCTTGTATGGTTTGGTTAATTCCGTAGATGTGGATAGAATGTTTGGCATTACTATACCACGGACTTGGTTGACCAAGAGAGTGATGGAATTCACTCGGTCGAAAGCTTGTGAAACTAGTTTTTAGGGCTCAGTCGATGGTGGACTATTGCATCAGTTTTAGTTAATCCTTCCGATGTGGATGGAAGGGTATTGTACACAGATGCATCACTTCAGTGAATGGAGCGATTTTCGATGCTGTTGAATGAGACGTATCTCATGCTTACGCCAGTTAAGAAACTACGAGATGGACTGTCATATACATGACATGACTTTAGTAGTTATTATCTGGATTTGTGGAAGTATGGAGCAAAAGTGCTCATTGAATTTAACTAGCTACTGGGTGGCTACTATAGAGTTGATGGAACGCGAACAGTTGCAACTTGAGAGATTGATCGCTATAATCTTCCATGCACTTACAGAGTGTGTGGTAGAGTGGATTTTGGATGGTAGATGGACTTCTCTTGTGAGAAGATAATTTTTCGTCTCCAATATTAATATGTGTTCTGGACACGCGTCCACTTAAGAAAGAGTTGCTACATGAGGCACATCATTTGAGATTTGCTAATTTGAGATGTTTATACTGATGGGAACGGTATGAAGAGAGATACCGCAGACTTTGTTGCTGGATATATACTATACCCACAGGTGAAGGTTGAACATTAGAAACCTGCTAGATTGCTCTAGGAAATTCTAATTTCGGAATGAAAGTGGGAGCATATCACTATTGATTGCGTTATGGGATTGCGTAGAACCCGTAAAGGACGTGATGCGATTTAGGTGATTGTGGATCGACGGACCAAATCAGCTTATTTCCTTCCTATTCGTGGGTCGTACCCGTTGGATCGTCCGGCAGAGTTGTATCGCCGAAAGATTATCTGATTGTGTGGGGTACTTTTAAGTACCATATCAGATAGAGATTTGTGATTTACCTCGCGATTTTGGTAGAGTCTGCATCAGACCATAGGCGCAGAGCTTCGATTCAGTACTGCATTTCATCCGCGGCCGGAAGGACAATCTGAGTGTATCATTCAGACATTGGAGAATCTATTGAGATCCGGTGTCATGGATTTCAGAGGCAGTTAGGAGGACCACGTTCATTCAGTGGAATCTGCCTATAACGACAGAAGAGTTACATAGATCGGGGACGGAGACCATTCGATTCGTAAAGGTTGGATGACAACATCATACCGATGATGAGGCTATGTGGGAGCTGGAAGATACTATCCGGGCTTGATAGTCTCATCTGTTAACTTGAGGAAGGTATGTGGTCCTTTCGAAAACTTGCTTGAAGTAATTTTTGCATGTTAGTACGAAATTTGGGGACCGAATTTTTATAAGTGAGGGAGAATATAAAATACCGGGAAAAAAAATAGAAAATACCCTTGTTAATTAAGAAATAATCTTATAGAATTTTCAAGAATTTTTAAAAAATTTTCTGGATTTAAATGGAAGTTTTATAGATATTTCATGGGGATAAAGCAAACAGGCTTTTGTAAAGCCTGTTTGTTTGTGCAACAATACCCCAAGCATTTATATGTATTGATGTTTGGATAATCATCTAAGTTAGGCAATAATTTGTGATCTAATTGTGAACATATTCAAGTGACAGGGAAATCCAAGTATGAAGACTTGGTAAAGGCAAAGTCCAAGTATGATCTTGGCAAGAGAAGTCCAAGGTAAAGGTTTGACGGCATAAGACCAAGCATGTTGTCTTGGCGACATTAAGTCCAAACAGACTTTGGCAAAGGAAGTTTAAAGGCAAGTCTTGGCAGCGTAAGTCCAAGCATATAGACTTGGCGGCGTAAAGTCCAAGCACGCTTTGGAAAAGGGAAACCCAAGACATAACAAAACCGAAGGAAGCTCTTGGAAGCAAAGCGCAAAGGATGAACAAGTCGCGAACTCGGAGGGATCCTGGAGGCGCAAGGCTTAAGGAAGAGCTAGAAGGTTGAGTCTAGGTCTAGGGGGTGAAATCAAGTATGAATTATTCATACTTGAAGAGTATCAGTCGACTGAAACGATGTATCAATCGATTGGTCAGGTGCTCGATTGAGTCAGGATGAAACCCTGATGATCAGTCGACTGCTTTGGTCGTGGCAGTCGACTGATGTTGTGATCAGTCGACTGCCAAACAGTGGCAGTCGACTGATCAAGTTAAACACGGGCACAGAATGGAGTCTCACTCGACTGATCACTCATCAGTCGACTGATGGAGAGATCAGTTGACTGATGAGAGTGTCGTTGGAGGTAACGACTCAGAATCCCACTAATATGGCTATTCAGAAGCCGTTAACCATGCCGGCAGTCGACTGATGTTGTGCATCAGTCGACTGATAGTTCTCCAATGGAAAAATCAGCCCTCTCTTTATAAAAAGAGGGCTTGTGGAGGTTTTGAGGGCTAATGCTTATTCTCTGATAATACTCTCAAGCCTCCACGATTTTTCCAAGCTTTCTAGTGATTTTAAATCCCCTCCTCCTCTCTAAGCTCCAACTTCATCCTTTGTAAGAAGAGGAGGATTGTTATAAAGGAAAGTTTCATAGTGATATTGATTAGGGTTGATCCACCTCAAAGATCACCGTGGAGTAGGAGCGCTATCTCCGAACCACATAAAAGAATCGTGTTAGCATTGTTTTCATTTGTGTTACTATTATTTTTGTTGTGCTTCCGCTAATCTTTTTGTAGAAATGAACAACAAGCTATTCACCCCCCTCTAGCTTCCAATCGATCACCAACAAGTGGTATCATAACCCAGATCGCATCGGAAGATCTAACAATCAACCGGAGCAAAATGGCTTTCCAAGAGGGGTATAACACGGCGAGGCCTCCGTTCTTCGACGACAATGACTTCGGCTACTGGAAAGGTAGGTTGGAGTATTATTTAATGAATGATATTGAAAATTAGTTTAGCGTTGTAGATGGTTTCGAGAAGCTGGTCGATGAACACGGAGCGCCCATACCGACCAAGGATTGGACGAGAGACATGGCCAAGAAGGCTCATGCCAACGCCAAGGCAACAACCACACTTCAATGTGGATTGTCAAAAGAGCAACTAAGCAAGGTGGGGCCATTTGAATCGACGAAGGAGCTTTGGGAGAAGTTGATAGAGCTCAACGAGGGATCCAAGGAAACAAGAAGAGCCAAGAGAGATCTCCTAATTGGCCAACTTCAAAGTTTCTCTATGAAGACCAATGAGACCATGAGCCAAATGCACGGTTGCTTCAAAGAAGTAGTCAATAGACTACATGTAATAGGTGAGAAGGTCGACAACCGAGACCTTGTAAGGTATGTGCTCCAAGCCTTCCCTAGAACAACCTTATGGGCTTTAAAGGTAGATGCCTATAAGGTCTCTAGGGATCTCTCTTTGGTTAAGTTAGATGAGTTATTTTGTGAATTTCAATTACATGAACAAGCTAACACTTCATCCAAAGAGAATGGTATAGCTCTTTTTGTAGGAAAGAAGGACAAAAAGAAGAAGGAGAAGAAAGAAGGGTCCTCCTCATCCGAATACTATGTTGATTTATCCTATGCTACTAATGTCTCTACTAAGTGTCTTATTGTAAAAGAAGAGGAGAGTTGGCTTTGGCATAGGAGGCTAGGACACATAAACATGAAGAACATAGCCAAAATAGAAAAAATGAAGTTAGTCAAAGGGTTGCCTAAAGTCAAATTTCTCAAGGACAAAATGTGTGATGCATGCCAAGAAGGGAAACAATCAAAAACATCATACAAAGGTAAAACTTTACTTAGTACCGCTTTACCTTTAGAACTTTTACATATGGACTTATTTGATTGTCATAGTACCCCTTCTATAATTGGTAGTAGATATTACTTAGTAATAGTAGATGATTTCTCTAGGTTTACTTGGGTATTTTTCATGAAAAATAAAGATGAAACCCTAGGAATAATCATAGGATTTAGCAAGAGAGTAGAGAATGAAAGAAAACTCAAAATCAACCTGATCCGTAGTGATCATGGTAGAGAATTTGAGAATTCTAATTTCTCAACCTTTTGCTTAGAACAAGGGTACAAGCATGAGTTTTTTTGTCCTAGAACACCCCAACAAAATGGGGTTGTGGTAAGAAAAAATCGTGCCCTACAAGAAACGGCTAGGACTATGCTAAATGCATATTCTTTACCTAGCTACTTATGGGCGGGAGCGGTTAATACCGCTTGCTATATCCAAAATAGGGTGTTAATTCATAGGTTTTTAGGAAAAACTCCATTTGAATTGTGGAATGGTACAATTCCAACAATTCATTATTTTAAGGTTTTTGGATGCAAAGTTTATATTTTAAATACCAAAGACAACCTAAGTAAATTTGAGTCCAAAGCGGATGAGGGAATCCTAGTTGGATACTCATCCACTAGTGTAGGATATAGAGTTTATAATAAAAGGACTCAAAAGATTGAGGAATCTTTAAATGTCCAATTTGATGAAACTTCCAATACATACCCTAGGAAATCCCCTATTGATGATGATATTAATAATGAAAATCAAGAAATTACCCAACAATTTCAAGATTTAACCATAGGGGGTAATGATCAAGGGGGAGGTTTGAGTCAAGGGGGAGTAAGAGGTGATTCCGATGATGAGCATAGGATTGAGGTTAATTATGATCAAACTTAAATTAATACACCTCCTAGAACCATAAGAGTTCATCAAAATCACCCCTTAGATCAAATTGTGGGTGAATTATCTCAAGGTGTCAGGACTAGGTCATTTCATAGGGATCCCACTAGTCATATAGCTCTAATTTCTCAAATTAAGCCCAAAACAATCAAAGATGCATTACTTGATCCGGATTGGATCTTAGCAATGCAAGATGAATTGGCTCAATTTGAAAGGAGTCAAGTATGAGAGTTAGTTCCTAGACCAAATAAAAATACCATTATTACTACAAGATGGATTTTTAGGAACAAACTAGATGACCAAGGGAATATTACTAAAAATAAAGCAAGATTAGTTGCAAGGTGTTTTAATCAAGTTGAAGGACTTGACTATGATGAAACATATGCCCCGGTTGCTAGATTAGAGTCTATTAGGATACTATTAGGGTATGCCTCCTATATGGGTTTCAAACTCCATCAAATGGATGTTAAATCAGCATTCCTAAATGGGTTTATTAAGAAAGAGGTATATGTAGAACAACCTCCCGGGTTTGAGAATATGGACTATCCAAACCATGTATACAAGCTTAGGAAAGCTTTGTATGGTTTGAAACAAGCTCCCTGGGTTTGGTATGAAAGATTATCATCTTTCTTAATTTCTAAGGACTTTAAAAGGGGTAGTGTAGATCAAACTCTATTTATAAAGTCAACATCAAAGGACATCTTTGTAGCCCAAGTATATGTTGATGACATTATCTTTGGGTCAATAAATGATGAACTTCTTCAAGACTTTATTAAAAATATGGAAAAAGAGTTTGAAATGAGTCTAGTTGGGGAATTAAATTTCTTCCTAGGATTACAAGTCAAACAAACAAGTGAAGGAATTTATATTTATCAAACCAAATATGCTAAGGAAATGATTAAGAAATTTGGTTTGGAAAATGCTAAGGTAGTTTCAACTCCAATGGAAACCAATACAAAAATAGATAGTGATAATGAAGGAAAACAAATTGATCTTACACTCTATAGGAGCATGATTGGTAGCCTTTTGTACTTAACCGCTAGTAGACCCAACATATTATTTGCGGTTGGTATGTGTGCTAGGTATCAATCATGTGCAAAAGAATCTCATTTAGTTGTCGTTAAGAGAATCTTAAGATATATTAAAAACACACTAAATGTAGGACTATGGTACCCTAGGACTAGGTCTTTTGATTTGGTTGGGTACTCTGATTCCGATTATGCCGGTTGCAAATTGGATCGGAAGAGTACTAGTGGTGGATGCCAATTCCTTGGGTCCTCCCTAGTTAGTTGGAGTAGTAGGAAGCAACCTTGTGTTGCCCTATCCACTACCGAGGCCGAGTATGTGGCTTTGGGTGGTTGTGTAGCTCAACTACTATGGATGAAACATACCTTAGAGGATTATGAGCTATCTTACTCCAACATGAAAGTATTTTGTGATAATGTGAGCACCATAAATTTGACCAAAAATCCGGTGCATCACTCTACGACTACACATTGAAGTGAAACATCATTAGAGATCATGTGGCTAAGGGGGACATTGAGCTTAATTACATTGAATCCAAGTCCAACCTAGCCGACATATTTACCAAGGCTCTCCCCGAGGTAGAATTTTCATCACTTAGGAGAGAACTTGGAATGTGCTTGGTTGAATAAAGGTGTAGGTTTGCATGATCCTATAAAAATCCTAGGATTTATACCTTTAAGCATCTCACAAAATACCTAAGAAACCATGATTTTTGTATTGAGCCACTTAGACAACATGTGAGATGTTAGGAAGATGCACTTGGTTCATCATGCTTGTTATGATGCATTACTATGGACCAAAGTGTCATCTAGAGACATTAATCCTTCATTGGACCAATCATTGGGAAGACTTATACACAATTGATGTGCATATAGCTCCAAGAACATGATTGGAAATGTCAAATAAAACATATTTTAAACTATGTTTATCATATTTTGAAAAACAATTTTCAAGTGGAACACAAAAGTGATACAAAGTTTGCAAAAACATTAGAACTTTTGTTAGTTTCCAAGTTTGTATCAATCTTGAAATTTGGAAAACATATATTTTTCAAATTATTTTTCCTTGATAAAGTATGATTTTAGAAATGTGTACACAAAATTTCGTGATTTTTAGAGGTTTCTAGAATTTCTAATGCATTTCTTAAGTTGGGCTGAAAAGGCTGAAATTCGGATTTCAGGCGTAGCAGTCGATTGAGTCAGAAACCAGTCGACTGATACATTGTGTTTTCTGAAAAATAGCTCCACTTTCTGATATTTAGTGTATCTTTGATGTCCTAAAACTATAGCATGATAATATTGAGTATAAACAAATTTTTAGGACTGTTTAATGCGGTGTTTTAGGGGGAGTTTCATAAAATATATCTTTTTCATCCCCAAATTTATATTGTTGGTGCAAAGTTAGGATTTAATCTTCAAATTGTTTATTAGGCTTTTGCTCCACATGTCTTTTACTCATCATGAACTATATCTTGGATTAAGGGGAAGCTAAATTTCAATTCTATACCTTAGTTCAAGATTACAACCCATTCAATTCTTTTATTAAATATATGATTTCTTCTCTTTTTGATCTATGTCAAAGGGGGAGAAGAAATGTTTAAGTTAGAATTGGATATATGATTATGTGATTTGGAAATATGATTATGTGCGTATCTTTAAAAGACCTAACTTAAATGATTGTCAAACATCAAAAAGGGAGAGATTGTTGGTGCAACAATACCCCCAAGCATTTATATGTGTTGATGTTTGGATAATCATCTAAGTTAGGCAATAATTTGTGATCTAATTGTGAATATGTTCAATTGACATGGAAATCCAAGTATGAAGACTTGGTAAAGGCAAAGTCCAAGTATGATCTTGGCAAGAGAAGTCCAAGGTAAAGGTTTGGCGGCATAAGACCAAGCATGTTGTCTTGGCGGCATTAAGTCCAAACGGACTTTGGCAAAGGAAGTTCAAAGGCAAGTCTTTGCAGCGTAAGTCCAAGCATGTAGACTTGGCGGCGTAAAGTCCAAGCACGCTTTGTCAAAGGAAAACCCAAGACATGACAAAACCGAAGGAAGCTCTTGGAAGCAAAGCGCAAAGGATGAACAAGTCGCAGACTCGGAGGGATCCTGGAGGCGCAAGACTTAAGGAAGAGCTAGAAGGTTGAGTCTAGGTCTAGGAGGTGAAATCAAGTATGAATTATTCATACTTGATGAGTATCAGTCGACTGATACGATGTATCGATCGGCATCGTCAAGTGCTCGGTCGAGTCGGATGAAACCACGGACGATCGGTCGGCGATGTTGCGATCGGTAGCCAACAAAGGCGATCGATCGTCGCTAAACACAGAATGGAGTCTCACTCGACTGCGGCTTGTGATCACTCGACTGATCACTCATCAGTCGACTGATGAGAGTGTCGTTGGAGGTAACGACTCAGAATCCCGCTAATCTGGCTATTCAGAAGCCGTTAACCATGCCGGCAGTCAACTGATATTGTGCATCAATCGACTGATAGTGCTCCAATGAAAAAATCAGCCCTCTCTCTATAAAAGAGGGCTTGTGGAGGTTTTGAGGGCTAATGCTTATTCTCTGATAATACTCTCAAGCCTCCACGATTTTTCCAAGCTTTCTAGTGATTTTAAATCCCCTCCTCCTCTCTAAGCTCTAACTTCATCCTTTGTAAGAAGAGGAGGATTGTTGTAAAGGAAAGCTTCATAGTGATATTGATTAGGGTTGATCCACCTCAAGGATCACCGTGGAGTAGGAGCGCTATCTCCGAACCACATAAAAGAATCGTGTTAGCATTGTTTTCATTTGTGTTACTATTATTTTTGTTGTGCTTCCGCTAATCATTTTGTAAAAACGAACAACAAGCTATTCACCCCCCTCTAGCTTCCAATCGATCACCAACACTGTTTAGACTATCTGCTAGGAATTAATAGATTTAATTAAAACGTTTATTTCCTTTCGTTTTCCTTCATTTCCGATCACAACCCCACTTCCTTTTTTTTTCCCGATCGCCGTTCCTCCTTCTCTTCCCATTCGCGATCCCTTCCACATCTCCTCCTCCACGCCACGCTGCTCGCCGCTGCTCCCCGCCGCTCGTCGTGCCGCTTGTTGCTGCCGTGAGAGAGAGAGAGAGAGAACTACTGCCGCCAGTGCCGATCTCCGCCTGATCCAGTCGATCTCTACTCTATCTTCGCTCGATCGTTGCTCGAGATCTCTGTCGCCCATCGTTTCTCCTCCTTCGCTTGATGGCGCTCCCCCTTCTCCACTGTGGCTGTTGAGCGAGCTTGCCGGTCGCCGTCGCCACGCCGCTGCCACTGCTATCGTCGTCGCTCCTTCCTCGAACGATTTGCCTCTACAAGCCGCTCGCAGCACGACCGCCGAACCGCCCCGTCACCGCCCCTTCTCTCCCGCCAGCGATCGATGCTCCATCGCCATCGATCGAGCCTTCTACCGCCGGGGATCTTCACCGCAGGGAGCCTCGTTGGTCGTGAACAACAATGACAACCGATCGCACTCTTTTCTCTTCTGTGTGTTTCCTCTCGTGATTTTGCTCCCCTGTGCACCGTCGCCCACGCCTGAGATCTTCACTGGCAGCCATATCCAGCCGCTACCTCCTTACTGTGTGCCACTGATCCAGACGATGTGTCGTGACATCACCATCGCAGTCGAGGGCTGTGATCGATCGGGGTCAGCGACGTTGTCGTAGCCTCCTGTTCCAATTGGGTTTCTACTGTGAGCACCAGATTGCCTACACCGCGAGTTGGGATCTGTGATCTCATCCACCAGTCATCTCCTCACTCTCAGATCAAAGAGGGAGGAGCTCAGTTCACCATTTGCTGATCTTGGTGGGAGGAAGAGCTGGTATTAGCCGATGTTTCTCGTCGGTGAGTCCACAGCAAGATCAAAGGTGAGCACGGACTTGACAAAGTCCGGTGGTTTGGGGGTGGAGGTATGTGAAGCAACTCGTAAGTTTCTTATGATCTAATTATTAGGTGTCTAATATTTTGAATTTGGAAGTCGCTTTTAGTTCATCTGGATTAAGTCGATCAAGAAGCTGTGGTTGATTTGATTGGATCAAATGAGGTAAGTTTTGATATGGTTATGTTGTTGTTTTGGTTGGTAATGAATTATAGATTTGATTGTACAGAGCTGATTTTCTACTGTGGACCAAGAAGCTCTTATCATGGATTTGGAACTAGGTAAATGCTATGAATTGTTATTGTAACTATAGATTGAGATGTTATTTAGTTAGCTTGATTAGCTATGACTATATTGATGGTTGGTACGGTGATTAAGAGCTAATGGGAGAAACTATTCAGTTAGTTGATGTAGGATAAGGATTTGATCCTAATATTAGAATAGATAGCTTAATCTGGTTGTATATGTTGATTTCAGGACCTTGATTCAAGATAGGTTCATGGACGTGAAGACTATCGACATGGTCTACGTATCAGGTGGGTAATTCCTACCTTGGTCAGGTAGTTTTAATGCATACAGATTTAGATGCATGATCATCTTATATGATCATGTTACCTTGACTCTGTTCTATTTACTCTTGCACTTGATACTTTACCTTTGGCTATTAACTCCATTGCTACTATCATGTTTAATTTTATCATGATTAGGAGTTATATATATAGGTGATGTAAGTAACCTAGAATTTGTTTAGTTAAGTGCAAATAGTAAAGTCCGGATGACAACCTGATTGTAAATTGGGCAAAGAGGTCATTCGTAGGTAGACAATGTCTTGAACCTAGGGTTATCCTAGTACCCTTAGGTTGCATATTTACCACCGACCATGTATTGAGTAAATGGTCAGTTGAATAGTACTTAGTGTGTCGCTACGGACCGGTGGTCCTAGCTTGTTATAAATAGTTGAGTACGACTCTCTGTAGGATAGAGAGTGCATCGATCAGATGAGTACGACTCTCTACAGGATAGAGAGTGCGTTCATCAGTTGAGTACGACTCTCTATAGGATAGAGAGTACGTCGATTAGATTGGTATGACTCTCTACAAGATAGAGAGTGTTATGATCAGTTGAGTATGACTCTCTGCAGGATAGAGAGTGCGTTGATCTGATTAGTATGACTTTTTGTAGAATAGAGAGTCTATGGTGGATGTCTATATGTGAGACATTGCATTCATGTCATTTGCATGCACGTTGGTGACGAGGTCTCCCTTGTGGTTGAGAGGGTTGTCAGTCATCCTGCCTTCACGGTTACTCATAGGAGGAGTAATTGGTGTGAGGGCAGAGCATTGTGGTGCCGTACTCTACCACTATAGACGGTGGTAGTTGGATTTGCGTGTCATAGTCCTGCGTGTGTGACACTCGACCACTCATGGGTAGTGACTGTCGGAGTGGCCAACAGCAGGGACCCCCATCGTGTAGCTTACTCTTTACGTTTATATGCTACTCGATCATACTGCCCACTCGGCCACTCGAGAGTAGTGGTTGGTGTTGAGTTGGGACAGTTGTCATGCTCGAGCCACCAAGGCCACACTGGGGTTGTGGTAGCTTTAGGGTGAGCCGACATGACCATGCATGCTGCATTGCCGACTTATGACATTTTTGAATATATATATATGAATGATTGTGATTAGTATACATATATAGATGCAGTATATATATATATATATATATATATATATATATATATATATATATATATATATATATATATGCTTATTGTGATACTGCATTTGTATGTACTATGCTTGTTGCATTTGTTTGTACATATTCATACATACTATTGCATTTTCTGTATGGTAGTAGGCCGGTACTTGTATACTTGTTGGTTATTCACTGTGATACCCTCGACCTATATCAGGATGTAGTGTGAGTTAGTATTATTCCTTATACCTTATGTTGTGGATATATGCCCAGGTTGGATGAGGATAGAGTAGTGTATGTCAAAGATCGTTTGTTGTTCAGTTTACTTAGTGTATGCATGCATGTATACTTGTTATGCTGATGTATACCTATTATACGAGTAGATTAAACTGTTGAATGACATGTAATATTGATACATATATTTACATCTTTTCCTATTACCTGCTGAGTTTTACTCACCGCCACCACGGACTTCGGTTTTTCACCGCCTGTAACAAGTAGTGACTTCGTGATGGACTCGAGCACTACCGGGTCGACATCGTCATCTCAACTCCGAGAGTTTGGATTTTTGGTGTTTTCCTTGTTGTTCTGTTATGGATTTGGTTTATGTGATGTTTTGTAATGATTGGACATTGTAAATGTTGTACCTTTCTTTTTTCGATTTTGTTATGATGTTCTGAGTCGGTGTTAGTCATACCGGTATGCATGTGTGTAGTTTGTGATGTTGTGTTTTATGTTTCCGTTGTGTATTTGTTGTAGTTAGTTTGTTTTCATATATATATATGTATTGTTGTTGTTGTGGCCTACGGGCCTTGTATTAACCCGAAATGTTGCCACGTACAGGGGAGATGTCGTCCGTTTGCTTTTCGGCACGGCATGCTCTTGGGGCGTGACATAAAACCTCAAACACAAGTTGTTTGAGCATCTGACCATCAGATAAAACCTCAAACAACATGTTTGAGCATCCAACACTTGACCTCAGTCACTTGGCCAAGTTCACCTCATCTATGAGGTTTAACCCAAGACACCCTTAGCCTAAACCTAAGTCTTCTAGCCACCTCTACTAGCTTCGCGCCTATCGGATCCCTCCAAGTCGTCCATGACTTGTTCATCCATGCGCGGATCCCTCCAAGTTATCCATGACTTGTTCATTCATACGCTAGCCTTCAGGTGCTTCCTTCGGCTATTGTCATGCTCTCGGTGTCTACACCGCCAAGGTACATATGGACTTACGCTCCCAAGACTAACACTTGTCCTTATGCCGCCAAACCACCCCTTGGACTTTCACCGCCAAGGCTATACACTTGGACTTACGTGGCCAAGGATACACACTTGGCCTTCCCTTGCTAACTCCATGTTGAACTTCCAATGCAAGCTACACACTTGGACTTACGTGGCCAAGACTACACACTTGGTCTTCCCATGACAATCACATGTCATATGTTTTGTCTAACATCAAAATACTGCTCAAGTCAAACTCGAGTCTGGTCAATCGTGACTTGGGCCGATTGCACCAACACAAGACAGTGTGAGGGATCACTCATTTCATGAAAATTTGATCAGGATGCATCTAGAAAAGCATTAGCTAGAATGATTATAATGGATGAATTGCCTTCTAAATTTGTAGAAGGAGAAGGGTTTAAACCATTTATGGCTATGGTATGTCCAAAGTTTAGAATTCCTTTAAGATGGACAGTAGCACGTGATTGTATAAAATTATATACAATTGAAAGGGAAAAATTGAAAAGTCTATTGCATGATTCAACCCAAAGAATTTCGTTGACCACTGATACATGGGCATCAAATCAAAAAATCAACTATATGGTTTTGACCTCTCATTTTATCGATAAAGATTGAAAGTTGCATAAAAAAAATTCTGAATTTTTGTCCAATTACAAGTCATAAAGGCGAGACAATCACTTTAGCTATTGAAAATTATTTGAGAGGCTGGGGAACTAATAGAATTGTCACTGTTACTGCTGATAATACAAGTTCAAATGATGTTGCTATCAATAGTTTCAAGAAAAAGATTGTTAACTGGGATTCTACTATTTTAAAAGGAGAATTCATTCATATAAGATGTGTAGCTCACATAATCAACTTGATTATTGTTGATGGCTTGAAAGATATAAATTCATCTGTGACGAGGGTTAGAAATGCTATTAAATATGTTAAGCAATCTCCCTCTAGATTAAGCAAGTTAAAAGAATGTGTAGAAATGGAAAAAATTGAATGCAATAAATCATTGTGTTTGGATGTGCCAACCAAATGGAATTCAACTTATTTGATGTTGAGTGTAGCTGAAAAATTTGAAAGAGCTTTTGATAGGTTTGATGAACAAGACCAATGCTTTAGAATATATCTTCAATATAATGAATGGGATGTTAATAGAAATGAAAATGGAGATGTGATACTTGGATCGGATGGCCAAGCACAAGCAGAATTACATACTTTTGATGGAAGCCAACAAGTATTGATTAGAATAATGTTAAACTTTTTGCATCTCTATTGCAAGTTCTTTATGAGTTGACATTAAAAGTTTCTGGATCTTTATATGTCACTTCTAACACTTTTGCACATGAAATCAGTTCTATTTATTCTATACTAAAAGAGTGGCAAGAAAGTAATGAACGTGATGTATATTTAATGGGATTAAGAATGAAAATTAAATTTGACAAGTATTGGGGAGATCCATTGAAGATGAACAAGTTACTTTATATTGCATTGATACTTGATCCAAGGCATAAATTAGATTTTGTGGAATTTATGTTGATTGAATTATATGGAGATGAAACAGGTGCAATAGCAGGAAAGAATATTAAGGAGACTTTATTTGCTTTGTATAAAAAATATAAGGAGAAAATGGAGCCTCATAGTAGCACTTCAAAAATTTCAGCTATTTTAAAATCAGGTGATAACGATATTGTGCCTAAAAATATAAGTCAAATAGATTTGAAAAGACAATCAATATTTGCAAAGTACAAAAACAAAAGGCACAAATATTTGGTGATGGCAACATGTCAGAATTAGACAAGTATTTGAATGAAATAGTTGAAGAATATTGTGAGACTTTTGACATTTTGGGATGGTGGAAGCAAAATTATCATATATTTTCTATACTTGCTCAAATTGCTCGTGATGTATTAACCATTCCAATATCAATAGTTGTTTCAGAATCCACTTTCAATACTGGTGGTCAGGTATTTGATTGTTTTAGGAGTTCATTGACTCCTAGAGTGGTAGAAAGTCTGATTTGTACCCAAGATTGGCTTCGATCAAGTTTGGAACCCATTAATGTCGAAGAAATGTTAGAAGATGTAGAAAAACTTGAAAACGATACATTTTGTTAAAATAAAATTTTATAATTAGTTGTTTGTTTACAATTGAAAATGTATAGAGTATTAATTTGTTTGACTTGCATCATGTTATACTTTTTTGTCAGAGTTCTCAAAAATAATAATGGATTCGTCTTCTTCGACAACACCATTTGAGGTGTAATTAATCTCTTTTTGGTATGTTTCAATTATTTTAATTTTGTTACAAGTGTATTTACTTTTTAATTATCTTGTTCAAATGGTAATAACAAATTTGTACTTCTTGATCATTATTTATTAGGATAAACACAAGTGGTGAAGTAGACAAGTCTGAACTTTGAAGTCAAGTCACAATTTATAAGGAGTCAAGGAGTGAAGGAAGAACCAAGTGTTGGAGATCGAACATCAGGCTAGAGGGGGGTGAATAGCCCTCTTTCGATGGATGTCGTAATTTACTCGTCTACACACAAGATTAGCGCAAGCGGAAATAATAAAGCAAGACAAGTAAATATAAAAGACAATAATACAAACGCTAACACAATATGTAACGTGGTTTACGGCTATGCCGCTAATCTACGACCCGATTCGTCCTCGGTGAATCACTCCGCCAAAACCAATCCACTATTGGTCTCTCCTTTGCACCAAGCTAGGTGGAGGTAACCTTTTCAATCAAGATCACTCTTCTTACAATAAGAATGAAGTAAAAGAAAGTAAGAAGAGTGGGAAGACGTTTGTAGCACTTTGGGAGAATATTAGAGTTGAAGCATTAACCTCCCAAAGCCCCATCCCCTTCCTTTTTATAGAGGAAGAGGGTTTCTTCCCGTTGACACAGAGCAATGATCGATGTCCCAATCACGATCGGGTCTTGCACCTGCCCAATAACGATCGCTTCCACGCTGATCTCATCCAATCCAGATCGCATCACCAACCGATATTACCATCACCGATCGATGTTCATCACCGAGTGCAAAGTCGACTACATTGTGTCGCGCACATGGCCGCACGACCGCCATTCCTAGCAAGCCGACCGCTGCCGACATCGGGCCGATCGCTACCCACGGCAATGATCGCTAAGCACTAAACCCTAGTCTTAAACCACGAAGTTCGATCAGATGCCGATCGCACCCATGGTCGATCGCCGGGAAAACTCATCCGACACTTAGCCAAATGGCCAAGTTTCACCTAAGAGCTATCCTTCCTGTTACATTCGGACTCATCCTGAGTCCTCGCTTTCAGACACGCCCCTTGAGCTGTTTAACGACTGCAGCCGATCCTTCGCCTCGCAAGTCTACTTCCTCCGACTTCACTCCAAGCTCGTCCGGCTCCCGTGACGCCTAAGCGCACGGGCCTGCAAAGCTATCCTTCACTCCACTAAAGCAATACGTAAACTTTGTGAAACTCGCCTAGGCTTCCATGTGTGAATTACTAAGTCCTGCAAGACTCCAACGCACATATCAAATCATAATAATAACCTAACTTAAACCCTTTGCCACACACATCAAAACCTTATCGTGGCAAGAGATTGCCCTAACAATCTCTCCCTTTTTGATGTGTGACAATCCGTTTAAGTTAAGTACAAACATTTGATAGACATTTTTAAGGTAAGAAGGCATGTAAACATAAACATGATATAGCAACATGCAACTCCCCCTTAATCCATGAAACTTCCCATATTTCTCCCCCTATCATAATTTACTTAAACATAATCATTTCTCCCCCTTTGACACCATCAAAAAGATTAATACTAAGTTATAAACCATGGCATCAAGTCTAATAGAAGGAAAATACCAAAAATTGATTTAAAATATGAATTCAGTCTTTACTAGTCTGATTTTCAGGCCATCAGTCGACTGGTTCAGACTACCAGTCGACTGACACAAGCATATCGAAATTTCTGATTTTTCTGGACGAATTTCAGAAATGCGTTAAAAATTTCAGAAAATTCGAAAAATCATGAAATTTGGGAAACATATTTCTTGTAAGTATATCTATCAATGAAAAATAGTTGTCTATGAAAAATCATTATATTTTCAAGTATTTGCCAAAAATCCAAAAGCTTTAAAAATCACTAGGTTTTTGATCATTCTAGTATCAAGTTTACCACCTAGTTTTGCATCCAATTGTTTCAAAACATGAATAAACAGATTTTAAAGTAAGAAATTATTTTGAAAACTTATAAAATATTCAACCATGATCTTTGGACAATATGTCTATGAATTAAACATAAATCTTCCCCATGATTGGTCTATTATTGCTAATTTGACATATTAAATGACCATCTAAATGTCATATGCATTAGTGGACATTTGTATCATCCTAACTCTCACTCATGCTAAGTTTTCAATCAAGGTACCCTATAGTGAGTGTGAGATGCATCATAGAGGTATTTATATATATACTTAACCATTATATTCATGCAATTCTATCAGGTTAAGTATCATCCTAAAAATTCACATGATCATAAAGATATTAATTTCACATTATGATCATAAAACAAATGTATTCATTGAATTGTTATCATGCATTAGGTATTATATCATGATAATAAGCAAGTATCACCTAAAGCATGATTTAAATCCTATTTCTCATGATTATGTGCCAAAAATCCAAATCATAAATCATGATTGCAAATATACATAGCAATTTCATTAAATATCATGATTTAAGCATTATTATCTATTTATGGGCACATTATCATCACCCAACACTATTTCAAAAATGTCGTCCCGCCATCCTAAGTCAACCAAAAATATGATATAGGTCAAGTCCATATGGTTGACTATCCTAGGGTTTTTCTAACCCTTAAGGATGGATTTTGGAACCCAAAATAGGTTCTTTCCTATGGGGTTCACAAGATACTCCTTGGGGATCCATTTCCTAGCTATTACCTTCATTTTATCTTGTCCCCTAGCAATTAGGCATTTATAGGCCTTTTCATTTTTCTTTTCTTTATATCCTAGGCCCTTTTTGTTAAAGCTTGCTCTTTGGCTCCCAATTATCATGTTCAATGTATTTGAGCCAATAGTGAATTTTTCTAGGGCTTTGGTTAAATAATCTACCTTTTCCCTTAAAGCCCTATTTTCATCTATGCATGCATCACTAACATTAAATGACATATATTCATGTGAGCATGCATCATCATGACAAGAAGAAACATTTTCATTTTCATTTAAGCATGCTTTTTCTAGTTTATTTTCTAAGTCCTTAATTTGATCTAGCATGCTCTTATTCTTTTTCTTAGCTCTAAATAAATCCTTAGTAAGACTAGAAATCATGGAAACTATCTTATGGGGTGAAAGGTTAGTTACCATAGTTTCCATGTCCTCTTCTTCTTCGGATGAGGAGGTAGAGGAGGCTCCCCCCTTCATTTAAGCTCTCTCCACTTGAGCTTGATTCTTCATTTTCGATGGAGGAGCAATCCAAGTCGTCGAAGGCCATCAATGCAAGGTTGGAGTAGACTTGTTCCTCTTCTTCGGATGAAGATGAGGAAGGAAGATCATCCCATGTCTTTGCTTTGAACGCCTTGGCCTTCCCCTTTTCTTTAGCCTTCTTCTCTTCTTCCTTCTTTTTGCTCCCCTTTTTCTTCTTCTTTTCTTCCTTCTTTCTCTTCTCCTCCTTGCTTTTGTTCAAGAGGGGACAATTGTCCCTTATGTGTCCCTCTCCTTGGCAATTGTAACAAATGATCTTCCCCCTTGGTCTTCTACTCCTATCATTTGATTTGTTAAATCTAAAACCTTTTAAAGCACGCCTTACCCTCCTTACCATATACGCTTCTTCCGTTCTATCCATGGAGGAGGAGGATGCTTCATCGGAGGAGGAGGGAATCTCCATCTTCTTCTTCCCCTTGTTGGCCATCAAGGCTACTCCTCTTGAAGGTTGGATTCTAGGCTCTTCAACTATTCCTTCAAGTCTTGTTTCATGAAGCTCCATTGTTGAGAAGAACTCCTCCAAGGTGCTCACTTCTAAATTCTTCGAAATATAGGAGTCCACCATGGAGCTCCACTTTGAGGACCGCGGAAAGGCATCTATAGCCTTCATGACCATATCCCGGTTTGATAGCTTCTCACCTACACTTGACAAACCGGTTATAATTTCCTTGAAACGAGAATGTAAGGAAAGTACCTTTTCTCCCTTTTCTAGTTTAATGTTGTTGAGTTGGGAGCGGAAGACATCTCTCCTTGCTAGCTTGGCCTCGGATGTGCCTTCATGGAGTTCTACAAGCTTCTCCCACATCTCTTTGGCGCTAGCACATTCTCCGATCTGGTTGATCTCCTGTTGAGGGAGCACATTGAGAAGATGATGTTTTGCCTTTGAGTTTGCAAGGTGCTCCTCTCTTTGCTTCTTAGTCCATCGTGATTTTTCGATTGGTTCACCCCTTTCATCCCTAGGCAACTCGAAACCATTTTCCATTATAAGCATAATATCATAATCGGTCTCGAAGAATACCTCTATTCGCTTCTTCCACCAAGTGAATTCCCCTTCGAACTTTGGCGGATGAATGTTCGAGCCGGCCATCTTTTGATGAGGTGCTTGTTGCGGCGGTTAGTCCTCGACAAGCAACCTGGCTCTGATACCACTTGTTGAAGATCAAACGACCAGCTAGAGGGGGTGAATAGCCCTCTTTCGATGGATGTCATAATTTACTCGTCTACACACAAGATTAGCGCAAGCGGAAATAATAAAGCAAGATAAGTAAATATAAAAGACAAGAATACAAACGCTAACACAATATGTAACGTGGTTCACGGCTACGCCGCTAATCCACGACCCGATTCGTCCTCGGTGAATCACTCCGCCAAAACCAATCCACTATTGGTCTCTCCTTTATACCAAACTAGGTGGAGGTAACCTTTACAATCAAGATCACTCTTCTTACAATAAGAATGAAGTAAAAGCAAGTAAGAAGAGTGGGAAGACGTTTATAATACTTTGGGAGAAGATTAGAGTTGAATCATTAACCTCCCAAAGCCCCATCCCCTTCCTTTTTATAGAGGAAGAGGGTTTCTTCCCGTTGACACAGAGCAATGATCGATGTCCCAATCACCGATCGTCCTGTAGCAGCCGCCAATAACGATCGCTTCCACGCTGGATCTCATCCAAGCGAGATCGCATCACCAACCGATATTACCATCACGACTAATGCTCGATCGATGAGTACTCGCGGTCGACTACATTCGTGCTCGTGCACGCGGTGTTGTCACGATCGCCTTCCGCACGATCGCCATTCCTAGCGATTGCGTCGACATCAGTCGACTGCCAAGCACTAAACCCTAGTCTTAAACCAGTCGAACTGAGTTCGACTCAGAGCAGTCGACTGGTGTCGGGAAAACTCATCCGACACTTAGTCAAATGGCCAAGTTTCACCTAAGAGCTATCCCTTCCCGGGTTACATTCGCTCACTCTCATCCCTCGGAGTCCCTCGCCTTCGAAGTTCTCTTCGTTCGCAGCCACGTCCCTCGGATGCGCCAAGCGCACGGCTCTGCAGCGCCATCCTTCGCGTCTCACCCTGAAGTCTACTTCCTCCGGCTTCACTCCAAGCTCCTCGTCCGGCGGTCCCTCGGATGCTCCAAGCGCACGACTTCTGCAAAGCTATCCTTAACCGACTCAAGGACCGAGTCATGAGTTGTGAAACTCGCCTAGGCTTCCATGTGCGAATTACTAAGTCCTACAAGACTCCAACGCACATATCAAATCATAATAACAATCTAACTTAAACCCTTTGTCACACACATCAAAACCTTATCATGGCAAGAGATTGCCCTAACACCAAGGACTCAACTCTCAAGTCTCAAGTGACAACTTTCAAAATTTAAGGATATGTTGTATTCATTTTGACATTTGACATTTTCTATAAGCTCATAACTTAAGTGGTAAAAAGTTATAATTATATACTTGAATCTTGATTGCTATGTTGCAACTTGATTGCTTGAATGTTTTAATTTTAACGAGATATTTTTTATATATTTTGATGTGTTGACATTTATTAAATTGTGTCGTATAATTGTGCTCTTGTTGAGAATTGGTGTAATATTGAATGTTTTAACTTTTAACGATGAAATTTAAGAATGTATAGGAAAACAAATTTTATAAATATAGGGGAGGTTTTTTTAATTTTTTTTAATTCTAATAAACCGTGTAAATTTAAGGTTTCACACAATAGGTATAACATCTTCTAATCATATATATTCATTAAATGCATGAAATGACATCAAATTTGAGTTTAACAATAGAATTTTACAACAGGCAGTCGATTGTTTCAGGAATCAGTTGACTATTTATCGTAAAATTCATTTGGACAACGCATCGATAGTTTAACAGTCGACTGACATTATATTCAGTCGACTGATTTGAACTATTAGTCGACTGGTTTGAGCCATCAGTCGACTAAGAAATATTTTGTGCTCCTGTTCACTGAATCCAGTCGACTGCTATATAACAGTAGTTGACTGATCGAGATCATCAGTCGATTGATTTGAGTCATCAATCGACTAAAAAATATTTTGTCCTCCTGTTCACTAGATCCAGTCGACTGCTATATAATAGCAGTCGACTGATAGGGATCATCAGTCGACTGATTTGAGTCATCAGTCTATTGGTCATAAAAATCAATTTTTTTGATTTTTAACCGAAAAATTGATTTTTTTTGCCAAATCAGTTCGGATTGGTGAAAAATTTCGATCAGTTCAATTTAGTTAAAAAAAATCGATTTATTCAGTTTTGATCTTAATCGGTTCGATTTTAACCGATTGCACACCCTTACTGAAAACACCACCATGCTATTTGATAGTAATCGAATGGACTCTAATTTTTCAGAAATCAGAGTTTTCAGTTGAGTATTGAAAATTCATAAGTAATTATATGTATTTATAAATATCTTGAAATTTTAAACGTACACTACTTACATGAAATACAATGGACAAAAAATAATTTTATATTAAAATACCCATTAAATTATAAAATTGATACAAAATTCAAAAGCATTGATAACTTCAATATTTCTGACCAAACTTGTATCAACTTGTTCAATGGTGATTACTATTAAAAGATAGGTTTACCAAGGTTTTTCAAAATGATTTTAAGATGTTTTCAAAACTTTATTTTGATTAATGGTCTATGGGCTAGATGTACATGACTTATGCATTAGCTTTTCTCATGATCTATCAATGTCATATTATAAGTTTGAGTTAATCTAGGTGCAAGATCTATGTACTTTGAATGTAACTCATATTCCTAATATCTCACATGTGTCTAGGGTGTATCAATATACACACATGTCAATTTAATATTTTTGTGAGATATGGATTTAGGTTCTTCCCTAATCTAGGGGTTTATGCATTTATATAGGAAACTCTATTTGATTCCCTTATCACGGTACTTTAAATCATGTCATTGTCCTTAATTTCATTTTAGTTGTCCTAAATGCATGAATGATGATCATGATATAATGATAGCATAAATTAAAATATTTGCTAATAATTATGATGTCATGCCATAAAGATAAACTTAAATACAAACAAGACATACCGTAAGCATGATCATGACATTGACATATGACAAACAAAGCATGACAAATAAAATATAAAGGTATAAGAATACCTAGATTTCAAGCATAATTGCCATTTACTAAAATTAAACCCAATTTTTCCGTAATGAATCAATTTCTCAAGGGTGCCAAAAACCTAAAATGGCACACTTTTGACTCTAACCTATCTTGTACCAATTTTGATCAATTTCTCATATTTCATACAATCTATTGGCATATCTTAAAATCCTTTAGGATATTTATCCAGTCTTATTTCTAAGGTACAACATCACATTGAAAATGTTCTAAAGTGTCAACTCTACTATAGTTAGATTAACTACCCATCAATTTAATGTTGACACATCATAAACCCATCTAGTATGAGGGAATCACACTCCTAGGAATTCAATATCTATTGGAGCTCCTTGGATTTACTAGGTACTCACTAGGGATAACTTCCCTAAGTACCTTCCTAATAACTCTCCTAGGTTTGGAAGCCTTGGGCATTGTGGTCTCACTAAGGTTAACCCTAGGGATAACTTTCCTTGTAACCTTGTTAGTGCCTTTCCTAGGTTTTTTTAAAACTTTAGCCACTAGACATCTACCATGGTCAACTCTAGGGATGACTTCCCTTGTGACCTTGGTTTTTCTAGATTTAGAGATGGTTCCATAATAAAATGGAACACTATGGTAGGAAGACATTATCTTCTTGGACATAGGCTTGTGACCCAAACTTTTCTTGTCCTTAGATAAATCTTACCTCCTAATACCTAGAGTTTGACTACTAGACTTTTTAATTGAATTTTGCATCTTCCTAGGGTCTTTTCTAATTTATCAAGCTTAAACCTTAAAGCTTGATTTTCCTTTTCTAATTTTCCAATTTTTAAATTTTCATTCATCTTTTGGGAATTGTTCTTCCTTCTAGGTATATGTTTAGATTTCTTGGGATTAATACCTAGGTTCTTCTTATCATTGGGTATAGTAGTCTTAGGGTTATCCTTAGTCCTAAATTCACAAGATTTTGCCTCTAAATAAAAATATTTATCTCTAGCATGCTTCTTATGATCATGAACAAGATACATCACTAGCATGCTTCTTAACCTTAGAATTTGAAAGTGCATTATTAACCGTTACCTTAGCCTTAGAAGCTCCCCCAACTTTCGAGCTCTCTCCCTTCCTAAGGCGACTCCCCCTCGGACATTAGCTTCGGTAATGTCCTCTTTGGTTGCACTTGAAACATACAATATGTTCCTTACTCTTGCGGGTCAAGGCATGAACCTCCTTAGCCTTCTCCTTCCCCTTGGGCACCTGAGTCGTCTTTTTTACTCTTTTTGGATACTTGCTCTTGTAGTGTCCTTGTTCCCTACACTCAAAGCTTATTATGATTTTTTTTTTATTTTTACAACTTATGCTTGAGTTACCTAGGTTGTGATAGGAGAATCACTTCCGAATGTAGACGGTGCCTCCTCTTGCTCCAGTATTAGTGGTCTAATCTCCTTCCCCTCAATTCTAGAGGTGGAAGCTTCTTCAACCTCCTCTACAGATCTGGATGTTGAGCATCTCTCAACTTTTGAATCCTCACTCTCTTGAGAGGATGAACTTGATCCTTCCTCCTTGGACTCCTCCTCTACTTCTTGGGTCGGTGAGGATGGTTCTTCATGAAGCTTAGCTAGCTTGTCCTATAAACCCTTGACATCCTCAAATTCTCCTATCTTACATAATAGATAATTAGGTATTGGGTTAACCAACATTTTTGATACCTTGTTGTTCGTCTCGAATTTTTGGACTTGCTCCTCCGTCCATTTCTTCTCCTTGATGAGCCTTCCCTTTTTGTCCATGGGCGCTTTGAAATCTACTTCAATATAGATTTAATTTTCTATATCACACATAAAGAAAATATTTGATTCTATCACACATAAATCTAATCTTCTATATTTTAGATACTTGGACTTTTTCTTGCTAAGACTCCACTCTTAGACTTTTCCTTGTCAAGTATCATACTTGAACTTCTCCATTGACAAGTATCCATACTTGGACTTTCCTTGCCAAATCTCTAAACTTGGACTTCCACTCGAGTCTCACTCGGACTTGGTCAACCTAGACCTGAGATTGATTGCTACAATAATCTCTCCCTTAAACAATCTCCTTCATATGATCTTGGATATCCTAATTCTCCACTAGTCATATAGTCAACATATGGTCAAACTATATTGTCAAATAATTGACAAGCCCATTGTCAAACACATTGTTAAATATTAAAATCCTACTTGAGTCCAACTCGAGTCTAGTCAATCGTGACCTGGGTCGATTGCACAAACAAGTATGACCAATGCTATTCAATTGAAGCACTGAATATAATTCCTCAAAGATTCTTGATCCTTTTGCTTTATTGAAAAAAGATTGGTACCTTTTACTGCTAAAGAAATGATGTAGAAAGACATCACTCAAATTTTCGAAGGATTGAATGGAATTGGATGGAAGTCTATTAAACCATCTTTAGGCTGATTCAGATAAAGTGGTCAAGAAGACCTACATTTGACTCCATCAGTATATTGATGCAACAAAGAAGCATTCTCGAATTGACAAAGATAATCTTCGAAATTTGAGGGCCCATTATGCTCCCCGAGTTATAGAGGCCGAAAATGTTTTAGCAATGCTTCTGTTAATATATTATGAGAAAAAAGGGTACCTCAGATACTCTTCTCTAAACCTATCATTGGAGTTTTTTTCTTTTCAAGAGTCTCTTGTGGATGACTCCTGAGATGTAGATTCTCGAGATTGTTCTTTTGGTATGATTGATCTTCGTGACAATGTCTCTATAGGAGCTGGAGGTATTTCAGTAGATTCTGCGATATATGTCTTCGCAAAATTCCTTCGACTGTTGCGACAACCATTCTGGTTAGATTTTCTTTTGTTAGAACTTCTCTATAGGTGAAATCTTATCCTTGGAATTTCCTCTAGTGTCTCCCATCTCAATGTCTCAGCTCAGAGTTTCCACAGACGACACGAATTTGATCCGGTCCGAGTTCAAGGGATGGGATAACTCAGTAGGGGCCCACAATCGAGTATTTTCAATCGACTAGGTAGAGATTGGATCGATCTTCGATGTATTGATCTGGTGGGATCGACTTCCTTTCGCAGAGCTCCTATAATTCGAGTATATGCGTTACTTCGAGAGGTCAAGCGTGGCTTGTGCTTCGAGAGGTCGGGTGTGGCTTCGGGAGGTCAGGTGTAAACTTGTCTGGCAAGATTGAGCTTCTCCACAAGTTAGATTCCTAAGCTATCAGTTTAGGCCCAGAGGACTTGAAAACGAGTTAAAAGGGGATCAAGGTATACCTCAACGAAGCCCCTCTGTCATGACCCGAGAATGTGCATGTCTATTCCCACAGACAATACCCCCTAGTGACAATATAAGATACAACAACTATCTAAGGTATATCGATATGTCTGACACATCGATATACCTTAGTGTGTGTGTATATATATATATATATATAGTCAACATAATGCATATCAATATGTCTGACACATATAAAAGATAAACTATATATATATATATATATATATAGAGAGAGAGAGAGAGAGAGAGTCAACATAATGCATATTGATATGTCTGACACATATAAAAGATAAACTGCAATAAGTCAAAAAAGGTAAATAGGAAACTCAAACTGAAGACCAACGGTATAGTTCATCAAGTGAACTCAAGTTCAAAATACAAAACATATAATAACAAAAACACATAACTCTCGAGAGTGGGGTCAGAGGGGACCAACTGACGGAGCTTTGAGCATCTTAGGAAATCTTTTATCTGCTACTTGGGCGACAGAAAAATTCAGTTGCGTGGTGATGAGTATAAAACTCAGTGGTATAGAAAAAATAGTGCATGAACAAAATATATATACATAAGGAGATCAATAGGTATACAATTTCACAAGCAATATCAGTTAATCAACAAAATGAACATAATCAATATATATACCAACATGATCCATCCAATGTAGTATTATAATGTTAATCAAATGCTAGATACCAATCTGATCTACCTAAATGTAGTCATCAACACTAAATACACAAAATCTGCAAGGCGGCACTCATAACAACAGGAGCAATAGAGCCCAACATATATAGTGCAATAATATGTATGTAAACGTCACACCGAATGCATCATCCACATATCAAACAAATGCAACATATCACAAGCATAAATGCAATATATAACAACAACCCAATGCAACAAGCACCACATGCAATATGCATGGTAACTTTCTGCACACAACTCCAACTACTACTATCCCATAGTGGTCGAGCAGGCACAACAGGACAACTACACACAACTCTTGCTATCACTACTCTCGAGTGGTCGAGGTGGTAGTATGATGAGTAGCTACTAGATACATATAATGGTCACTACATGCATGCAGCTCCAGCTACCACTATCCTACAGTGGTTGAGTGCAGCACGACATAACAAGACTGCACGCACCTCTAGCTACCACTACCCCAAGTGGTTGAGGGTGCAGTAATGATTGACGACTCTCTTCAACCACAAGGGAGACCTAGTCGACAACATACATGCAATGCGATGATGCACAACTTCATGCACGTAAGCCCTCCAACACACTCTCTAGCTCATAGGGAGTTGTAAACAATAGACATATATATATAAATCATGCTAGGACATCTAGTTTGTAAACAAAACTCCACTGACAACCCACTCAATAATACACATAAATCATGGCCGATAGGATATGCACAATGCAAAGTAATATGATAAGACAATCAAGTCTACATTTAGACCCATCACCTACTCTAGTGATATAACAGGACGACAGAATCAAGGACTACAACTATATTCAGCTACATGTACTTATACAACGTCCATATATCAAACAAATATAATATTTGTAATTAACAACAACGATGAAACAAGACTGTGTGGATATCGAATGAAGCATCTTAAAGTTCAAACGGTTAAGCATCAAGCACAAGAATGAATAAGAGTGGAGCAAACATAATTCCATCTGACAACAACATAGTTCATGCACTAAGATCAACGATCTACGAGTATCAAAGAGAATCACCCACCTAGAATGTAGCTTGTACTGCTAGCTTGTGCCTCCGCAAACCTGCCTTGAATCAACGTCCTACACACAACATAGAATACCATTAAGTCTATCGTACCCTAAATAATCGGATCAAATCCTACTTCCGACACATATCACAATCCACTAACTGAATACTAACCACTATTTACCTCTCGTCCTTCCTACATAGTTACTGTCTTAATATCATGACTACACAATTGATCTAATCCCCCATATTATTATTGATTGCTTAACAGTAATTACAAACAAAACCACATACGAAATAATTAATTGTATAATTCCCAAATAACACTGCAGTAATAATCTACCGCATAGCTAAAACACATTTATATCAAAACTTACCTAACACTACGTCAATGACAACCCCAGTTCCTTAATCCATTCTGATGTGTTTGTTCTGAACATTACAGATGAAATGGAGACAACCTTCAAATCCTAAACACCTATAAAGGTATGGTATACAAATTACCTCTGATCCACAAACCCCCGAATCCCCCAAATCAAAGAAACAAAACCATAAACACATGTATTACTAGAAATCCACTGATTAGGTTATAGGAAGCCCACTAATTGATTCACAGACCTCAGCCTTCAAATTATTGAGTTGAGGTGGTGGCCTTGAGTCTCGGAGCTCAGAACCCAAACTGTCGAGGAGGGAGTAGAAATAGGAAACAACGGAATTGTGATTGGTCGGTGCGGTGACTGGAGATAAGTCGAGCTCACGACACCCGGTCTAAGCACGCGAACAGCAAGGCAGGCAGTTCCTGCTGCCTTTGAGATCGAGGAAAAAGAAATAAAATGGTGGATGAGGGAGAAGGCAACGACGCTATTCGCATGGACACAAGAGGTGATGGAGATCTGGGTGATTGGCGATGCAAGCAGTCGGTGGCAACAACAGAGAAAAGGGTAGCGACGGATGAATAGAAGAAGAGATACCCAATCGGGAAAAGAAGAAGAGAAAAGGGATCAAGATGAGGAAATCGGCTTGCAGATGGGAAAGGCTCGAGACCGAGTTTTTAAAGACTGATTGAATCGGTTTAGCTAACTTAGGTTTAGCTTAAATCTAACTTAAGGTTAATCAATTGAGCTAATCACTTCACAATTATTGGTTGTATCTCACATTCTTCTCTACTAATAAAAATTTGATCTCTAAATTTCCTCCTTAAAGTGAGATAAGTACACAATTTGAATACTTTGAGTAAAATTACACACCTTAGCTAAACAAATAAGGGTAATGAGCTCAGATAATATCCTTCAATTCCCAAGTAACCTCCTCATCTGTATGATGCTGCTATCCGATCTTTATGAGACGGATGATTTTGTTTCGTAACTAGCGTTCTTTATAATCAAGAATCCGTGCCAGAATCTCCTCATAAGTCATATCAGGCTGGAGTGGAATTGATATATCCTTCATAACATGATTAGAATGTGGCACATACTTTCTCAACATCGAAACATGGAATACATTATGTATGGTGGAGAGAACTGGAGGTAATGCCAGACGGTAAGCTACCTCCCCAATCCGCTCCAATATCTCAAATGGTCTAATGTAGCGTGGATCTAGTTTTCCTTTTAGTCCAAATCTCTTAACTCCTTTTGTAGGCAGAACACGCAAGAATACATGATCTCCCACCAAGAACTCTAGAGGTATGCATCTCCGATCTGCATAACTCTTCTGTCGATCCTGAGTCTCAGACATCCATCGTCTGATAATACGTACTAACTCCGCATCTTGCTGAATACTCTGTGACCCCAACAACTGTTGTTCACCAAATTCTTCCCACAAAATGGGAGATCTACATGGTCTGCCATATAGAGCCTCGACATGAACCATCTGAATAGAAGAGTGATAACTGTTGTTATAAGCCAATTCTGCCAAATGCACATGATCCTCCCAACTACCTCCAAAATCCATAATACAAGATCTCAATAAATCCTCTAAAGTCTGAATAGTACGCTCTCTGTGGATGAAATGCTATACTAAGGTGAAGCTTTGTGCCCATGGCCTGTTGAAGACTTTGCCAGAATCGTGAGGTGAATCGCGGTTCTTTGTCAGATATAATACTCAATGACACTCCATGCAACCTGATGATCTCTCTATAGTATAACTTTGCTAAGTGATCCAGCGAGTCCATCCTACGAATCGAAAGGAAATGAGCAGATTTGGTTAGCCATTTCACGATCACCCAAATCGCATCATGTCCTTTACGAGTTATGGGTAATCCTACAACAAAATATAAAATGATATTCTCCCACTTCCATTTCGGTATCGGAATTTCCTGAAGCAACCCAATTACCCTCTGATGTCCATCCTTTACCTGCTGACATACCAAGCATCAATCAATAAAATCTGCAATATCCTTCTTCATATGATTCCACCAGTAAGAATGCTCGGGTACTACCAGGGTGTATAACAAATCTTGAATGATGTGCCTCCTGAAGCAACTCTTCTTTAATCGAATGCATGCCCGAAACACACAATCTTCCTTAGAATTGGAGTATTCCTTTCTCATCACATGTGAATTCTGTCTGACGACCTTAGTGTTGGTGCAATCGGCCTAGGAAATAATTGACCAGACTCGAGTTGGACTCAACTAGTGTTTTGATATTTGCCAATACGGTTGACAATATGATTGGACCATATATTGACCATATGACTAGTAGATGATTGGGATATCGAAGGTTATATGGGGAAATTATTTAAGGGGGAGATTGTTGGAGCAATCGGCCTCAGGTCATGGTTGACCAAGCTCGAGTGAGACTTGAGTGGGAAGTCCAAGTTTGGATACTTGGCAAAGTAAGTCCAAGATTGGAGTCTTGGCAAGGAAAAGTCCAAGTTTGAAGACTTGACAAGGAAAAGTCTAAGAATGGATTCTTGGCAAGGGAGAAGTCCAAGTATGGATGCTTTACAATAGAAAAGTCCAAGTGTATAGTCTTAGCTGTTGGATCGAAGCGGATCGCTAAAGGGGGGTGAATAGCAATAAACCTTTTCGTTCGTTCGAATTCGTTTCAAAACAATTAAATACAGTGGAAAATAAAATTAAACACAAGAGAGACAAATGGGTTTTTACTTGGTTCGTAGCCTTCGGCTACTACTCTAAGGCCCTAACGGTCCTAGACCGTGTACGGAGGGCAATTCATTAAAAACACTCCTCCTCGTTGGAGGTAGGAGTTTGACGATTACAAAAAAAACTTCGAAGGAAAAGATAGAGAGACAAACCCTCTTTTCTATTAATGTAAAGTGCAACAATAAAAAACCTCAATTAATAAAAGGAATTGCAATATTAAAGAGACGACAAATTAAAATACCAACAACTAAAGAATAGAAACTAAGCTAGGGTTGTTGACAGCACTTCGTCGTAGAGTCGTCAGAGAATCGCAGAGTTGCAGAGGCTTTTGAGCACTTAGAGTTGATGAAAAACCCTAGGAGAGGCTCTCCTTTTATAGCCTTTGAGCCCCTTTTCGAGAGGATCTTCAACCAATAGGAATTAGGCACAAGACTCCTTAAAAAATGATGATAAAGCTTGACTCCTCGAGGTTGATCATCGACCATCAGTCGACTGATGGCCATCATCAGACGACTGATGGTAGCATCATTCGAATACTGACCATAGACAGTCGACTGATTGACGGCAGTCGAGTCCTCCAAGCTGGCAGTCGACTGATGCTAGCTGCAGGGCAAAGTTAGCTTAACAAAAACATTATTTTGACGGTCGCCGACCATCCGATCTCAACCTAGACTACCAATGGGATGTCTTGGGTCAGATCTACGCTTAAGACTATCCCTGTAAGGAGGATACGACCTCACTTACGCTCGCACACACGAGCTTACCTCGATACTTACTGTGTCACTTTGGCTTCCAGCCTTCCACTCGATTCCTTCAGCTTCCTCCGAAATCACTCGAGTGTCGCCCGACCACCACGGCTTCCTCCGGGTGTCGCTAGCCTTTACCTCCAGCTTTAGCACTTTTCTGCACACTCGATTTAGCTCGTAAGATAACAATATAAGCTTAACTTTGTATCGCTTGATATAATCAAAACTTATGTTCGACTTAGGTGCCTACTGCACTAACAATCTCCCCCTTTTTGATTTATGACAAACCCACATGCAAAGTTAAGAAAATAATATGCATGAGACACATGAATAATAAAGATTAGTAGGAGTAGTAAGGATTTTCTTCAAGTACTCTCCCTTGAGGAAACCTCCCCCTTGACCGAGGGTGAGTCTTGAAAGAAGACCTTAATCCTCCCCCTTGAGGGTTGCTAATTAGGAAGAGTTTAAGTAATTAACATTACTTAAAGTTGGCCTTAGTAAAATGTTTAAGTTAAGAGGACTTCTTAACTTGACCCTTTCTCCCCCTTTCTTAAGTAAAACATTAATGTTTACTTCCTTTTTGTTAAGAATAAGTTTTTAAGTTAAGAATTCTCTTAACTTAACCTTTACTTCCTTTTGTTAACAAAAATAGTAAATTTTCAATAAGTTTAAGTTAAGAATTCTCTTAACTTAACCTTTAAGTTAAGTAAACATTTAACTTAACTTTTGGCCATGTAAATAAATATGAAGTATATGAAGTGAGAGTTAAGTTATCAAAAATTTGATCCAATCAAAAAAATTTCAAAAATTTGATCCAATCAAAAATTTTGATCCCTTAACTTTGTCCTATTTTGATCCCTTAACTTTGGCCTCTTTCTCCCCCTTTTGTCATATATTGAAAAGAGTTGGGGGTGTGTGAAAAACAAAAATAAGTTTTAAATTTAATGTCCAAGCATGTTCCATATTATTTTGAAAATAATATACTAAAAATAAGCTCATCTATAAAATGTTCGACTCATATTTGGCTTGATTGATATGAAAGATCAACCAGTCCTGGTCAGAGTCGGTTAATATGTATGATTATACTCCGTGATTCATGGCGATGCACTAGCTCTACATATGGAACCAGGAGTAAGGTCCTAACATCTCACGCCCATCTACATGGCTAAGTACACAAACACATTAGTCCTATGTGTTGTGAGATATATTACCTCCTTAAATCTATAGGTGCATGATATCTAAGGTATGTCCTATGCTAGTTCCATGAAAATGAAAAGTAAGAAATAGTAGTAAGAAAATATAATTTGTAAGTTCCTATTCTATTATGCACATGCCCAATTTTCGTCTTAATAGACTGAATTCGGCTTCGAGTAGAAGTTTAGTAAATAGGTCTGCCAAGTTAGACTTCGATTCGACGTATTCAAGTTGTATGGCTCCGTTGGCCACATGTTCTCGAATGAAATGGTGACCTCTATATGTTTGGTCCTAGAGTGACATATCGGATTCTTAGTTAGGTTAATTGAGCTAATGTTATCTACGTGAAGTTTAGTGTTTGTAAAGTCTAACTTAAAGTCACGGAGAGTGTGCTTCATCCAAAGAAGCTGAGTGACACACTCACCCATCAAGATGTATTCGGCTTCGGTGGTAGATAAGGCAACACAGTGTTGCTTCCTACTACACCAACTTACTAGACTCGAGCTGAGAAATTGACAACAATCACTCGTGCTCTTTCTATCGAGCTTACTATCGACATAGTCCGAATCGGAGTAGCCGGTTAGTTCGAACTCGGTAGATCTAGGGTACCAAATACCAACATTAAGTGTACCCTTTAGATATCTAAGGATACGCTTGACTAGAGTTAGGTGAGACTCCTTGGCACAGGTTTGGAACCTTGCGCACATACTTACTGCAAATAGGATATCAGGTTGGCTCACAGTTAAGTAAAGGAGACTCCCTATTATGCTCCTATAGTATTTTAAATCAATTGAGTTTCCGATTACATCTTCTTCTATATTCACATTAGTTGCCATTGGGGTATTAATAATTTTAGCGTCTTGCATTCCGAAGCATTTAATTAATTCCCTAGTATATTTGCGTTGATGTAGGTATATTCCATCTTTAGTTTATTTAATTTGTAGACCTAAGAAGAAACTTAACTCACCTACTAAATTCATTTCAAATTCACTTACCATAAGTGAAATGAACACATTCAATAGGATCGAGTTGGTGATTCCGAAAATAATATCATCTACGTAGATTTGGGCTATGAATATGTCTTTACCTAAGATTTTTACGAAAAGAGTTGGGTCAACTACACCTTGGTTAAATCCTTTTGATTTAAGATAAATCGAAAGTCTTTCATACCAAGCTCGAGGAGCTTGTTTAAGTCCATAGAGAGCTTTCTTTAACCTAAGGACATGGTCAGGTTTATCTATGCTTTCGAAATCGGGGGGTTGACTAACATAAACTTCCTCTTTAATATATCCATTCAAGAATGCTAACTTCACATCCATTTGAAACAACTTAAATCCTCGATGTGCAGCATATGCTAATAACATTCGAATAGACTCTAATCTAGCTACTGGGGCATAGGTCTCGTCATAATCTAAACCTTCGACTTGACTAAACCCTTTTGTGACTAGTCTAACTTTATTTCTAACTACTTCACCTTTATCATCAAGTTTATTCCTAAACACCTACTTTGTTCCAATGATTGTTTTATCTTTAGGTGGTGGTACTAATTCCCATACTTTGTTCCTAGTGAATTGAGCCAGCTCTTCTTGCATTGCAATAATCCAATCGAGATCAAGAAGAGCTTGGTCAATAGTTTTGGATTCAATTTTGGAAATCAAGGAGATTTGACTAAGGTTTCTGTATAAGGCTCTAGTTCGAACTCCTAGACTTGGATCACCTATCACTTGGTCGATAGGATGATTCGTTTGAGTCCTAGTTGGATTTGGATTTGAGTCTACCACTTGGTCAATAGGATGACCCGTTTGACTCCTAGTTTGGTTAGAGTCATCTACCACTTGGTCGATAGACTGACTTGGTTGACTTAGGTTAGGATTAACACTAGACTTGATCTCTGGATCGGAGTTGAGTCTGGTATGAATAGGCTCGCTAATTGGGGTTGCTGGGGGTTTTGTAGGTTCATGTCCTTCATCAAATACTACATTGATAGTCTCCTCGACGCTAAGGGTGTCATGATTATATACTCTATACGCTCTACTCGTAGTCGAATATCCTAGAAAGATTCCGGTCGAGGTTTTGGATGTAAATTTTCCTAGGAAATCCTTAGTGTTTAGGATATGTACCTTACATCTAAATACCCTAAAGTATTTGATGTTAGGTATTTTATCATGATAAATCTCGTATGAAGTCTTAAGGTGCCTCTTTACCATAAGGATCATATTTTGGACATAGCATGTCGTACTCACGACTTCCGCCCAAAACCTATCAGGTAGGTTATACTCGTTTAACATTGTCCTAGCGGCTTCTTGTAGGGTTCTATTCTTACGTTCTACTAGGTCATTCTGTTGTGGGGTTCTAGGGCAAGAGAACTCATGGTGGTATCCATTTAGGTTACAGAATTCTGTAAACCTGTGGTTCTCGAATTCACCATCATGATCAGTCCTAAGTCTTTTGATTTTAATGTTTTGTTGATTTTCTATTAGTTTAAATAGGTTGATTAATTGATCTAGGGTGTCACTTTTGTGTTTGATGAACCTAACCCAAGTAAATCTAGAGTAGTCATCAATTATGACTAAACAGAATTTACTTCCATTAAGTGACTTAGCTCCGTGTGAATCAAATAGATCCATGTGTAGTAGCTCAAGAACACTTTTGGTTCGTTCTTGATTAGTTAGTTGATGTTGTGTCCTAGATTGTTTACCTTGTTGACAAGCATTACATATTTTGTTATCCAAGTTATTGAGGTTAGGCAAACCTCTGACTAAGTCACTCTGACTCATCTTGTGGATGAGTCTTGGGTGTGAGTGACCGAGTCGTCGGTGCCACAACCATGATTTCTCTTGCCATGTCATAAGACACTTAGTTGAGGAGTTAGTTAAGTTAATAGTGTAAATATTATTATTTCTGGTTCCCTTAAAGATTGTTTTAGAGGTTTCATTTGTATTAATTACGCATTCATTTTCTAGAAATATGACCTTACAGTTATTATCACACAATTGGCTTACACTAAGTAAATTATATTGAAAATTTTCTACCAATAAGACATTTTGAATAATAAAGTTAGAGTTGAGCTCAATATCACCTGATCCGATGATTTTGAGCTTGTCGTTGTTTCCGAAGGCTACTGATCCTTATCGTTTGAATCGAAGCTTCGAAAACTTGAGTTGATCCCTGATCATGTGTTGGGAGTAACCACTGTCTAACATCCATTGATCCTACACGCAAGGTAGTTGGATCGGATATTGGATTTATTAAAGATTAGTTGAAGTTTATTAACCTAAATCATCTCACCCATGTCTACATGATCAAACATGTTAACCCTATATGTTCTTGTGAGATGACTTCCAATTTTACTTGATTTAATTTTAATGAATTGAACACTTGTCAACCTTGCGTTAGATTCGGATTTGACCTTAGGATCATCAAGTCACTTTTTCAAGATCATGGCTTCTAGGTCATGGCGAGGCACAGAGGCCTTCTTTGATCGGAACAACGACCACTTCCTTAGACAAAGCCATTTTCAAGAAAATAGAAACTTGACTTACCTAAGACCACTTCCTGGTCTAACTAGTCTAGGATACGATGAGGTAGCTTCAGCTAGTTCCGCTCGGTCAAGTGCACCGAACTAGATACGCCTTATCTAGCCCGAATATACAAGACTCCGCTTTCCTAGCGTACTATCATCTCGCCACGTCTTGGTACTATGTTATCAAGTATTGACGAGTTATAGTCCTATCTAGCCATTCTAAAAAGAAAAATCAAACTAAATAATGAACCTAAGCATGCAATTTCTAAGTTAAAATACAAATAAGTTTTGTAATAGCTCCCCCTGGACCGTTGAATCAGTTCGGTCTCTCCACATAGTGGATTTGGTCCTTGAGAACCCAGTACTAGTTCGATCCTAATTTTGAAATCAAGGCGGTCTTAGGGACCCATGTTTTGACACATTTTTTATGTCGACTAACAATTGACATATATGACTTGTTGGACGTATTTGAGCTAAACCCTAGTCCGACCTTGTTGTACACGACCCTTTGCGATCCAAGTAGGAGGTCAAGTCCTTTGGATTCCAAAGTTAACCTTTCCAATGTGTTCCTAAGATCTTCGACTTGACTCTTCAAGAGTGAGTTCTCAACTTCGAGCTTTTCAACCCGAGTTGAGTCCTCCTCTCAAACTCGACTAGTCGAAGAGGTTAGGGAGACCTCGTGTTTGAGGAGTTTAACTTCCTCAACCAAGGTCTCGACATTGGACTCGGACTTAGCTAATTTCCTAGTTAAGAACTTAATTGCACTATAAAGCGTACTAATAAGGGATCGACTTACCTTGAGATTATCTTTTGAACCGGATGCGTATCCGTGGCTTGTCTTGAATAGCGCTTCGCAGTCTGACTCATCTTCGATTTCCGATTCGTGTTCCGGTTCCAACTCCATCTCTGATTCCACTGGTTTAGCTATGAGGACTCGATCATCATCTTCTTCCTCGGATGCTTCTTCCCATGTAGCGTTGAGTGCCTTTTTGTGTTTTGGTGCTTTGCTCTTGAGTTTTGGGCATTCAAACTTGATGTGTCCAAACCTGTTGCATTCGTAACATCTAATATTCAAACTTTTAGACTTACCTTCGTTGGGCCGAGTGATAGTTCATTTTCGGCCCTTGACTATCCTCTGAACTAGGTTGACTAGTTCGGCCTCCATTTTCGAGTTGACCTCCGAATCTGACTCATCCTCTTCTTCCTTCAGGGGTGGCTTGCTTGTGGTTTTCTTCCTCGAACCTGCAAAAAGTGTTATACCCTTCTCAGGTTCCGAGTTAGACTGCTCATGAAGTTTGAAATCGAAAAATAACTCATCTAACCTAAGTTTCGAAAGATCCTTGGAGACCTTGTAGGCATCGACCATGGATGCCCACAAGGTAGTCCTCGAAAAAGAGTTAAGAACATACCTTATAAGGTCGCAGTTTTCGACCTTTTGCCCGATCGCGTGTAGATTATTGACTGTCTTGAACGCGAGCGTGGAGTTGTGTCGCCATTTTGTGTTCCTACATTTTTAGATTATATAATTTATTAAACAAAAGATCACGCTTACATACCTTGGCTTCGTCAGTTCCTTCGTGTAGCTCCACTAGCTTTGTCCAAAGGTCCTTTGCGCTGATGAAGGGGCCGACGCGATTAAGCTCCTCCTTGGACAAGCCGCATTGAAGGATTTGAGTTGCCTTGGCATCTGCTTCGACTTATCTTTTTGTCGCAATGGTCCATTGGTCATAATCCAAGGATTCACCCACTTCATTAGTCGGAAGTGTGAATCCCGTTTGGATTATGATTCACATCTCGATTTGAGTTTTAAGAAAGCATTCCATCCGACCCTTCCAATAATGGAAGTCATCTCCGTTGTAAAATGGAGGTCGTACGGTGCTAAAACCCTCGAGATGAGCCATTGATACAAAAGAAACAAGAAAATGAAGACGAGAAACCTAACAACGACACAAACACACGAAATGTACCAAGACTCGCGTCTTGGATTAGTAGTGCGGGAGAAAAACTAACCAAATGAAATAAATTCAAAATAAACAGAATAAAAAGGAAAAAAAATCTGTAAAAATCTAGATCGGTGGTTTCACCAAATCTTAGCAACCCCCGGCTCTGATATCAATTGTTGGGTCGAAGCGGATTGCTAGAGGGGGGGGTGAATAGCGATAAACCTTTTCATTCATTCAAATTCGTTTCAAAACAATTAAATGCAGCGGAAAATAAAATTAAACACAAGAGAGACAAATGGGTTTTTACTTGGTTCGTAGCCTTCGGCTACTACTCTAAGGCCCTAACGGTCCTAGACCGTGTACGGAGAGCAATTCACTAAAAACACTCCTCCTTGTTGGAGGTAGGAGTTTGACGATTACAAAAAAAACTTCGAAGGAAAAGATAGAGAGACAAACCCTCTCTTCTATTAATGTAAAGTGCAATGATAGAAAACATCGATTAATAAAAGGAATTATAATATTAAAGAGATGACAAATTAAATTACCAACAACTAAAGAATAGAAACTAAGCTAGGTTTGTTGACAGCACTTCATCGTAGAGTCGTCGGAGAATCGCAGAGTTGCAGAGGCTTTTGAGCACTTAGAGTTGATGAAAAACCCTAGGAGAGGCTCTCCTTTTATATCCCTTGAGCCCCTTTTCGAGAGGATCTTCAACCAATAGGAATTGGGCACAAGACTCCTTGAAAAATGGTGATAAAGCTTGACTCCTCAAGGCTGATCATCGACCATCAGTCGAATGATGGCCATCATCACGATCGATGGCAAAGCATCACGAATGTCGACCGCAGACAATCGATCGATGGACGCCGAGTCCTCCAAGCCGGCAATGACGATGCTAGTCAAGGCAAAGTTAGCTTAACAAAATATTATTTCGACGTCACCGTCCGATCTCAACCTAGACCACCAATGGGATGTCTTGGTCGATCTACGCTTAAGACTATCCTCGTAAGGAGGATACGAACCTCACTTACTCGCACACACACGAGCTTCTCGACATTTCATCGTCACTTTACTTTGGCTTCCAGCCTTCCACTCGATTCCTTCGGCTTCCTCCGAAATCACTCGAGTGTCGCCCGACCACCACGGCTTCCTCCGGGTGTCGCTAGCCTTCAGCTCCAGCTTTAGCACTTTTCTGCACACTCAATTCAGCTCGTGAGATAACAATATAAGCTTAACTTTGTATCGTTTGCTATAATCAAAACTCAAGTTCGACTTAGGTGCCTACTGCACCAACATTAGCCACGTAAGTCCAAGTGTGTAGTCTTGACAGTAAAAGTCCAAGCATTGAGACTTGGCAATGGAGAATTCCCGGAGGCGTGACCTCTTGGCAAAGGAGATTCGATAGTAAGACATGGTTGACAGAAGCACCTGAAGGCTAACACGAAGGGTGAAGGAGTCGTGGAGGACTCGGATGGATCCTTAGGGCGTGAGGTTGATGGAGGTGGCTTGAAGGTCTAGGTCTAGGCTAAGGGTACCCAATAGCAAGATATAGCTGATGGAAGCACCTAAAGGCTAGCATGAAGGGTGAAGAAGTCGTGGAGGACTTGGATGGACCCTAAGGGTATGAGGCTAATGGAGGTGGTTAGAAGACTTAAGTCTAGGCTATGGGTGGTTTATCGAGTGTGAGGGGATCATACTTGGGTTAAACCTCATGGTTGAGGTTTACCAATCGACCGGGGATATGGACCAGTTGACTAGTTAAGTGTTTGACACTTGGAAGGCCTAGTTGATTTGGGTAGTCGATTGAGATTATGACCTAGTCGACTGGTTGAGTAGTCGACTGATGCTCGACAACTTATCTGTGGCTCTACAGTCGACTACTAGGGTTTAACATTCGACTGGTCACTAGAAGTCTACAACTAGGGTTGAGTAGTCGACTGGAATTAAGTGGTCAGGGCACAAATTGTTTGGCAGCCGACTGGTTCCTATGGCAGTCGACTACTAGGTCAGGGTCATTGACTGTTCGACTATTCAGCAGATTAAGCCGTTGTGAGACAACGGTAATGTGACCAGTCAACTGCTAGGTAAGAGCAGTCGATTGGAAGGCAAAAATTAGTCTGAGTTGCAGCTTTATAAGGAGCTCGAGAAGGAGGTTGAAGATGCGGGTTCTTGGAGTTCTTGAAGGGGATTTGTTGTTGCATTCTAATTCCTCTAAGAATCTCAAAGAAATCAAAAGATCAAGCATTCAAAATGCTCACTTGTAAAGTGTTGTAACTTCATCCCTTTCATTTGCTTTGTATTTGGTTGCTTATTCTTATATTAACTCCATTGTAAGAGGTTTCTCCACCTCCGGTATTATTTGAGAAGGAGAAAATTTAGTGGTAGTGTGCATCACTAGAGCTCGACTAGAGCTCAATCGTGGAGTAGGAACTAGAGTTTCGAACCAAGTTAAATCGTTGTGTGCTTGTCTCTTATTTTATCTTCGTATATTTGTATTTTTTGCTATGCTAACACTATTGTAGACGAGCATGAATGCAATTGAATGAGAAATCGAAAAATTGTTATTCACTCCCTTTAGCGCACGTCATGACCCCTACAATTTGTATTAGAGCGAAGACGCTCTTTAAGGATTAACAACCGAGGGAGCAAAGCGCTAGAGGAGTAAACGAAAATGGAGTTGCCAAACATTGGATTGGGCCACGACATCAACATACCACCACCCTACAAAATCTACGGATTTGGGGGTTTCGATCAATGGAAGGTGAGGATTGAGAGCTTTTGGATGTTGGACATCAAGCCATGGTCCGCCTTGATAGAAGATTGCGAATTTCCAAGGGGTAAGAAGGGAGGAATCCTCAAGATGGAGAAACCAAGGAACAACTCAAGAAATTCAAGACAAATATTAAGGTGATCCAAATCCTAAATAATTTAATTCCTAATGATGCCTTATGTAAATTAGGTGATTATAAGAATGGCAAGGAGTTTTGGAGCGAACTGGCAAAATTTCATAAAAAACCCTCACCGGCCTAAGAAGTAGAGGAGACTAAGGAACAAGAATGCTCCTCCTCTCAAGAGCATGAAGATTTGAAAGTTGAAAGATTCTCAACATTCGAGGAAGAGGAGGTCATGGAAGCTTCCACTTCTAGGATTGAGGGGGAGGAGATTAGATCACCAGCTCCAGAGCAAGAGCAAGAGGAGCCATCTACCTCGAGAAGAAATGAAGAACTAGACCACCACTCTCCTACCATCGAGCTAGGTAACTCAAACATTATTTGTAAAAATAAAGACAATACCATATGCTTTGAGTGTAGGGAGAAAGGGCATTACAAGAGAAAATATCCGAGAAAAATCAAGGAAAAGGCTAAAGTGGCACCTAAGATGAAGGAGAAGGTCAAGAAAGTTGGTGCCCCAATATGAAAGAGCAAGGAGCACATTGTTGGGGATTTGACCATCGCTAGAGGAAGGGGGGGTGAATAGCGTTTCAACGTTGCGTGATGGAATTCGTTCACGTGCTTGCCTATGATTGTTAGTATGCAGCGGAATATAGAAATAATACAAACAAATACACAAGATATAATGTGGTTCGGGACCTCAAGGTTCCTACTCCATGGGTTGGGCTCAAACAAGCCCTAGCGATGCAAATACCACCACTAAACCAATAAACTTCTTCTCGACAACAAGTCGGAGGCGGAGAAACCTTGTACAAGGATTACAAAAGTAATACAAAAGAAAAACAAGCAATTACAAATGAAATACACAAAAACACATAAAGAAAACTTTACAAATGCGCTTTTGGATACTTGCTTGTGTTAGTTATAGCCCTAAGAACCAATCATGTGATGGTTGAATAGGGAACATTTTGTATCATATTCTATAAAGGCAAAGGATTGGTTATTATATTTAAGTCTTGCTTGTGCCAGCTAAATTAAATATAGTAATGCCCTAGAAAAGTAGGTTCTTATCTACAGCACATCAATTGGCAGAATTGATTATGAGAGGCTGTAGAGAACACTTTCTAAATGTTCCTAGTCAAGTATTAATATGCAAGGGCAATATTAATACATAAAGACTAGCATGTAGGTCAATTGATGACTTGATCTCACAAGTCATGGATATATGATATCAAGTTGACACATGGGTATATATTAGAGAATATATCTTGACCCGACCCGCCATGAGAAAGTTTCATGGATCGTTATATGAGTGTCATAAACTTTCTCATGTGACTATTGGTATGAATAGTCCTCGGACACTGAAGTCACTACGGTTCCCTACATAAGGAGTTATGTACTTTGGTATCGTCACAGCGTCACCCATAACGGGTGGACCATAAAGCGATTCTTGGGTATATAACAAATTATGCGGAGGATGTGAGTGATGTAGATGGGATCTATCCCTCTCATATGAGAGTGATATCGGTGGGCCCCTTGATTGAGTAGAACTACTAAAGCGCATGGCCATGCTCGAATGAGTCAATATGAGATATTGAGCTCATTTGTTTGAGTTAGTTTACTCGAGGATCAAGAAACACATAGATTGATCGAGGATGACACGGTCTATGCCTCATTGATCAATCTGATATCAAGGATAGAAGGACACGGTCATATATTATAGTAGTCACGGAAAGGTTAGTCGGATCTTGACTTATCTCGTAACTTGGGTAGCAATGATGTATTGCTAGATGCCGCTCATTGCTTGTGTATCTAAAAGAGTTTAGATCCACTGCCAACGTTATGAGAGCCTATAGGGTCACACACAAAGAGCATGATAATTAGAGGAATTAGAGTATTCTAGTTTGACTAGAATAATTTGGGAATAAGCTTAAGTACAAAATGGTTTTTGGACTTTAAGCTTAATGAGAATTTTAGCTAATTGATTTAATGAGATTAATTCAATATGTTACCTTATTGAATTAATAAGATTAATTCAATATGATAACATAAGCTTAATTGAATTAATAAGATTAATTCAATATGATAACATAAGCTTAATTGAATTAATAAGTTTAATTCAATATGATAACATAAGCTTAATTGAATTAATAAGATTAATTCAACATGCATGAATGCCACATAAGAATGCCACATAAGCATGCCACCTAAGCATCCACCTAAGCTAGATAAGGTGGAAGGAAACAAAATGGTTTTGTCTCCTTAAGTGGCGGCCTTGTGTCCCAATGCAATGGATTGCATTGAATGTGTGGAGGTGAAAGGGTTTTTCCAACCCTATAAAAGACCCCATGAAGTGGCCGGCCAAAGCAATTGTTGTTGTGGTTGTGAGAGAGCTTGGTGGAAGCTTTGGTTGTGTGGGTTTGTGAGTGTAGGCTAGCAAGAAGAGGAGTCTTCTTCTTCCTTTCTCCTTTTCCCTCTCTTCCTCTCCTTTAGGGACTTCTCTAGCAAGAAGTAAAGGAGAGCTCCTCTAGTTTTTCTTTTGTGAGACAAGAGCTTGCTCGTGTGGATACATATAGAGGCACGGACGTTTGAACGTGCTAAAAGATCCAACACATCCAAGGAAAAGCGGGATTGCAAAGGGCACGCAACAAAGGTAGAACTCTCCTATAAGATAGGCTTGGTTTAGAGAAATTTATTTTATACGAGTTTGCTTTTGCATGGATCACTTGGAAGGGATCCTAATTTTTTCCGTTGCGCATATGCCATTTGGCATAAAGAATTCCCTACAGTGGTATCAGAGCCACTTGCGAAAGATCGTATAAAATAAGTTTTCTCTATTTTATATGTGATATAGAAGTAGGATAAATTTTATTATGAGTTGATAATTACATTAGCAATTGTCAAACATAATAAAATATCCAATGTCTTTTAAAAGTTAAAAAGACATGGTGCATGGTTATGGCCTAGTCCCAAAAGGTTTGTGAATGTGTGTGTGTTGTAATTTTTAAATACGGCCTGCGTGTCGTGCCTTCCTCCTAAAATTCTTGTTGTAAAATTAGTTTTAGACTCGAATGTAACTCGAGTATTTCTCCTTTTGTAATGTACAAAACAAAGATGGAGGGTCCATTGGAAGAAGAGGTTACAAGGAGGAAGTCAATACACAAGACAACCAAAAGGAAGCACTTAGGAGAAGATGCTGTCCCTAGGTTGACCAATCAATCTTTTCATTGGCTTGAGAAGATTGTAGAATAAGGGCCATAACCATGACACGCTTAGTTTAATATGTATGTGATGCATGTTAGTTTAGCTTGTATGTGATGCATGATTAGTTTAGCTTATATGTGATGTATGCTAATATGTATATGATACATGTTTATTTCTTAATAAGTCAAAAACGATATGCCTACCAAAGCTTGGTATTCACTACTTCCTCGATCATTTGTTATTGGGTTTGCCAAAGCAAAGCAATGCATTTTATCTTGGAAGAGTGCGAGTGGACAATCGTGATGTCCCGCTATCAAACTTGGTTAAGACTTAATTAAGTTTTCTTAATTAGTTAAGAAAGTAGAGGCATATATTAGCTTTGAACATAAGTTTTAAAATTAGTTTTATGTGATTTCCGAACATCGACTTTGTCTTAGAAGTGGTCGTTGCTCGATATCCAAGAAGGCCCTTGCCTCGCCACTGAAGGTGGTTTAGGAATAAACACTAAACTAATCTAAAACTTAACCAAAGCTATTAAAGAGTTACATCAGATGTAATTGGCAAAAGATTGCCTACCTAATTATACTACGTCTTGGGCGATTAGCCAAAGCTAACTCAAGACGAATTATAATGTGGATCTTTATCCCATATAAATTTATAGCTAAATAGTAGCTATGAGAATTTAGTGGGAGCCTCATTTAATTAAAGGCCTAATTAAATGATTTAGGTATGATACTTAACTTTGCATTTTAATGTTGTAGATCACCATGACATCTAACACGACACACCCCCTCAACTTGCGATCTGTCCTTGAGAAGGACAAGCAATGGAGCGAACTTTCTTGGGGTATAGGAACTTGAGGATTATCCTCAAGCAAGAAGCATAATGTATGTCCTAGAGCAGTCTACCCACTGAAACACTCCGCCCATGCGCCACTCGTCTTTGAAAAGGATGCTTATAAGAAGCATCAAGATGACGCATTAGATGTGTCATGTCTTATGCTTACCACCATGAACTCTGAGCTTCAGAAGCAACATGAGAACATGGATGCCTATGATATGGTTGAGCATTTGAAACAACTATATCAAGGACAAGCTAGGCACGGCGTTTTGAAGTGTCTAAGGCTCTTTTTGCATGCAAGATGCAAGAAGGAACACTGTAGGAACTCACGTACTCAAAATGATTGGATGCGTTGAGAAATGAAGACTAGGTTTTCACAGGCGAATTGGCGATGTTATCCTGCAATCGTTCTTGGAAGCATATAATCAATTCGTCATGAATTATAATATGAATGAAATTGATAAACCTTTGCGAGATTCTCGGCATGTTAGAAGCTAGCGAACCAGATCTCAAAAAAGAAAGTTACTAATGGTCAAGAAGGGCAAAGGTAGCGCAAAGGCAAGGGTAAGACCAAGCCAAAGGCAAGGCCAATTCATCCACTTCAAAGGGTAAAGGTAAAGTACCTAAGGAAGGGACCGCTTCCATTGCGGTGAGGGGACACTTTAGGCGGAAGCAATGCAAAGTCTACCTTGAGGAAGTAAAGAATAAAAAAGTGGGACTTACGCCTCGGTATACACGTTATAGAGTTAATCTATCTATTTCTTCTACATGGGTATTAGATACGGATGTGCATCTCACATTTGTAATAATGCGAGGTGAGAAATAGTAGACAAATGGCAAAAGGCGAAGTAGACCTACAGTAGGCAATGGCGCAAAAGTTCTTCTTTGTATTTGTAGGAACATATTCTTTGTCTTTGCTTGGGCTTATCTTAGAACTAGAGGAGTGCTTATATGCATTGACAAAGAACATAATTTACGTATCTTGTTTAGACAAGAAAAATTTTCTTTTATAATAAAGGACAAATGTTGTTCCATTTATTTAAATGAAATGTTCTATTGTAATGCACCACTTATGAATGGTCTCTATGTTCTAGATTTAGAAAACCCAATTTATAACGTAAATACCAAGCGGTTCAAATCGAATGATTCGAACCAAACATATCTCACAACCGCATCGCCTAGGTCACATAAATGAAAAAACGATATCCCAAAGATGGATTATTGGACTCATTTGATTTTGAATCATATGAGGTATGCGAATCTTGCCTTTAGGAAAGATGACTAAAACTCCATTTAGTGGACATGGAGAGAGAGCGACAGACTTGTTAGGACTCATACATACTGATGTATGTGGGCCTTTCAATGTCGAAGCCAGAGGAGGCTATAAGTACTTTATTACTTTCACTGATGATATGAGTAGATTTGGCTACTTATATTTGATGAGACATAAGTCAATCCTTTGAAAAGTTCAAAGCATTCAAGAATGAAGTACAAAACCAACTTGGTAAGCGTATCGAGCTACTTGATCGGATCGAGGTGGTGAATACCTTAGTCAAGAGTTTCGTGATCACTGGTGAGTGTGGGATAATATCCCAACTCACTCCCCTGGACACCACAATGGAATGGTGTATATCGAGAGGAGAAATCTCTATTAGATATGAGTACGATCAATGATGAGCCAGACCGATCTACCTACTTCCTTTTGGGGACTAGCTCTAGAGGCAGTAGCTTTCACACTTAATCGCGTCCATCAAGCGTAGAAAAGACACCATATACGATATGGGATGGATCAAGAGTCCCAAAATGTCTTTTATAAAGATTTGGGGTTGTGAAGCTTATGTAAGGCGTCAAGTCTCGGATAAACTAGGACCCAAATCGGATAAGTGTTATTTTGTCGGATATCCCAAGGAAACTAAGGGATATTACTTTTACAATCCCACACTTGGCAAGGTGTTTGTTGCAGAAATCTTTGTCTTTCTAGAAAGAGAATTTATTTCTAGAAAAACTAGTGGGAGTAAAATTCATCTTGAAGAAGTTCAAGATGGCGATAACACTAAGGCTTCGATGGAAAATGAGCAGGAACCACAAAGTGTTGTGGATGAGAAATTGTTGCCCAAAGAGTTGTGGAACAAACACTGCTCAAGTAGACCAACCTCTTCGTAGATCCGGGATCCGTCGTCAACCCGAGAGATATTCTTTTCTCTTGGTAACAATGGTGATGTATTGCTTGTCAATCTTGGCGAGCCTACATCCTATCAAGAAGCTATGATGAGCCAGATTAGAGAAATGGCTAGAGGCCATGAGATCGAAATGGAATCCATGTACACTAACCAAGTATGGACCTTGGTTGATCCACGAAGGTAAAACCCATTGGGTGTAAGTGGGTCTTTAAAGTAAAGACCGCATGGATGGTAATAAGCATACCTATAAAGGTAGATTGGTGGCTAAAGTTCAAACAAATTCATGGTATTGACTATGATGAAACCTTTTCACCGATTGCGATGCTTAAATCCATTCGGATCATACTTGCTATTGCGACCTACCACGATTATGAGATCTGGCGGATGGATGTCAAACCGCTTTTACGAATGGAAAGCTACTGAGGATGTGTACATGACACACCTGAGGTTTTGAAGATCCAAAGCATCTGAAAGGTATCAGCAAAGGTCCATTTATGGACTAAAGCAAGCCTCTGGAATCTTCGATTCGATGATGCAATCAAAGAGTTTGGTTTCATCAAGAATGAAGATGAACCTTGTGTCTACAAGAGAAATAGTAGAACACAGTTGTATTTCTTGTCTTGTATGTAGATGACATACTTCTCATCGAAATGATATTCCCTCACTCCGATGCTGTGAAGATGTGGTTAGGAATTGTTTCTCGATGAAAGACTTAGAGTGCCTATTTATATTCTAGGCATCAAGATCTATAGAGATAGATCTAAAAGATTACTTGGCCTAAGTCGAGTACATACATTGATAAAGTGCTAGATCGTTTTGCTATGCAAAATTCCAAGAAAGGATTTACGCCTTTATCACATGGTGTGAGTCTTCGAAGACTCAATGTCCCTCTTCTAAGGAGGAGAGAGATCGCATGGATAAGATCCCTTATGCTGTCGCCATAGGGTCTATCATGTATGTCGTACTTTGTACTGGCTTTGAGCATGGCGAGTAGATACGATCGGATCGGTGAAAGTCATTTGGATAGCGTCAAAAATATTCTTAAATACTTACGAAGAGCGAAAGAATATTTCACGATATTTGGAAGGCAATGAGGAGCTAGGCGTAAAGGGTTCTGATGATGCAAGCTTCCAAGCAGACAAGGATGACTATAGATCGCTGTCGAAGTGCGTGTTTTGCACGAATGGTGGAGTGTGGTGGAAGAGTTCAAAGCGAGGACACGATTCTTGATTCTACAGCGAAGCGAGTATATTCTTTGCATCGATGCGTGAGGAAGGCTGTTTGGCTCCGTAAATTCATCGATGAACTTGGGGTAGTTCCTAGCATTGCAGATCAATAGACCTCTATTGTGACAACAATGGGGCTATTGCGAGCTAAGGAACCTCGATCACATCACGGACCAAACACATCTTTGTGGCGCTTCCATCTCATTCGAGATCATCGATAGAGGAGATGTGAGGATATGCAGTCGAAGCTAACATCGCAGATCCATTGACCAAGGCTTTGTACGGAGGAAGCATGATGGTCACACTAGGTCACTAGGTATTAGATATCATAGTGATTGGTACTAGTGCTAGTGGGAGATTGTTAGTTATAGCCCTAAGAACCAATCATGTGATGGTTGAATAGGGAACATTTTGTATCATATTCTATAAAGGCAAAGGATTGGTTATTATATTTAAGTCTTGCTTGTGCCAGCTAAATTAAATATAGTAATGCCCTAGAAAAGTAGGTTCTTATCGGTGGGCTGTAGAGAACACTTTCTAAATGTTCCTAGTCAAGTATTAATATGCAAGGGCAATATTAATACATAAAGACTAGCATGTAGGTCAATTGATGACTTGATCTCACAAGTCATGGATATATGATATCAAGTTGACACATGGGTATATATTAGAGAATATATCTTTGAACTGACCCATCATGAGAAAGTTTCATGGATCGTTATATGAGTGTCATAAACTTTCTCATGTGACTATTGGTATGAATAGTCCTCGGACACAAGTCACTACGGTTCCCTACATAAGGAGTTATGTACTTTGGTATCGTCAGCGTCACCGTAGCGGGTGGACCATAAAGCGATTCTTGGGTATATAACAAATTATGCGGAGGGATGTGAGTGATGTAGATGGGATCTATCCCTCTCATATGGCGAGTGATATCGGTGGGCCCCTTGATTGAGTAGAACTACTAAAGCGCATGGCCATGCTCGAATGAGTCAATATGAGATATTGAGCTCATTTGTTTGAGTTAGTTTACTCGGGGATCAAGAAACACATAGATTGATCGAGGATGACACGGTCTATGCCTCATTGATCAATCGATATCAAGGATAGAAGGACACGGTCATATATTATAGTAGTCACGGAAGGTTAGTCGGATCTTGACTTATCTCGTAACTTGGGTAGCAATGATGTATTGCTAGATGCGCTCATTGCTTGTGTATCTAAAGAGTTTAGATCCACTTACCAGCGTTATGAGAGCCTATAGGTCACACACAAAGAGCATGATAATTAGAGGAATTAGAGTATTCTAGTTTGACTAGAATAATTTGGGAATAAGCTTAAGTACAAAATGGTTTTTGGACTTTAAGCTTAATGAGAATTTTAGCTAATTGATTTAATGAGATTAATTCAATATGTTACCTTATTGAATTAATAAGATTAATTCAATATGATAACATAAGCTTAATTGAATTAATAAGATTAATTCAATATGATAACATAAGCTTAATTGAATTAATAAGATTAATTCAATATGATAACATAAGCTTAATTGAATTAATAAGATTAATTCAACATACATGAATGCCACATAAGAATGCCACATAAGCATGCCACCTAAGCATCCACCTAAGCTAGATAAGGTGGAAGGAAACAAAATGGTTTTGTCTCCTTAAGTGGCCGGCCAAACTTGTGTCCCAATGCAATGGATTGCATTGAATGTGTGGAGGTGAAAGGGTTTTTCCAACCCTATAAAAGACCCCATGAAGTGGCCGGCCAAAGCAATTGTTGTTGTGGTTGTGAGAGAGCTTGGTGGAAGCTTTGGTTGTGTGGGTTTGTGAGTGTAGGCTAGCAAGAAGAGGAGTCTTCTTCTTCCTTTCTCCTTTTCCCTCTCTTCCTCTCCTTTAGGGACTTCTCTAGCAAGAAGTAAAGGAGAGCTCCTCTAGTTTTTCTTTTGTGAGACAAGAGCTTGCTCGTGTGGATACATATAGAGGCACGAACGTTTGAACGTGCTAAAAGATCCAACACATCCAAGGAAAAGCGGGATTGCAAAGGGCACGCAACAAAGGTAGAACTCTCCTATAAGATAGGCTTGGTTTAGAGAAATTTATTTTATACGAGTTTGCTTTCGCATGGATCACTTGGAAGGGATCCTAATTTTTTCCGTTGCGCATATGCCATTTGGCATAAAGAATTCCCTACAGCTTGTTGATCGCTTGAACCGAGCTTGAAGACCCTGATTTACATTAGAAAATCGCCTCAAAATCGCCCAAGAAATTGCTATAGAAATCCCTCTCGTCGAGATCCTTTTAAACCTCCTCGCGGCCTGGATTTCCGCTTGGAAGTCGACTATCGTAAGTCCCCAGTCGACTACCAACAGTACCATTGTGAGACAATAGATTTAATCCACATCAGCATTCAAGCCAACGGTTACACTGGCAATCGACTGTCATAACCTAGCAGTCGACTTCCAGGGCTGTAACTAACTAACCAGTTGGCTACTAAGCATTTTGTTCCCATAACCCCCCATCAAGATCGCCTAATCTTTGGCGGCATTGCACTATTTCTGCGATGAACACTAGTCGACTCGGCGATTCGTGACCCATAATCCCGATTATCAGTTGACTCAACACTTGACCAATCGGCTGGTCCAAAACCCCAGTAGACTTTTAACCTCAAACATGAGATTTACCCCAAGTATGATACCCTCATACTTGTTAGACCACCCTTAGCCTAGACTTAAGCCTTCTAGCCACCTCCGTCAGCCTCACACCTATCGTATCTCTCCAAGTCATCCATGATTTGTTCATCCATACGCTAGACTTCAGGTGCTTCCATCGGCTATTGTCATGCTAAGCTGGTCTATACACCAAGGCACATTGGGCTTATGTTGCCAAGACTTCCGCTTGGACTTTACGCCGCCAACCATTAGACTTATGCTGCCAAGACTCCCGCTTGGATTTTACGCCGCCAAAATCACCCCTTGGACTTCCCTTGCCAACCCATGTTGGACTTTCCATTTGCCAAGACTCAAGCTTGGACTTTCCCTTGCCAAGACCCATGCTTGGACTTTCCATGTCAACCCATGTTGAACTTTCCCATTGCCAAGTGTCCCACTTGGACTTTCCGTCATATGGTTAACCCCATGTCAACCATATAGTCAACCCATTGTCAAACAATGGTCAACTCCCTTGTCAAACATCAAATTATAACTCGAGTCAAACTCGAATCCGGTCAATCATGACTTGGGTCGATTGCACCAATAATCTCCCCAAAACATTGTCAAACATCAAAACACTACTCGAGTCTGGTCAATCGTGACCTGGGTCGATTGCACCAACACACATAGTGTGTTTCAAGTGCCAACAAAGGGGCCACTATAGGAGCCAATATCCTAGAGGGAGTCACCCTAAGAAGGACATGAGAGGAGCATCACATGTAGGGGGAGTTAAGGTACACCCTAAGTTATATTTTAGTAATGCACCTTCAAGTTTTAATGTTAAGAACACATGCTAGGAATGATTTTAATTTACTAGCAATTGTTCATGATAAGAAGCATACTAATAGTAAGCCTATGGATCAAGGTAGTAATAAATATTTTTGTTTAGATGCTAAATATTATAATATTAGGTCAAGGACAAATCTAGACAAACTAGCTCCAATACTACCTCACCTAAGGATGATAACAAACTAGGCATAAACCCTAAGAAAAATAGACACATGCATAGGAAGAAAAATGTCTCAAGGTATAATGGACAATCAAACATTGAGGTATTAGAAAAGGAAAATCAAGTCTTGAGGTCAAGACTTGATAAGTTGGAAAAGACCCTTGAAAAATAGACACATCGAGGCCCGCGCGTTGTGAATGTCTTATGACTTTTAACAGTTTGGCATTGTGCAACATACGATGTGCGCTGCGGATAGAATAATTGCATGTTGAGGAAAGTCAAATGTGTTGTAGCGCAATTATCAATATAAACATTCGAAAATTTTATTCTTAACTTTATTTATCGCTTTTTTAGCCTCTTTCTTGGTCAATGCATATTTTGTTAAGTTTTTTTTCACTCTCCTTTGCTTTCTTATTCTACAACTAAAATTTTTTACTTGGTAGTGCACATCTTTTTGACTCATCAAATATGCACTTGGCTACCATTTTAAATTTAATATCATCTTATCACATGTCACATTCGAATTGCCATATTTTCTCTTAATACTTGTGCTTTTACCATATCTTTAAATATACTTTGTTTTCCATGTTTTAACTTTCACTATTTGATTCTAAGGGTTGTGTATATTTTTTTCTATTGATACTATACTTGAGGTGCATATCTAAAATTACTAACTTATATTGAGTAGTTAAGTTTTTTTTAGAGATGACTTTGCAATCTTTATAAATCTTTATATTCTTCTTGTTGGTTGTAAGAAAGTCAATGTCAAATTTATTGTTCTCACTTTTGGATGTAATACAATGTTCTTCTTTTTTTCTTAAAAAATATATTAATTATTATAAGTTCATATGCTATCAAAAAATCTAATATAATTTTTCCTTCTGCCTTTCTTGTTCAAACATAATTTCATGCACCCTATTATATTTCACATTTCTTACTGCTACATATCCATTTAAATCTCCTTCTATTAAAATCATCTTATTTGGTGATTTCTTTTGTTTGGATTCTCATTCCCTAGTTACGATGGTTTTGATGATAATGACAAAGGGTTTAATTAAGTTATCTTTGTGGTTATTTGATGTGTGTATGCGCTAAGCTGTGCAAGGTTTAACGAGTATATAAGTTAACTTGGTGAGACCAAGCTGGAGGGCTCAATGGTTCAAGGAACTTGGTGAGTCGTAGGCTAGAGCTCCTCGTTTTAATTCATCTTTCACGTAGGATAAGTAATTATTAATATATTCATCCCCATATTGTATTTACTAAATTACATATATTATATTTATTTAATTGTCATAAAATGAGAAGGGAAGATAAATTTTAGATAATGATGTGATCAATCATTGCAACAAGATGTGATCAATTATAAAGAAGATACACTACAAAAATACACCAAAATAGCGATGAAATTTGACAATGAAAATAATTTATTGTAAATCTGCAACAAAATTTATGACGAATTCCAAATTTAGTAACGAAATTTTCAACAAAACTTTTTTTGTTGCAAACTTATTTACATTTTCAACAAATTCATTTTCGTCGCAAAATTTTGCAACGAAATATAAATTCGTTACAGAATTTGCAACGAATTCATAATTCGTTGCAAAATTTTACAATGAATTACATTTTCGTTGCAAATTTTTGCAACGAATTATATTTTTGTTGCAAATTTTACAATGAATTATAAATTCGTTGCAAATTTTTGCAATGAATTCAAAATTTTGCAACGAATTATGAATTCATTGCAAAAATTTACAACGAAATATGAATTCGTTGCAAATTTTGTGAAAAATTTGGCGATGAAAGATTTTCATTGGACATTTTCAATTATTTGGCAAAGAAAATCAACGGCGGGAATTATAAATTTTGCGACAAATTTAATATTCATTGCTAATTTGACAACGAATTTATTTTTCATCGCCAATTTTGCAACGAAAAATAAATTTCATCGCAGAATTTTACAACAAAATATAAATTTATCGCTAAATTTGCAATGATTTAATAATTCGTTGCAAAATTTGTGATAAATTTAGCGACAAAATTTTTTCCATTGGTATTTTTATTTGGCGACGAATACTCTATTCGTCGCCAAATTGGCGACGAATAGAGTATTTGTCTCCAATTTGGCGACGAATAATCTTTTCGTCACCAAATTGGTGACGAATATTACAACGGAATAGAATTCATCCCTGATTTTTCCCTAATTAACACTCCTTTCCTCGATCTCTCCTCATGCACTCGTCCCCTCGATCGGTTGGTATGGTAACTCCTTATCCCTTCCCCTCTTCCACCGCCAGAGCAACGACATCACTACCGCACGAGCTTTTGCGGCAGGCACCACGAGGTCACGGTAGGTGTCGCGGCTTCACGACCTCGTGGTTGGTCACAGCGCCAGCCACGACCTCATGATAGGTGCCGCAACCTCGCGGCAAGTGCCATGACCTCGCGACAGGTCGCGACAGAAGCCATGACCTCGCGACAGGAGCCACGACCTCGCGGCAAGTCACGGCATGAGCCACGAACTCACGACAGGTCACGATACTTACCGCGACAGCTGGCAGTTACCGCGGGCACACGTCGTAGGAGCATGATGACGCGGCAAGGGGTTCATCGCCACCCCTGGATTGCGCACCTGGGTGGTTCATCGCCATCTCAGCTAGAGCATTTGTTTTAGGTTTCGTATGACCCAGTTGGGTCATTCATCGCTGTCCCTAGATTGTGCACAACTATTGTGGCGACTCTGTCCCTCTGCATCATTACTCGACCATAGTAGATTCAACATGTTATTCAAATTAAATCAATAATGTGTAATATAAATACAAAACTAATGTTTTTTTTTAATAGGTTTGTCGTACTTCATCCTTCAGGTGATCCGTGTGTTCTTGAAGTCTTCGGCTGTGAGCTCATCCATTGCTTCCACCAGGGTAGGTATATATTGTATATTCACAAATTTATAGCATTATAATTTTATAATATATATAATTAATGTTTGATTTTAAGTAAATTTTTTATTGTAAATATATAATATTTGTTCGATATGTAATAGTTTGCAATTCAATATCATACAAAAGCACAATAAGTACTAGAATAATTTATTTTGAATATAAATTTATTGTTAGATTAATATGGATGAAATATAGAAAAAATAAAATTGATCTTTCATATAAATTTGGAAACAGGACAAATGAAGAGAGAAAGAAGTTAGATGTATAAAAAGAATTTACCAGAACGTCGTGATTTAATCGATGAATTTATGATTGGGTTGGAACAATTTTTGAATTTTATTAACAGCAATGTTGAGTTTATGGATGAGAATAAATTAAGGTGTCCGTGCAAAAAATATCATATCATAATGGTAAATTTTTCTAGTGTGATAAAGTTTGAGAACGTCTTTGTAGATTTGGTTTTACTCCAAATTATTATAATTGGACATGTCATGGTAAACCGTTCATATCCGATGAGGAGGTTGGACGAAACCTACAAAGAACAGTTTGTGGAGATCAAAGATATTACGATTAATTCAATCTATATCAGAGGATGATAGTTGATGTAGTTGGTCATAATTTGAATACCGAATCAAATGCTGCAAGTTCTAGTTATCCTCAAATAATCGAACACATGTATACTAGTTATTCATCGTCGTTGGAGGAGGTAGAAGTAACTGGTGTTCATGAAAATGTATACAATGAACCATATCTCAAATTTCAAGACGTATTGAGAGCTGCAGATGAACCCGTATGGTCTGGTTGTGACAGTCACACTAAATTATCTCTCACCGCAAGATTGTTGAATGTTAAAGCTGAGCATAATGTGTCCGAAGATTATTTTAATGATTTTGTTCACGTTATTAGAGAAGTATTGCCGCGTGATCACATAATGTCGAACGATTTTTACAGTATGAAAAAACTTGTGAAAGATTTAGGTCTTTCGGTGCAAAGAATTGATGTTTATAGAGATGGTTGTATGTTATATTGGGGAGATAATACGGATTCAGAGACTTATAAATTCTGTAATCAATGTAGGTACAAGAGTACCATGAGATCGAATCATAATAAGCGATGTAAATTATTCAGACAAATGTTCTATTTGCCTTTAACTCTTAGATTGCAAAGGTTTTATGCATCAAAGGTAACTGCTAAACACATGACTTGACATGCAAATCATGAAATAGAGGAAGGGATAATGTGTCATCCATCAGATGCAGAGGTGTGGAAAAATTTTGATAGAACATATCCTGAGTTTGCGAATGAGACTCGAAACATTAGGTTGGGTATATATGTTGATGGATTTGCTTCATTTGGTAAATCAGGAAGAACTTATTCTTGCTGGCTAATTTGTAACTCCGCATAATCTTCCACCCGGTATGTGTATGAAAACATCATATATGTTTTAACATTGATTGTGCCTGGCCCTCATAATCCCAAGAAGTTAATAGATATTTACATGCAACCACTGATTGCTAAGCTGAAACAACTATGGGATGAGGGTGTTTCTACATATGATGTCCATACTAATCAGATGTTCACAATGAGAGTTGCGCTTCTTTGGACTGTTAATGATTTTCTTGCTTATGGTATGTTATCGGGATGGAGTACCGCGGGGATTTTAGGATGTCTAATATATATGGAGAGATTAAAGTCATTCAAATTGAAACATGGAAAGAAACCGAGTTATTTTGATTGTCATAGACAATTTTTACCACCTAACCATAAATTCAGAAGAAATAAAAAAGAATTCACTAAGAATAGAATTGAAAAAACACCTCTACCATTGAGATTCATCGGTCAATTCTTATGGCATAGAGTTCTTAACTTTCCATCTGTTATTGAAGAACCAAGTGTTACAACATATGTCTATGGAATTATGCATAAATGAACTAAATGGAGTATATTTTGGGATTTGCCGTATTGACAGAGTAATTTGATTCATCACAATCTTGATGTAATGCATATTGAGAAGAATATTTTTGATAATCTGATAAATACGGTGATGGATATTACTGGAAAAACAAAAGATAATCTTAATGCAAGAAAAGATATGTGTCTCATCTGTAAACAACACGCCCTTGACGTTGATGAAAATAGTAGGGGACCAAAACCAAAAGCAGTTTATACATTGAATAAGGATCAGAGACGGATTGTCTGTGAATGGTTGAAATCATTAAGATTTCCTCATAGTTATGTCTCTAATCTTGACAGATGCATCGATTTGAAGGAATGCAAATTGATTGGTTTGAAAAGTCATGACTGTCATATATTCATGGAAAGACTAATTCCTATTGCTTTTAAGGAACTGTTACCAAATTTTGAATGGGGTGCAATTACAGAATTAAGCATTTTTGTCACGCCCCGAGTATGCTAAGCCGAAAAGCAAACTGACAGCATATCCCCTGTACATGGCAACATATCCTGTTTATACAAGACTTTCGGCCATCACCATAATAACATATATAATGTAAATACAACAAGAACACAGCGGAAACTATTCAAACGAAATAACAACTACACATAGTGCATACTGGTATGACTAACACCAAAACATGAAGAAAATATCGTCAAAACCAGCACCAACATGTGCGTACATCAACCACAAGTACCACACCACAATCCACCATATAAAACCAAAGACATATCGAGAAATACACAGAATACCCAAAACTCAGACCCTCGGATGTGAGATGAGAGGTTGCCAGCCAGCGTTGCTCCAAGCCCATCACGGAGTCGAGTACCTGTTACTTGGGCGACAAGAAACCCAGGGTCTATGGTGGTGAGTACAAAACTCTGCGGTAATAAGAATAAAAGTGCATGCATAATTTATATATATCACATGCGAGTCAACAGTATGTTGTCTAATGGTATAACAGGTATACACCAGCATGATACAACAACTGTATACTAAACTGATCCACAATAACATCATAAGGTACTGACATACCTGAAGATCGACAACGATGCAACTCATACAACCTGAGTATAAGTAACATAATACAACACCTACAACATGGTAGAGTAAATCTAACTCTATAAGCGACAAACCACCATACTAACATTGTAAAATACCACGAAAAAATAATAATAATAATAATAAAATACCCTTTTTAATTAAGGGAATTATCTTGTGGAAATTTTCAAGAATTTTCAGAAATTTTTCTGGATTCAATAGGAGCTCATATGATCATTTGAGAGAAAGGTTAAAGTCTAAATAGGTGATTAGGCTAACCTAGGTTAGCTTTAGGTTAAACTCGGGCTAGTTCAACCAGATAAGTCGGCCCTTTAAGTCCCGATTTCCATTCGTCGTTTCGTTCTCTCCCGATCGCTCATGGTTCCTCTTCTCTTCTCCCTCTCGATTTCGCGTCGTCGCCCTTTTCTCTCGATCGTGACTCCTTGCCGTGCTCATCGCCGCCAGCCGCTTGCATCACCGGAGCAGCTGGCGGATCGCGTACCTCGTCTTCTTTGCCTCGTGCTCACGGTCACCGTCGTCGATAAGCCAACTTGCTGTGCCTCACTCGTCGCCGATCGTGCTCTCACTGTCGTCGGTCACCGTCCCCACGTCGCTGCCACCGTGAGTTGGATTGGCTGTTGTCGTCGGTGCCGATCCAGTCCGATCTCTGCCCGATCTAGTCTATCACCACTTTATCTTCGCCCGATCTCTATTCGAGCTTGCTGTCGCCGCCACACTGTCGTCGTCGCCTTGCCGTTGCCGCCGTGAGTTGGATCCACAACTGCCCCATCGCCGCCTGCCTCGTCGACTGGCTGATTTTCCCTTTCGACAGTCGACCCATTGGAAGCCAGAGCCTCCAGCCGCCCCTGTTGTAGGCTATTATGGATTCCTCCGGTCGAGAGATCTCTGAGTGTTCAATTTGGGTGGGCAGCGATTCACAGCCGATTGTGTCCTAGTTCACAATGGGCGATGGATCCATCCGATGCCTTGTCGTGAATTTCTGTTGTGCGGATCGCCTTGAGCTTGATCTGTTGATATCATCGTCTTCTCACCGCCGATCGCCTGTTCGTGAGGTAAGCTTTGATTCGGATGTGTTGTAGCTATGTATTGGGTTAGTGCAGTAGGGTTGTATATGGATTTGCATTGTTCTTGATTGGGATATGCTGTGAGTACAGGTGATGGTAGTTGAGCTGGGGATCTGGATTTGGGTAGGCTTCATAAGGTAAGTATACATCTTGGTTCGAATGTTGGTAAGGATCTTGGATTGTTATTTAGTTATGTAGTTGATGAACTGAGATTGATATGTCTGTAGAGGTTTGTTAGTTGCAGTTAACTGGTTGTTTCAGATTAGATCAAGGAGCTTGGACCTTGATTCGGAATAATCTTTTGGATGTGGAGCTTCTCAGAGGAATCTTCGTAGCAGGTGGTTAATTCCTACCCTGGTCAGGTAGTTTTAATGCATTCAGATTTAGTCATAAATATGAGCATGTTAGGTGTTCATATTATCTTGACCCTGCTCTTATTATCTTATGCTTGAACTTATCGTTGGATGTATTTATGCTCAATGGTTGATATCACATATACCCTATCATGATTTAGGAGTTATAGATGTGATGTAAATTGGCTTAGATGTTTAGTAGGGTGTAAATGTCAGTACGGGTGATGACTCAATTTATAAATTGGCAAAAAAGTCATCTATGGGTAGGTAATGCCCTAAACATAGGATTTATTTCCAATACCCGTATGTTGCATACTTGTTACCAACTATGTGTTGTGTAATGGTTAAGTGAAGGGTGATTAGTGTGTCACTATTGACCGGTGGTCCTAGCTTGATATGATTAGTCGAGTATGACTCTCTAATGGATAGAGAGTTATGAACAGTTGAGTACGACTCTCTACAGGATAGAGAGTCCGTCGATCTGTTGAGTATGACTCTCTATTGGAGAGAGAGTTATGATCAGTCGAGTACGACTCTCTACAGGATAGAGAGTGCGTCAACCAGTTGAGTACGACTCTCTATTGGATAGAGAGTTATGATCAGTTGAGTATGGCTCTTTACAGGATAGAGAGTTCGTCGATCAGTTGAGTACGACTCTCTACAGGTTAGAGAGTGTATTGATCAGATGAGTACGACTCTTTGCTGAACAGAGAGTCTGTGGTAGATGGCTATACGTGTGACAGCATACTCATGTCATTTGCATGCATTCTGATGACGTAGTCTCCCTTGGGGTTGAGAGAGTTATCAGTCATCTTGCCTCCCAGAGCACTCCCCGAGGAGTAACTGGTGTGAGGGAAGAGCATCTATTGTGCCGAACTCTACTACTATAGATGGTGGTAGTTGGAGTTGCGTGCAGTTGTCTTGGGTGCGTGGTACTCGACCACTCATTGATAGTGTTAGTCGGAGTGGCCAGCAGCAGGGACCCCCGTTGTGTAGCGAGCTCTTTACGCTCATATGCTACTTGATCATACTGCCCACTCGGTCACTCTATAGCAGTGGTTGGTGTGAGTTGGGAAAGTTGTCATGTCATGCCACCTAGGCCACACTGGGGTCGTGGTAGCGAGTAGGGGTGAGCAAGCATGATCATGCATGCTGCATTGCCGTATCTGATGGCGCTTTGCATACTACCATATATATATACATATATGCATGTATATATATATATATATATGGATGGTTGAGATTAATATATATATAGATGCAGTATATATATATATATATTATTGTGATGTTGCATTTGATTGTACTATGCTTGCTGCATTTGGGTGTACATCATATTCATGCATGTTTCTTGCATTTGTGATACGATTGTGTCAGATACTGGTATGTGTTGGACAGACCATTAGATACCTTGACCTGTAGCTTGAGTATATTGTGAGTTGATCTTACTCTTCCTGTTATATATATATGTTGGATATATGTTCAGGTTGGATCAGAGTAGCGTAGCAGACTTCAGGTATGTCTGCATTTTATGTTGTTCATTTGGTTAGACGGTATATGTTTGTATTTATATACTATGTTGATATATCTATTGTACCTCTAGATTATGTTGTTGAAATACATGTGATATTACATATATACATATTTTTCTATTACCTGTTGAGTTTTACTCACCACCACCACAGACCCTGGATTTTTCTATCGCCCAAGTAACAGGTAGAAGACTTCGTGATGGCTTGGAGCACCGCTGGCTGACATCTCATCTCACCTCCGAGGCTCCCATGTTTGTTTTGGGCTTTCCGTCCGTTGTGTATTGTATTTTGGAGTTTTCGTGATGTACATGTTGTATATTCGGATTTTGTCGAGGTTTCGTGTTGTTGTGATGTGTTAGTCATACCGGTATGCATGTGTGGGATTGATATTGTTGTGTTTTATGTTTCCGCTGTGTAGTTGTTGTAATTAGTTGTTATGTTGTTGTGGTTGTTTTCATATTTATATGTTATGTTGTTATTGTGGGCCTACGGGCCTTGTATTAACCCGAAATGTTGCCACGTACAGGGGAGATGCTGTCCGTTTGATTTTCGGCTCGGCATGCTCTCGGGGCATGACAAACATCCTCTGGCAAATACAACAATTAATCGGGTACATCCCGTATCATCTCAAGGTACTGGTCAAAAGTATACGATAGTCTGACCAACTCATACACAAGTATCCCACACACTATCATATAGCAAATGCAGTAGCATATATGATGATGTACAAACAAATGCAACAAACATAGTACAAACAAATGTAACATCACAATAAGCATACATATAGACTGCATCTATATATACACTAATCACAATCATCCATATATATATATATGGCAATATGCAAAATGCCATAAGACACGACGATGTAGAATGCATGGTCATGCCGACTCACCCTAAAGCTACCACAACCCTAGTGTGGCCTCAGTGGCTCGACATGACAACTGTCCCAACTCAACACCAACCACTACTCTTGACTGGTCGAGTGGGAAGTATGGTCAAGTAGCATATAAGCATAAAGAGATAGCTACATGACGGGGGTCCCTATTGTTGTCTACTCCGACAGTCACTACCCATGAGTGGTCGAGTGCCACACACGCAGGACAACCGCACGCAACTCCAACTACCACCGTCTGTAGTGGTAGAGTGCGACACAACAATGCTCTACCCACCCACTAGTTACCCCTCCATGAGTAACCTGGGAGGCAGGATGACTGACGACCCTCTCAACCACAAGGGAGACTAAGTCACCAGCATGCATATAAATGACATGAATGCACAGTCATACATACTCAACTGATCGTAACACTCTTTATCCTATAGAGAGTCATACTCAACTGATCAACGCACTCTCTATCCTGCAGAGAGTCATACATAATGGATCATAACACTCTCTATCTTGTAGAGAGTCATACTCGACTGATCAGTGCACTCTCTATCCTGCAGAGAGTCGTACACAACTGATCATAACACTCTCTATTCTGTAGAGAGTCATACTCGACTGATCAACACACTTTCTATTCTGCAGAGAATCATACTCAATTGATCACAACCAATCTAGGACCACTGGTCCGTAGTGACGCTATATCGACAATCACACGTCCATACATGACTATTAGTGCAATCGGCCCAGGTCACGATTGACCAGGACTCGAGCTTGACTCGAGAGATGTTTTGATGTTCGACAAAAACATATGACAATATGATTGTCATGGGAAAGTCCAAGTCTTGGGTACTTGGCACGGAAAGTCCAAGTGGGACACTTGGAATTTGGGAAAGTCTAAGCATGAGTCTTGGCAATGGAAAGTCCAACATGGGTTGGCAAGGAAAGTCCAAGCATGGGTCTTGGCATGGAAAGTCCAACATGGGTTGGCAAGGAAAAGTCCAAGCTTAAGTCTTGGCATGTGAGAAGTCCAAGGGGTTTGATATTGGTGGTGTAAAGTCCAAGCGGGAGTCTTGACAGCATAAGTCCAATGGTTGGCGCCGTAAAGTTCAAGCGGAGTCTTGGCAGCGTAAGTCCAATGTGCCTTGGCGGTGTAGATACCGTTATCATGACATAGCCGATGGAAGCATCTGAAGGCTAGAGAAATGGATGAACAAGTCATGGATGACTTGGAGGGATTCGAGAGGCGTGAGGCTGACAGAGGTGGCTAGAAGGCTTAGGTCTAGGCTAAGGGTGGTCTAGCAAGTATGGGGGCACCATACTTGGGTTAAACCTCATGTTTGAGGTGTGTCAGTCGACTGGTGTCATATGGTAGTCGACTGGTGTGAGTCAACTAGGGTTTGATCATGGAGTGCGGGAAGTGTCAATGATCATGCCGGTGGGCAATGATCGTTGTTTAGCAGCCAACCGATCGTGATCGTGTGATCAGTCGACTGGTGCTCGGTTTTTCGGGCATATAATGGAGTCTAACTCAACTGTTGGGGTTAGCAGTCGAGTGGAGGCTCGATCAGCCAACTGATGGATATGATCAGTCGACTGACATCCTATCCGTTGGATTTTTTTAGTGTAGATTACACCGTTGTCTCACAGCAACAGTATCATCAGTCAACTGATGGTTCTGAGCAGTCGACTGATTGGCGATTTCTTGCCCAGGCAAAAGATTTAAATGGAGCTTGTGGAGGAGGAAATCAATAGCATTTCTTGAGGGCTTTTGGGGCAATTTGCTACTATAAATCAGGGTCTCCAAGTGCAATTCAAGCAACCAAAGATCAAGCATTCAAAAGAGCAATTGTAAAGTAGTTTTCTTTACTTGCATTGTATTTCATTGTTGTAATTGCTTGTATCTATTTCTTATTGTTGTAAGAATATTTGTACGAGGTTTCTCCGCCTCCAACTTGTGTCGAGAAGGAGTATTTGTGATTAGTGGTTGCGTGTGCATCACTAGAGCTCTTTAGAGCTCGATCCGTGGAGTAGGAACCGTTCGGTTCCGAACCACGTTAAATACTTGTGTATTTGTTGTTGTCTATTTCGTTATTGTATTATTTCTATTATTCCGCTGCGTGCTAACGAAAATTATAGACTCAATCCCAAAACGAAATCCATCATGCTACGATTACAAGCTATTCACCCTCCCCCCTCTAACTTCCAAGGATCCCCTACAACGACTACCTGATCCATAATGGATATGTACACATCATCAGGATATAACATAGAAACTCAACTTTACTTCTAGAATCTTACTCATCCCCGGATGATTTATTTAGAGTGCACAATTTAGTTTTACAACCGAATTTAGCTACGTACACATAGGTAAACCACTACAGGTCCACTTACTATAACAATCTATAATTCATAACAAAGATGAATGAATAGATAACAACAATAACAGAGTATTTAAGTGCAAAGGCAAAAGTATCAAGCATCAGAAAACCTAGAGTGGAGTCAAGGTCAAAGTGACAATGATATGAAGTTATATACTTTGGGGTTTAGCTGCAACCTGACCAGGGTAGGAAATTACCCACCTGATATGTAGAACACCAATATTGATTGTACTCACGTCTGCAAACCTGCCTCGAATCAGAGTCCCATTCTTGCTTCAATCCCCCCCCCCCGGATTCTGGAACCAAGTGTACTGTCGAATAGGGACAACCCTACTCAAGTCTTATCCATCGCCTTGTACCAATTCACTTTTCCACTATGAATCTGTAAGAACAACCCATTATCAATTAGTTCCCTTGTTAAATCCAAGAGTAATATCCCTACACAATCAATTTCACCGCTATAACACAATCTATTTCATAATATACCCAATCACAACTTACCTCCCATTGTTCCAATCTATTGTACAAAATCTGCACAATCAGCCTTGATTTCTCTCTTTTCCAGCACAATCTAGAAACTTTCAAAATTACATCTGGATGACCTTGATAGGGCACTTTTTCTTCAGTTTCAGCTTCACCTTCACATCAACACTATGATCAATGATGGCTTGAAATACAATATGAATTTTCCCTTCAATCCTTTCTCCTTTTCTTGGTGTATAGGCACATTATGAATATCATCCTCAATTTGCACGTCGGGGCCAAAACTTCTCTAACAGAAGCACAAGCTATTGCATCGTTCTGAGATTCCAATTCAAACTTCATGTCTTTCAAAATTGAATGTGCTACAGAATTACCGAAATTTGCTGTGTAAATTGTAGGAACTCAACCTACCATTTCGTCAATCCCATCCCTCAACCTATTGCGAGATGCAGTGATGACTGAGCATAGGGGAAAATCGGGCAGAGCTGCTATCTGCTAGTTTCTGTAGGAATCACGGTGTAGACCGTCGGTGGTTGTAAAGTGCAAGCCGGCGGTGATGCTCATGTCCGAGATCTGACCAAGGAGCAGGAAATGGTGGCCAATGGAAGAGGGAGGCTGTTGGCGCTCACTGTCGTCCGGTTCGGCAGAGCATGGCAAGGAGGCGGTGGCAATGATGGATCAAGAGTTCAAGGCTGAGGCGTCGGAGCGGTAGCAGATCTCTTGTGGCGGCATCGGGCGGCACAGCAAGTGGCATGGAGGCGGAGATGTTTGGGCGGAGAAGAAGAAGAGATCGAGAATGAGAAGAGAAGAATAGTTGCGGTGAAGAAAGAAATCGGGGAACCGTAGAAGAAAGAAACGCTCGGGACCTAATAAAAGAAAGACCGTGGAGAAGAAATGCTCATCGGTGGAGTAACGACTGAGGGGAAGAATGGCATCGCGGTGGGGAAGGAATCACGTGTGAGGAATCGCGATGGGGGCTTGGGTCCTTTGCACGCTGTCGGCTTTGGGCTGAGCCCAAGTTAGGTAAGTTCAACCTATGTTAAACCCAATTTCCACTTAAACCCCAATCTGCATTTTATATATATATATATATATATTCGTCGTATTTTACAATTTTCCTTTATGATATTTGCTCGACAGTATTAAGTCATTCACACATAGAGACATTAGAGAGAGACATTCCGATCATTTTATGTAATTTAGAAAGAATATTTCCACCGGCATTTTTTGATTCCATGAAACATCTTTTGGTTCACTTGCCATATGAGGCTAAAGTTGGAGGTCATGTTCAATTTCAATGGATGTATCCGTTTGAAAGGTGAACTGTTTCTTTTTTTATCATTATTAGTGCATTTGATCAATTTTAGTATAAATTAATTTCTAATACATTTTGTTTTATTACTATTAGATTCCTCTATCACTTGAAAAAAAGTGAAAAATAAGGCTCATGTTGAGGCTTCTATTGTTAATGTATATATTGTGGAGGAAGTTATAACTTTTGCATCATAGTATTTTGAACCTCACGTTCAATGCAAAAGTCATAGAGCAGGAAGAAATGATAAGGGTCCTGTTGATCCTAATTTGAAGTCATTCTCAATTTTTAATTACCTTGGTCGATCGAGTGGATCTTGTAAAAGTAGATACTTAACTGGTCAAGAGTGATGAGCAACCCACACATATATTTTACTGAACTATCCAGAAGTAACGTCGTATTTCGAGTGAGTATATAAATGTTATATTATATATTTTATATATCGTAAATTATTGTTCATGTTATTTTTAATTTTATGGTAGGATTTTCCAAACCCTATATTTTGAGCTTCCGGAGCATGAGTTTGATCGTTTTTGCAATGAAGAATTTACACCATGGTTCAAAAAATATGTAAGTAGTCTATGATAATAAATTTGATAAATCTTGACTTTAACACATACTTATTTGACTTTAGGTTCTTGATAATCACACACACATTGAGCAAGAACTAGTAAAGCATCTGTCATGGGATCCAAACTTAGTGGTGAAAACTTGGTCGACATATTTCATAAACGAATATAATTTTCATACTCAAGAATATGGAACTGGGAATGCTACAATGAATAGTGGGGTTTGTGTTCAGTCATCTAGTGATGGAGCTGCAAGGAATGATTTTTATGGCTTGCTAGATGAAATTTTAAAGGTAGTGTACGTAGGCTCATATTTGCGAGTTATTTTATTTATGTGTCGTTGGTTTGACCCTTTAAAGGCATGAGGGTGCATCCACAGTTTAATTTGGTTGAAATAAATTATAAAAAATTATACAAGAGGTATGAACCATTTGTGTTAGCACAACAAATGATTCAAGTATTTTATGTTTCATATCCTAGTCTGAGACGAGACAAAAGTGATTGGTGGGCTGTTTGTAAAACAAAAGTACAAAAAAAATTGAGGAACATTGGGAAGATATAGCATATCAACAAGATAAAGTTGTCAATACATTTCATATCAAAGAATATAATATTTCAACATTACGAGATCCCAACGGCGTAGTAATAGCCGTTGATGCAAGTGAAATGAATGAGGATGAAGACGAGGAATTTAATTTAGAGGATGACGATGACGATGACAATGACGACGACGATGATGATATCGAATAGACGTATGACCAGAATGAAAATCACAATGTGGACTTTGATTTATAATTATGGGTAACTTTTATTGAGTACCAATTATGTTTCAATTTACTGTCTAATTCTAAATTCCATATATTTGATATATTAATGAACTGTCTTTTTTTTTTTGTAGGTTATCCAGTTGTTATGAATTGGTAATTTTTTCCTATTGTTCATATTATAAATTTGATATGCAAATGTAATTCTTTTTTTTTTTACTTTCATATTCTTCTAATAATTATGATTGTTAGTTTCGACATGGCGGTCATAGACGGAGTAGTGATAGAAGATCATAGTCTTCCTCTGCTTCATCCCCTGCATAATTTGATGCTCTTGTAGGAAATGTGCCCTCCACCTCTTCTCCAGTTGCAGGATCATCTGGTTCTCAACTGATACCTGCTAATGTATCTTCCCCAGTACAACAACCAATCGTTGAGAGGGAAGATACGCGAGAGTTCATATCTCCGCATGGAGATTCGTAAGTATTCAAGTTTTAAATTATCTATGTTTTTAATACGATATGTATTTTTATAAGTATCTAACATGGTTTGTTTTTAATTTATGTTAGATTTATAAATTTTGTATATGTTATTCACGAGGTGAATAAAATAGTGAATAATCATTGGGACGGAGCTTCTATGACTTATAAGAGCACGCCGGAAGAAGTAAAAATTTTATGGTGGAATGAGTTCAAAGTAAGTTATTTAAATTATTTTGTATATAAAATTGAAGTTAATATAATTAATTCAATTTTTATCTACTACAGCGGTTATTTACTTGGGAGGAGAGCGAAACACTGGAGATTAGGAGGATTTTTAAGAAAAAGTATGGCGACTATATCAGAAACATACTCAATCATGCAAAAACCAGAAATAAAAAACCATACTGTATAACCGAGGAAAATTGGAATAAAATTGTTGCATATTGGAGATCTGAGGATAGCAAACAGAGGAGTGAGCAGAATAAACAAAATCAACATTGTAATTCTAGCGCTGTTTGCCACATATATTGGAGGCTCAATCAATATCGATGAGCATAGACATCGATTGGTGAGTTTTTTCAAATCATAATTTTGTAATCTAATACTCACTAATTTATAAATTATAACGCTATTTGTTTAGGCCCAGGAGACGGAGATTGAGTCATTATTCATAGACACTTTCACCCGTACATTCCAAAAGAAAGATAAGACGTCGAGTGGGGAGAGAGCTAGAACAATAAAGGTTTGTAATTTAAAAAATTTAAATTCTTATATTAGTATTTAACTTTTTTTCTTTCAAAACAGGAGAAATACGATGAGCTTGCACAGAGAAATTTGAGTGCAAGTGATGATGCAGTCGAATCTGAGCCTTCTATTAGCAATATCAATTTATGCCTCGAAGCAACTGGAGGGGCGAAAAGTGGAAGAATAATTGGACTCAGTTCTTTAAGCTGATCCTATAGAGCCCTTGGTGCTTCTTTTTCATCCTCCCCAGCATCAAGAGTAGAAATACATCAATTAACTGAAGAGGTTACTCATTTGAGAGAGTTACTAGCGCAAAAGAAAAATGAATCAAGAGAAAGAGCTCAGGAAGTTAAAGAATTAAATGAACATATGAATGAATTTCGGAGGCAATAGATGTTTATTATGCAACATCTTCAATTAACGTCCACTTCAAGTCAACTTTCTCTTTCTCAATCTGGTCCTCCTCCTGATCCCTATAATAATGACAATGATAATGTATTTTTTGATGATGACGGTGGCGATGATGGTGGTTATGTTTGACTTTATTTGTTGTATTTAAATGTTACTTGACTTATCACATACAATATCTATGTTTTGTAAGTTATATTTATGTTTGTTATGTATATATTGATTTGGTATTGAAGTTTGATGTGTGAATTAGTTTATATTGTTATATATGTTTGTTGTAAAACAGGGAAAATGGTATAATCTATCATAAATTTTTTAAAATTTTTCCGGATTAGCAACGAAAAAAAATTTCATCGCAGATTTGTGATAAAAAAATTAGTTTTTGTTGCAGAATTGGCAACCAAAAAAAATTTCGTTGCAAAAAATAAAGCACCAGTCGACTGACGCATGTGTCCAGTCGACTGATATACTATCAATCGAGTGGGCAGTCGACTAAAAAAGGTTATCTGATCAGCTTCTCCACCACCAGTCGACTGATGGCCACCATCAGTCGACGATACATGAGAATTTGTGACGAATTTTTTTTTCATCCAAGAAATTGCGTTGAAAAAAGTTTTTGTCGCAGATTATCCTGACCAATCGACAGATCAACATGATCAGTCGACTGAAATTACTGTAGCACATTACAGAACTTTTGGTAGCCGACTAAGTAGTCGACTATTCACCACATCAGTCGATTGATAAAAATGATCAGTCGACTGCTATAATATAGCACCTTACAGAACATTTAGTAATCGACTGACCAGTCGAACTGGTGAAGCTCCAGTCGACTAATGGTATCCTTCAGTCGACTGGCCTTGAATATTTTGCAACAAATTTTTTTTTCATCGCAGATTTGATGAAGAAAAAATATTCGTCTCCAAATTTATTTTTATTCATTAAAATATCTTTATTAGACTTTTGCGACGAACTATATTTTAGTTGCACATTTGGTGACGAATGAAACTATTCGTCCCCAAATTTGGCGACAAAAAATAAATTCGTTGCCAAATTTGGCGACGAATAGTTACGTTCATCACCAAATTTTTGCGATGAACTATTTTTTCATCGCAGATTTGGCAATAAATTATTTTTATGTCGTAGATTTGGCGACGAATTATTTTTTGTCGCCAAATTTGGAGACGAATTTTGCAACAAAAATTTTATTCATTGTAATTTTGGCAATGATTTTTTTTTCATTGCCGAATTTAGCGGCGAATTATTTGCAACGAAAAAAAATTCGTTGCAAATTTTGTTGCAAAATATTTTTGCAACGAATTTTTATTAAAAATTTGTTGAAAAATTCGTCGCCAAACCCTTCTATTTTTCTAGTGATAGTTCATCAGTGATTCTACAAAGAGGACTTCTTAGATTCTAGCGAACATTAGTGAATGAACTAACATTAACATGGTTATGAATAAGTAAATTGTGTTAGTGCAACCGATCTCTAGTCAAAGTTGATCTAGTTCGAGTTGAGCTCAAGTTGAGTTCGAGTTGAATTTTGATGTTTGAGCAAAATGTGATGATAACTGAGTGATATTCTCTAGAAAAAATTATTGGTTAAGAATAACCAATCATGATATAGAATAAGAAATTATTGAAGAGAAAAATTATTGGTGTAATCGACATCAAGTCAAGTTGACCAAGACGGTGTTGGTGCAATAATGCCCCAAGCATTTATATGTTTTGATGTTTAGATAATCATCTAAGTTAGGCAACAATTTGTGATCTAATTGTTACAATGTTCAAGTGACAGGGAAATCCAAGTATGAAGACTTGGTAAAGGCAAAGTCCAAGTATGATCTTGGCAAGAGAAGTCCAAGGTAAAGGTTTGGCGGCATAAGACCAAGCATGTTGTCTTGGCGGCATTAAGTCCAAACGGACATTGGAAAAGGAATGTTGGAGATCGTTTGGAAGCTAGAGGGGGGTGAATAGCGTGTTCCGTACGATGATGGAATTCTTTCGCGTTTGATCGTCTACAATCTTGTTAGCACAACGGAATGGTAATAACAAATAAATATAACAAGACACATAATCACAACACGATCATATAACGTGGTTCAGAACTGAAACGGTTCCTACTCCACGGATCGAGCTCTAACGAGCTCTAGCGACGCCAATGCAATCACTAATCAATAAACTCCTTCTCGACAACAAGTTGGAGGCGGAGAAACCTCGTACAAACGTTTACAACAATAAACGAAAGAAATACAAGCAAATACAAAGGAAATGTAAAGAACACTTTACAAAACTAGGGTTTGAGCGCTTTGCTTGTTGGTTGCTTGGATGAGGTTGAAGGGCCCTGAAATGCACTTGCAAATCGCCTCAAGAAAGCTCCCCAAGAACTGATAATGAAATCCTCCACGAGCTACTCTTTTTGACCTGCATCGGGCTGGATTTTCGCTTATCAGTCGACTGTCATAAGTCCCCAGTCGACTGATGCCACTGTTGTCGTGAGACAATGGCTCAATCCACGTCGGACAAGTTCCAACGGGACTCTTGGCGATCACGACCCTTAGCGATCATTGCCGTCGATATCACGATCGCGCTCCAATGAGCAATGATCGCTAGAGCAATTTCACTCTGGTCGGTCAATGAACTCAAGTCGACTCACGGCAGTCGAACCGACCATATTACCAGTCGATTGCCAACCTCAAACATGAGGTTGTAACTCAAGTATGGTGCCCCCCATACTTGCTAGACCACCCTTAGCCTAGACCTAAGACTTCTAGCCACCTCCATCAGCCTCAAACCTCTCGGATCCCTCCAAGTCATCCATGACTTGTTCATCCATCGCGCTAGCTTCCAGGTGCTTCCCTCGGCTATGTCATGCTAACGGTGTCTACACCGCCAAGGCACATTGGACTTACGCCGCCAAGACTCCGCTTGGACTTTACGTGTAAAATACCAAAAAAAAAAAACCTTATGGAATTTTTAAGAATTTTTAGAATTTTTACTGGACTTAAATGGAAATTTCTAAAGTATTTTGGAGAAAGATTTAATATGTGTATAGGATTGGACCTGACCCGATTTAATTGGACCCGACCCGATTCATTTGGACCCGACCCGATTGCTTCATTTGCGTAACGCACAGCCGACGTCGCGTAACGTACAGCCGACGTTTCTCCTTTTCCTCGCGATTTCATTACTTCTTCGCGAGCTCTCGTCCTCACCGAAATGAACGGCGGTCGAGCGATCTTCCCTTCCTCGCGGCGAGCAGCGGCAGCTGGACCATCTACGGTGGGCTCTGCAGGCGAGCGGGAGTAGAGGGAAAATGAGTGGCGGGGGGAGCTTGTATTGGCGACGCTTCGACAGTGAGCTGCCAATTTGGGGGTTTTTGCCGATCGTCGTCGGTGCTAGGTAAGAGCTGATAATTTCCTTACCTTGCACGAAGATCGAATGTGTAATCATGTTTCTTTATTGGGTGTGATTTGTGGCGAAGGGCAGAGTTGTCGGCGCTGGGATTTCCGGCGAACAAAGTGATTGAAGAAGGAAGTCGATGCCTCTTCGGTGGAAGATTCGCGTCGGCGGAGTTGCTAGGGCAGGGAGGTTGCATCGGCAGCGGTTCGATTGGAGACCTTCGCGATTTTTCCCGGAGCAAGGTAAGGAACTGTGTTTTCTGTGTCCTCCGATTTCGGAAGAAATCCATCTGTGAATGCGTTCCTTTTTGTGATTTAGGGCAGCAGGGTTTCTAGCCTTCAAACGATTTGCCGCCGGTGGTGATTTGTTGTCTGTTTTGGGATCTAGGCTTGGTGATGTTCGGTAAGATCGATCTAGCCTTTGCTGTTCAGTTGTCAAGTTCTGTATATAATCTTTGTGTTGTACCAATGTAATTTGATTTGGAGTTAATTTTTCTTTAGGGATTTGATTGATGGTAGAGGGTGTTGGATCTACCGCGGAGATCAGATTTGAGCAGGGCTGAGCATTCTGATGGCAGCTGGGATTTTGGATTTGGTTTCCTTGTGTGTGGTGGTGTTCCGATGAGCGGATGAAGAAATGTAAGGGCAGTTGGGGGAAAACGGCGGCAGCTGTGTCTTCATTTCCTTTTGATCGCGAGCTGTTATTCTGTGATCTTTGTAATGACAAGCTTCTAATATGGATGGACACCTACGATCGGGATCTCCATGGTTCTGTGAGCTGAGGATTTAAGTTGGGGTAAGTTCTGGATTGATCTATAGATGCTGTCAGATTTCTATTCTTCAACGTAAATTGTTGATAGCTAATTGGATATTGTTTTGTTGTTGATAAGTTGTGTGCTCGAGAGAGAGCTCAACTATGTGTGAATCGATATTGGTGCTTTGGACAGAAGCTGGATTTGAATTGGAACAATGACGTAGGTGAATAAGGTAAGTTGTGGGTTGAGATATGGATTTGATTAGTTGATTTACAACTAATTAACTGTCAATGGCAGGACTTTGATTTGTGATGGATTTTGTTGATGAAGATAAAGTGAGTAAGGATTCAACTTATCTATCTAATTGATATAGACTACTACTTCAAGGGTGGATCAAGATGTTGTAGAAGGTAAGTGTAGATTTAGATTGAATTACAGTATGGTGTGATAATTATTATAACTGATGTTGTAGTTGAATCGATGGTTAGTAGTTAGTGAATAGAGTTGTTCTATTGGTAAGATTTGGGATTAGGATTGGGTTAGATTCCTTTTCCTACTGGTCGTTTATGTTAGTGCTTGAATTTAATTGTGCTTGATAATTGGGAGTGAATTGATTTGCAGTTAATTGAATGAGGATAGATGTGAAGGCTTGATTATGTTAAGTGGATAACTAGATCAATCTAGTTGATCGGGATACAAAGTCATGTAGCATTTGATTGGATCACTCGTTGTATAATAGAACCTAATAGTAGTTCATGTTGTCTTGCAGGACTTTGATGCGAGGCGAATTTGTGGACATGAAGACAATTGGTGTCTACAAAATAGGTAGGTAATTTTCTACCGGTCGGGGTAGATGTAATGATTTCCAGATTTAGACATAGATATGAACATGTTAGATGTTCATATTACCTTGATCATGCTCTGTTTATCGTATGCTTGAACTTACCGTTGATATATATGTGTGCTCGATTATTGATAACACATATTCCCTAGTATAATCTAGAAGTTACAGATGTGATGTAAGTTGGTCTAACTGTTTAGTAGGGTGTAGATGTTAGAGTACAGAGAAAGACCTAAGTTGTAAATTTGGCAAAAAGGTCCTCTGTGGATAAGTATGGCCCTAGATGTAGGATTTATTCCATACCTGTATGTTGCACATTTATTCACCAACCACGGGTTGTGTGAATGGTCATGTGAGTCGTGATACAGGTCGCTACTTTTACCGATGGTCCTAGCTTGTCATGATCGGATGAGTGACTCTCTGAGGTAGAGTGTGTCGATCATTGGGTGTAACTCTCTCATGAGCAGAGTCTAGGGTAGATGTTCGTATGTGAGACAAGACTCTCATAGCATTGCATGCATACTGACGACATCGTCTCCCCTTGGGGTTGAGAGAGAGTCGTCAGTCATCCTGCCTCCCAGGTTACTTTCAGAGGAGTAACTGGTGTGAGGGCATAGCATTTGTTGTGCCGCACTCTACCATTATTGACGATGGTTGTTGGAGTTGCGTGTAGTTGTCCTGGGTGCGTGGCACTCGACCGCTCATTGGCAGTGTCAGTCGGAGTGGCCAGCAGGACCCCTTGATCATACTACCCAACTCGGTCACTCGAGAGTGGTGGCGGTTGGAGTCGGGATAGTTGTCATGTCGTGCCACCTAGGCCACACTGGGGTCGTGGTAGCGAGTAGGGGTGAGCAGGCATGACCATGCATGTTGCATTGTCGTATCATACGGTGTTTTGCATATGATTATATATATATACATACCTGCTTGTATATATATATATATGGATGATGGTGATTAGTATACATATAGATACAATCTATATGTATACTCACTTTGATGATGCATTTGTATGTACTATGCTTGTTGCATTTGTTTGTACATATTCATACATGTTATTGCATATTCCTGTATGGTAGTAGGTTGATATTTGTATACCTATCGAATATTCACAGTGATACCCTTGACTCAGGTTAGGATATTGTGTTAGTACTATACTGTTATACCCTATGATGTGATTATATGCCCAGGTTGGATCAGGATAGAGTAGCTGATTGCCAGGTATGTCAGCATCGTTGATGTTCAGTTTATTTAGTATATGCATGCATATCTATAGTTATGCTGATGTATACTTGTTGTACGAGTAGATTAAACTGTTGAATGACATGTAATATTGATACATATATTTACATGTTTTCTCTGATTACCTGCTGAGTTTTACTCACCACCTCCGACCCTGGGTTTTTCTGTCGCCCAGGTAATAGGTAGATAACTTCGTGATGACTTGGAGCTGCGCCGACCGATCCATCCCATCTCTATTTTTCGAGTCTCCCGAGGAGTTCGTTTTTGGTTATGTATGGACTTGTATATGTGTTATGGATTTTGGTCCTATGTCATTGACCCTTGTTTTGTTATGGACTTTGTCGTGATGTCGTCGTTTTATTTACGGTTTTATTACTGTGGACTTGTCAGGTGGTGTACACCTGCATATTTTGTTATCTATGTTGTGGGTATGGGGGTTTTCATTTCCGCTGCTATTAGTATGTTATATTATGTTGTTGTTGTGGGCCTACGAGCCTTGTATTAACCCGAAATGTTGCCACGTACAGGGGAGATGCCGTCCGTTTGATTTTCAGCTCGGCATGCTCTCGGGGCGTGAGGATCACTTGGTTACCAGGATTTATAAACTTTAGTACTTAGCCTGGAGGTCTAGAGTTCGAATCCTGGGGAAGGCAAAAACCCACTTCCAGGGGTGGGAAGTCCAGGTGAGTAACGACGGGCCAACAGGGGCGACGGTCGTTACAATAGAGTAATGACGGGCCAACAGGGGCGACGGTTGTCGACCAATAGGGGTCGCCGAATTTCTGCCAATAGGGGCCCGGTCGTTACATTACGCCGCCAATATCAAACCCCTTGGACTTCTCATGCCAAGACTCAAGCTTGGACTTTCCCTTGCCAACCCATGTTGGACTTTTACATTGCCAAGACCCATGCTTGGACTTTTCATGTGCCAAGTGTCCCACTTGGACTTTTCATGGCAAGTACTCAAGACTTGGACTTTACCAAATGCCAAGTGTTCCACTTGGACTTTCCATGCCAAGTACCCATGACTTGGACTTTACCTTGACAATTACATTGTCATATATTTTTGTCGAACATCAAAACATCATTCGAGTCAAACTCGAGTCCTGGTCAATCGTGACCTGGGCCGATTGCACCAACAATCTCCCCCTTTTTGATGTTTGACAAAAACCAAACAAATCATCGAGTTAGAACACTAACTCAAATCCCTTACCAATTATCCCAAGTTGATAATCTTAAACATTCTCCAAATGTCCTCCCCCAAATATTCTCCCCCTTTTTGACATACATCAAAAAGGTTAACTCTTCAAGGAGGTCAATGTCTCATGTCCCAATGAGATCTTACAATCTCCCCCTCGATCCAAAAATACCTAGGATGCCTACCATCTTCTTAGTGATAAGTCCCATATCACTCAAAAGAGGCAATCCTATACTCTCTCCCAATTTCCAAATTGGGTTTCTCAAACATCCCATCAATTTTCCCAATTGATGATATTCTCCCAATAACTTCTCCCCCTTCAAGAGGAGAAACACATCCATCATCCCAAGATGGATAACTCCCCCTTAAAGGCTTGCTTCCCCTTGACCATTGCACCAACAATGTCCTTGGGAAGTCCCTAAGCCAATAGAAACTCTAAACCATCAAAATTAAGGTTCTAAGTTCAAACTTGAACTTTCCATACCCTAAATTTGATACTTTGACCTAACACTTCTCCTAATCCATATCCAATGGATTTTCACCCTTTATAATGCTTCCCAAAGCATATCCTAGGGTTAGAAGTGGTTAGGGACCTTTACCATGGCTGAAAATGGGCTAAACAAGCCTTGTTAATCCAAAATCAGACCTGTCAGTCGACTCTTATCAAGAATGATCACATTTCATCACCGATCGCCACAAAGGGTCATGATCGATAGCTGAAATTTCGGAATTTCAACTATCAAAATCGAGTTTCGAAAAGTCATAAGTAATTCTACGTATTTTGAAAAATCACGAAACATGATACGTATATTACTTATAGTCAATACAATGGGTGAAAAGTATTTGAAAATTATTTTACCCATAAAATAGTGAAATTGGCACAAAGTTCAAACCATTGAAATTTTCAATGTTTTGGCCCTACTTTGTATCAACTTCATCAATGGTGATTGCTATCAAAATGATTTTAAAATATTTTCAAAACCTTATTTTGGATCATATTCCTTGGGCTCTAAGTACATGACTTGTACACAAGCTTTCTCAATGATCCACTAATCATATAAGATGAGTTTGAGTTCATCTAGATGCAAAACCTATGCACCTTGAACTTAACTCATATCCTAGCATCTCACATGTATCTAGGGTGTATAAAATACACATACATGTGAATTTAATGTGAGATGTGGGTTTTGTTCATCCTAATCTAGGGTTTCATGCATTCTCTAAGGCAACCCTACTTGATTCCCTTATAAATGGGACTTCAAGTCATGCCATAGTCCTTAAATCAATTTCAACCAAATTGTCTTAAATGCATGAATGATTATGGCATTAGAAATGATATAAATAAGCATATGCTCATAATCATGATGTCATGGCATAAGATGAAATCTAAAAACACATGACATTTGAAACCTTAATCCTTAACATGAACATGACATATAAAATGATTAAAATAAACATGATGTCATGACATGTTATATGGCAAACAAAGCATGGCATATAAAATATATAGGTATAGTAATACCTAAATTTTAATATTAATTGCCATTTGATATAATTAGATATATTTTTCCATATTATCATTAATCTCCCTAGTGTGCCAAAAACCCAAAATGGCACACTAACCTCTAAACCTAAATTGTGCCAATTTAATTGATTTTTCTTAATTTCAAAAGTGCATTGGCACATCCTAAAATCTTTTAGGATATTGATTCAAATCTATTTCCAAGGTAACCATAACCTTGAAAATATCCTAAAGTGCCACCTTTACCATGGTTGAGTTAACTACCCATCCAATCAAGGTTGGCACACCCTAAACCCATCTAGCGTGAATCAATCACGCTCTTAGGAACCCAAAACCGATTTGAGCTCCTAGGGTTAATTAGGTATTCCTTAGGGATAACCTCCCTAGATACCTTCCTAATGACCCTCCTAGGCTTGTTAGCCTTGGTCATTTGGGTCTTACCTAGGTTGACTCTAGGGGTAACTCCCCTTGCAACCTTCTTGGTGGCCACCCTAGGTTTCCTAAAAACCCTAGCCACTAGGCACAATCTTTGGTCAACCTTAGGGATGACTTCCCTATTGACCTTGGTCTTCCTAGATCTAGTTTGTGTCCCATAATCAAATGGAACACTATGATAAGCTACCTTAGGCTTAGGTTTGTGACCCAAACCTTGCTTGCCTTTGGTTGACTTTTGACTCTTAGGTCCTTGGTGTTGACTTTGACTTTTGGACCTTTGACTTTGACCATTAGACCCTTTAAATTGGTTTTGTATATTCCTAAGAGTCTTTTCTAGTTTCTCAAGCCTTGACCTCAAGGCTTGGTTTTCTAATTCTAATTGCCCAATTGATTTTTGATTAAATTCTTGGGCATGGGACTTTCTAGGCATATGCCTAGTCCATTTAGGGTTTAGACCTAGATGTTCTTGTACCTTCCTAATTGTCTCCCTAGGTAGGATTGGTCTTGAGTTATTTGACCTAGGTTTATCCTTAGATAAATTGTTTTTAGGGACATTAGTCCCAAATTTCTCCTTACTTTTGAAGTTAACACTTTTAGCTCCTAAACAAATATATTTATCTCTAGCATGCTTTTCATGGTGAATTGCAAGAGAATTAAAATTTCTAGCATGCTTTTGACTTTTAAATTTAGAAGGTGCATTATTTAAATATACCTTAGGGTTAGCTATAGAAGCTCCCCCTACTTGTAATGCTCCTCCTTGCCCCTTCTTCTTCCCCCTAGGGCATTGGCTTCTATAGTGCCCCTTTGAGTTGCACTTGAAGCATATGATATGCTCCTTGTTCTTGATATTTGGGGAACCGGCATCCTTGATCTTTGGTGCCGGTGGAGTTTTTCTTACTCTCTTTGGGCATTTGCTCTTGTAATGCCCACTTTCCCTACACTCAAAGCAAATTATATGATTTTTATTTAAACCTAAATTGCTTGAGTTACCTAGTTCGGTGGTAGGTGCCGGAGTCAAAACTTCTGCATCTTGACCGGAGGTTGAGGCATCTTCTTTATTTTGTTCCGGCTCCGGTGTAGATGGTCTCTCCCCCTCAATCATAGAAGTGGATGCTTCTTCAACCTCTTCTACTTCCTTCTCCGATCCGGAAGTGGATGCTTCTTCCACTTCTTCCGATCCGGATGTTGATTCCCTATCAACCTCCGAATCCTCAAGCTCTTGGGATGACGGTGTACTTTCTTGAGCATGAGAGGGTGAGCACTCCTCTTCTTCTTCTTCTTCTTGGACCGATGATGAGTTTTCATGGAGCTTTGCCACTTGGCTCCATAACTCTTTAGCATCTACATAATTACCTAACATACACAAGATATTGTTAGGCATTAAATCAATTAAAATTTTTATCACCTTATCATTTTTCTCGGATGCTTGAACTTGCTCTTCGGTCCATCTCTTCTTTTTGAGGAATCCACCTCTTGGTCTTCTTGGATATTCAAATCCATCCATCAAAATGGACCATTCCTCAAAGTCTCTCATCGTAATAAAATCCTCAATTCTTCCCTTCCAAGAATTGAATCTTTCTCGTCCGTATAGGGTGTAGGGCACCGGTGTGTTGATGTCCCAACCTAATTGATCTTGGACTTCCATCTTTTACCCTCTAGCGTCTTGCTCCCAGTTGTTAATCCGTTGAAGAGCAACCTTGCTCTGATACCACTTGTTGGAGATCGTTTGGAAGCTAGAGGGGGGGTGAATAGCGTGTTCCGTACGATGATGGAATTCTTTCGCGTTTGATCGTCTACAATCTTGTTAGCACAGCGGAATGGTAATAACAAATAAATATAACAAGACACACAATCACAACACGATCATATAACGTGGTTCGGAACCGAAATGGTTCCTACTCCACGGATCGAGCTCTAGCGATGCCAATGCAATCACTAATCAATAAACTCCTTCTCGACAACAAGTCGGAGGCGGAGAAACCTCGTACAAACGTTTACAACAATAAACGAAAGAAATACAAGCAAATACAAAGAAAATGTAAAGAACACTTTACAAAACTAGGGTTTGAGCGCTTTGCTTGTTGGTTGCTTGGATGAAGTTGAAGGGCCCTGAAATGCACCTGCAAATCGCCTCAAGAAAGCTCCCCAAGAACTGATAATGAAATCCTCCATGAGCTACTCTTTTTGACCTGCATCGGGCTGGATTTCCGCCTATCAGTCGACTGCCATAAGTCCCCAGTCGACTAATGCCACTGTTGTCGTGAGACAACGGCTCAATCCATGTCGGACAAGTTCCAACGGGACTCTTGGCAGTCGACTGCCAACATTGGCGATCGTCATCTCCGTAGTCGGCCCGGCAAGTCGGTGCTCGGGCGTCTAATGCTCGACAGAACTAGCGATCGGCTAGGCCCTTGGCGGTCATTGCCGTCGACATCGATCGGCCTCAATGGCGATCGGCCCATTCGGCTCTATTTGGCGGTCGAACTCAAGTCGACTCACGACAGTCGAACCGGCCATATTGTCAGTCGACTGCCAACCTCAAACATGAGGTTTTAACCCAAGTATGGTGCCCCCCATACTTGCTAGACCACCCTTAGCCTAGACCTAAGCCTTCTAGCCAACTCCATCAACCTCATGCCTCTCAGATCCCTCCAAGTCATCCATGACTTGTTCATCCATCGCGCTAGCTTCCAGGTGCTTCCCTCGACTATGTCATGCTAACGGTGTCTACACCACCAAGGTACATTGGACTTACGCCGCCAAGACTCTGCTTGGAATTTACGCCGCCAATATCAAACCCCTTGGACTTCTCATGCCAAGACTCAAGCTTGGACTTTCCCTTGCCAACCCATATTGGACTTTTACATTGCCAAGACCCATGCTTGGACTTTTCATGTGCCAAGTGTCCCACTTGGACTTTTCATGCCAAGTGTAGGGATTTATTATGCAAAATAGCATATGCGCAACGGAAAAATAGGATCCCTTCCAAGTGATCCTTGCGAAAGAAAACCTCGTACAAAAATAAATTTCTCAAAACCTATCTTATAGGAGAATATTACCTTTGTTGCGTGCCCTTTTTAATCCCGCTTCTCCTTGGGTTTGTTGGATCTTTTAGCACGTTCAAATGTCCGTGCCTCTATATGTATCCACACGAGCAAGCTCTTGTCTCACAAAAGAAACTAGAAGAGCTCTCCTTTACTTCTTGCTAGAGAAGTCCCTAAAGGAGAGGAAGGTAGGGAAAAAGAGAAAGGAAGAAGAAGACCACTCTTCTTGCTAGCCTACACTCACAAAAGCCACACAACCAAAGCCTCTCACCATCAAGCTCTCTCCAAGCCTCAAGCTTCACCAAGTTTGGCCGGCCACCCCATGGAGTGTTTTATAGGATTGAAAAACCTTTCACCTCCTATCACATTCAATGCAATCAATTGCATTGAAAAATAATCACTCCTTGTTTGGCCGGCCACATGTGGAGAAATTCCAAAGGTCAAAACCCTTTGTCTCCTTCCACCTCATCAAGCTTAGGTGGCATGCTTATGTGGCATTCATGCATGTTGAATTAATCTTATTAATTCAATAAGCTTATGTTATCATATTGAATTAATCTCATTAAATCAATAAGGTAACATATTGAATTAATCTTATTAAATCAATTAAGCTTAGGCTATCATGATAACATATTTATTAAATTAATAAGCTTAGAATATTGAATTAATCTCATTAAATCAGTAAGCTAAAATTCTCATTAAGCTTAAAGTCCAAAAACCATTTTGTACTTAAGCTCATTCCCAAATTATTCTAGTCAAACTAGAATGCACTAATTCTTCTAATCATCATGCTCTTTGTGTGTGACCCTATAGGCTCTCATAACGTTGGCAGTGGATCTAAACTCTTTTAGATACACAAGCAATGAGCGGCATCTAGCAATACATCATTGCTACCCAAGTTACGAAATAAGTCAAGATCCGACTAACCTTTCCGTGACTACTATAATGTATGACCGTGTCCTTCTATCCTTGATATCAGATTGACCAATGAGGCATAGACCGTGTCATCCTCGATCAATCTATGTGTTTCTTGATCCCTGAGTAAACTAACTCAAACAAATGAGCTCAATATCTCATATTGACTCATTCGAGCATGGCCATGCGTTTTAGTAGTTCTACTCAATCAAGGGGCCCACAGATATCACTCCCGTCATATGGGAGGGATAGATCCCATCTACATCACTCACATTCCTCTGTATAATTTGTTATATACCCGATGTCGCCTTTATGGTCCACCTATTACGGGTGACATTTGTGATACCAAAGTACATAACTCCTTATGTAGGAAACCGTAGTGACTTGAGTTTGAGGACTATTCATACCAATAGTCACATGAGAAAGTTTATGACACTCATATGACGATCCATGAAACTTTCTCATGGCGAATTCGATTCGGTATATATTCTCTAATATATACCCATGTGTCAACTTGATATCATATATCCATGACTTGTGAGATCAAGTCATCAATTGACCTACATGCTAGTCTTTATGTATTAATATTGCCCTTGCATATTAATACTTGACTAGGAACATTTAGGAAAGTGTTCTCTACAGCCTCTCATAATCAATTCTGCCAATTGATGTGCTGTAGATAAGAACCTACTTTTCTAGGGCATTATTATATTTAATTTAGCTGACACAAGCAAGACGTAAATATAATAACCAATCCTTTGCCTTTATAGAATATGATACAAAATGTTCCCTATTCAACCATTACATGATTGGTTCTAGGGCTATAACTAAAAATCTCCCACTAGCACTAGTACCAATCACTATAATATCTGATACCTAGTGACCTAGTGTGACCATCATGCTTCCTCTGTGCTAAAGCCTTGGTCAATGGATCTGCGATGTTAGCTTCTGTCGGTACTCTGCATATCCTCACATCTCCTCTATCGATGATCTCTCGAATGAGATGAAAGCGCCGCAGTATGTGTTTGGTCCACTGATGTGATCGAGGTTCCTTAGCCTGTGCAATAGCCCCATTGTTGTCACAATAGAGGTCTACTAGATCTGCAATGCTAGGAACTACCCCAAGTTCACTGATGAACTTGCGGAGCCAAACAGCCTCCTTTGCTGCATCAGACGCAGCAATATACTCGGCTTCTGTTGTAGAATCAGCAACTGTGTCCTGCTTCGAACTCTTCCAGCTCACAGCTCCACCATTCAGGCAAAACACGTACCCCGATTGCGATCTATAGTCATCCTTGTCTATTTGGAAGCTTGCATCACTGTAACCCTTTACAGTTAGCTCCTCATTGCCTCCAAATATCAGGAAATATTCTTTCGTTCTTCGTAAGTATTTAAGAATATTTTTGACTGCTATCCAGTGACCTTCACTTGGATCCGACTGGTATCTACTCGTCATGCTCAAAGCATACGAGATGTCAGGACGAGTACAAAGCATGGCGTACATGATAGACCCTATAGCAGATGCATAAGGGATCTTATCCATGCGATCTCTCTCCTCCTTAGAAGAGGGACATTGAGTCTTCGAAAGACTCACACCATGTGATAAAGGCAGAAATCCTTTCTTGGAATTTTGCATAGCAAAATGATCTAGCACTTTATCAATGTATGTACTCTGACTTAGGCCAAGTAATCTTTTAGATCTATCTCTATAGATCTTGATGCCTAGAATATAGGCAGCTTCACCTAAGTCTTTCATCGAGAAACAATTCCCTAACCACATCTTCACAGACTGGAGTGAGGGAATATCATTTCCGATGAGAAGTATGTCATCTACATACAAGATAAGAAATACAACTGTGCTCCCACTATTTCTCTTGTAGACACAAGGTTCATCTTCATTCTTGATGAAACCAAACTCCTTGATTGCATCATCAAATCGAAGATTCCAGCTTCGAGAGGCTTGCTTTAGTCCATAAATGGACCTTTGCAGTTTGCATACCTTTCCAGGATGCTTTGGATCTTCAAAACCCTCAGGCTGTGTCATGTACACATCCTCAAGTAGCTTTCCATTCAGAAAAGCGGTTTTGACATCCATCTGCCAGATCTCATAATCGTGGTAGGCTGCAATAGCAAGTATGATCCGAATGGATTTAAGCATTGCAACTGGTGAAAAGGTTTCATCATAGTCAATACCATGAATTTGTTTGAATCCTTTAGCCACCAATCTACCTTTATAGGTATGCTTATTACCATCCATGTCAGTCTTTACTTTAAAGACCCACTTACACCCAATGGGTTTTACCCCTTCAGGTGGATCAACCAAAGTCCATACTTGGTTAGTGTACATGGATTCCATTTCGGATTTCATGGCCTCTAGCCATTTCTCGGAATCTGGGCTCATCATAGCTTCTTGATAGGATGTAGGCTCGTCAAGATCGACAAGCAATACATCACCGTTGTCAGTCAAGAGAAAAGAATATCTCTCGGGTTGACGACGGATCCTATCAGATCTACGAAGAGGTTGGTCTACTTGAACAGGTGTTTGCTCTACAACTCTTTGGGCAATATTTTCCTCATCCACAACACTTTGTGGTGCCTGTTCATTGTCCATCGAAGCCTTAGTGTTATCTTCATCTTGAATTTCTTCAAGATGAATTTTACTCCCACTAGTTTTTCTAGAAATAAATTCTCTTTCTAGAAAGACAGCATTTCTGGCAACAAACACCTTGCCAAGTGTGGGATTGTAAAAGTAATATCCCTTAGTTTCCTTGGGATATCCTCTGAAAATAACACTTATCGATTTGGGTCCTAGTTTATACGAGACTTGACGTCTAACATAAGCTTCACAACCCCAAATCTTTATAAAGACATTTTAGGACTCTTCGATCCATAGCGTATATGGTGTCTTTTCTACGACTTTTGATGGGGCCAGCGATTAAGTGTAAGCGGTGTCTCTAGAGCTAAACCCCAAAGGAAGTAGGTAGATCGATCTGGCTCATCATTGATCGTACCATATCTAATAGAGTACGATTTCTCCTCTCAGATACACCATTCCATTGTGGTGTTCCAGGTGGAGTGAGTTGGGATATTATCCCACACTCAGCCAGGTGATCACGAAACTCTTGACTAAGGTATTCACCACCTCGATCTAATCGAAGTAGCTTTATACGCTTACCAAGTTGGTTTTGTACTTCATTCTTGAATTCTTTGAACTTTTCAAAGGATTCTAACTTATGTCTCATCAAATATAAGTAGCCAAATCTACTCATATCATCAATGAAAGTAATAAAGTACTTATAGCCTCCTCTGGCTTCGACATTGAAAGGGCCACATACATCAGTATGTATGAGTCCTAACAAGTCCGTCGCTCTCTCGCCATGTCCACTAAATGGAGTTTTAGTCATCTTTTCTAAAAGACAAGATTCGCATACCTCATATGATTCAAAATCAAATGAGTCCAATAATCCATCTTTATGGAGTTGGGATATGCATTTTTCATTTATGTGACCTAGGCGACAGTGCCAGAGATATGTATGGTTCAAATTATTCGATTTGAACCGTTTGGTATTTACGTTATAAATTGGGTTTTCTAAATCTAGAACATAGAGACCATTCATAAGTGGTGCATTACAATAGAACATTTCATTCAAATAAATGGAACAACATTTGTCCTTTATTATAAAAGAAAAGTTTTTCTTGTCTAAACAAGATACAGAAATTATGTTCTTCGTTAATGCAGGTACATAAAAGCACTCCTCTAGTTCTAAGATAAGCCCAGTGGGCAAAGACAAAGAATATGTTCCTACACTTGACAACTTTTGCGCCATTGCCTACTCGTAGGTCCACTTCGCCTTTTGCCATTAGTCTACTATTTCTCAGTCCCTGCACATTAGTACAAATGTGAGATGCACATCTGGTATCTAATACTCATGTAGAAGAAATAGATAGATTAACTTCTATAACGTGTATACCTGAGGCAGAAGTCCCACTTCTTTTCTTCTTTACTTCCTCAAGGTAGACTTTACAGTCCCACTTCCAGTGTCCAATCTCACCGCAATGGAAACAATCCCCTTCCTTAGGTACTTTACCTTTACCCTTTGAAGTGGATGAATTGGCCTTGCCTTTGGCTTGGGTCTTACCCTTTCCTTTGCGCTTACCTTTGCCCTTCTTGACCATTAGTACGTTACTAACTTTCTTCTTGAGATTCGGTTCAGCAATTCTCAACATGCTAAGAATCTCAGGCAAAGGTTTATCAATTTCATTCATGTTATAATTCATGACGAATTGATTATATGCTTCCGGCAATGATTGCAGGATAACATCGGTTGCCAATTCTTGGCTCAGTGGAAAACCTAGTCTTTCAAGGTTCTCAACGTACCCTATCATTTTAAGTACGTGAGTTCCTACAGGTGTTCCTTCTTGCATCTTGCATGCAAAAAGAGCCTTAGACACTTCAAAACGCTCGTGCCTAGCTTGTCCTTGATATAGTTGTTTCAAATGCTCAACCATACCATAGGCATCCATGTTCTCATGTTGCTTCTGAAGCTCAGAGTTCATGGTGGCAAGCATAAGACATGACACATCTAATGCGTCATTTGATGCTTCTTATAAGCATCCTTTTCAGCACGAGTGGCCGTAGGAGCGGGTGTTTCAGGGATAGACTGCTCTAGGACATACAGTTTACGTTCTTGCTTGAGGATAATTTTCAAGTTCCTATACCAGTCTAGAAAGTTAGCTCCATTGAGCTTGTCTTTCTCAAGGACAGATCGCAAGTTGAGGGGGTGTGTCGTGTTAGATGACATGGTGATCTACAACATTAAAATGCAAAATTAAGTATCATACCTAAGTCATTTAATTAGGTCTTTAATTAAATGAGGCTCCCACTAAATTCTCATAGCTTTGATATGAGCTAATCATTGATGTAGGCAAACACATTTTGCTTACATCATTAGCTTCTATTTAGCTATAAATTTATATGGGATAAAGATCCACATCATACTTCGTTTTGAGTTAGCTTTGGCTAATCGCCCAAGACGTAGTATGATTAGGTAGGCAATCTTTTGCCAATTACATCTGATGTAACTCTTTAATAGCTTTGGTTAAGTTTAGATTAGTTTAGTGCTTATTCCTAAACCGACTTCGGTAGGTGGCGAGACACAGAGGTCTTCTTTGATATCGAGACAACGACCACTTTCTAAGACAAAGCTGATGTTCGGAAATCACACAAAACTAATTTTTTAAAACTTATGTTCAAAGCTAATATATGCCTCTACTTTCTTAATTAAATAAGAAAAACTTAATTAAGTCTTAACCAAGTTTGATAGCGGGACATCACGATTGTCCACTCGCACTCTTCTAAGATAAAATGCATTGCTTTGCTTTGGCAAACCCAACAACAAATGACCGAGGAAGTAGTGAGTACCAAACTTTGGTAGGCATATCATTTTTGACTTATTAAGAAATAAACATGCATCACATACATATTAGCATACATCACATATAAGCTAAATTAACATGCATCACATACATATTAAACTAAGCGTGTCATGGTTATGACCCTTATTCTACAATCTTCTCAAGCCAATGAAAAGATTGATTGGTCAACCTAGGGATAGCATCTTCTCCCAAGTGCTTCCTTTTGGTTGTCTTGTGTTGTTGACTTCCTCCTTGTAACGTCATCTTCCAATGGACCCTCCATCTTTATTTTGTATATTACAAAAGGAGAAATACTCGAGTTACATTTGAGTCTAAAACTAATTTTACAACAAGAATTTTAGGAGAAAGGCACGACACGCAGGCCGTATTAAGAATTACAACACACACATTCACAAACTTTTTGGGACTAGGCCATAACCATGCACCATGTCAATTTTAACTTTTAAAAGACATCGGATATTTTATTATGTTTGAAAAATTGCTAATGCAATTATCAACTCATAATAAAATTTATCCTACTTCTATATCATATATAAAATAGAGAAAACCTATTTTTTATACGATCTTTCGCAAGTGGCTCTGATACCACTGTAAGGATTTATTATGCAAAATAGTATATGCGCAACGGAAAAATAGGATCCCTTCCAAGTGATCCTTGCGAAAGAAAACCTCGTACAAAAATAAATTTCTCAAAACCTATCTTATAGGAGAATATTACCTTTGTTGCGTGCCCTTTTTAATCCCACTTCTCCTTGGGTTTGTTGGATCTTTTAGCACGTTCAAATGTCCGTGCCTCTATATGTATCCACACGAGCAAGCTCTTGTCTCACAAAAGAAACTAGAAGAGCTCTCCTTTACTTCTTGCTAGAGAAGTCCCTAAAAGAGAGGAAGGTAGGGAAAAAGAGAAAGGAAGAAGAAGACCACTCTTCTTGCTAGCCTACACTCACAAAAGTCACACAACCAAAGCCTCTCACCACCAAGCTCTCTCCAAGCCTCAAGCTTCACCAAGTTTGGCCGGCCACCCCATGGAATGTTTTATAGGATTGAAAAACCTTTCACCTCCTATCACATTCAATGCAATCAATTGCATTGAAAAATAATCTCCTTGTTTGGCCGGCCACATGTGGAGAAATTCCAAAGGTCAAAACCCTTTGTCTCCTTCCACCTCATCAAGCTTAGGTGGCATGCTTATGTGGCATGCTTAGGTGGCATGCTTAGGTGGCATGCTTATGTGGCATTCATGCATGTTGAATTAATCTTATTAATTCAATAAGCTTATGTTATCATATTGAATTAATCTCATTAAATCAATAAGGTAACATATTGAATTAATCTTATTAAATCAATTAAGCTTAGGCTATCATGATAACATATTTATTAAATTAATAAGCTTAGCATATTGAATTAATCTCATTAAATCAATAAGCTAAAATTTTCATTAAGCTTAAAGTCCAAAAACCATTTTGTACTTAAGCTCATTCCCAAATTATTCTAGTCAAACTAGAATGCACTAATTCTTCTAATCATCATGCTCTTTGTGTGTGACCCTATAGGCTCTCATAACGTTGGCAGTGGATCTAAACTCTTTTAGATACACAAGCAATGAGCGGCATCTAGCAATACATCATTGCTACCCAAGTTACAAAATAAGTCAAGATCCGACTAACCTTTCCGTGACTACTATAATGTATGACCGTGTCCTTCTATCCTTGATATCAGATTGACCAATGAGGCATAGACCGTGTCATCCTCGATCAATCTATGTGTTTCTTGATCCCTGAGTAAACTAACTCAAACAAATGAGCTCAATATCTCATATTGACTCATTCGAGCATGGCCATGCGTTTTAGTAGTTCTACACAATCAAGGGGCCCACAGATATCACTCCCGTCATATGGGAGGGATAGATCCCATCTACATCACTCACATCCCTCCTAATTTGTTATATGCACCCGAATCGCTTTATGGTCCACCTCAACGGTGTGACGTTTGACGATACCAAAGTACATAACTCCTTATGTAGGGAACCGTAGTGACTTCAGGTTTGAGGACTATTCATACCAATAGTCACATGAGAAAGTTTATGACACTCATATGACGATCCATGAAACTTTCTCATGGTGGGTCAGTTCAGTATATATTCTCTAATATATACTCATGTGTCAACTTGATATCATATATCCATGACTTGTGAGATCAAGTCATCAATTGACCTACATGCTAGTCTTTATGTATTAATATTGCCCTTGCATATTAATACTTGACTAGGAACATTTAGGAAAGTGTTCTCTACAGCCTCTCATAATCAATTCTGCCAATTGATGTGCTGTAGATAAGAACCTACTTTTCTAGGGCATTATTATATTTAATTTAGCTGACACAAGTAAGACGTAAATATAATAATCAATCCTTTGCCTTTATAGAATATGATACAAAATGTTCCCTATTCAACCATCACATGATTGGTTCTAGGGCTATAACTAACACCAAGTACTCAAGACTTGGACTTTACCAAATGCCAAGTGTTCCACTTGGACTTTCCATGCCAAGTACCCATGACTTGGACTTTACCTTGACAATTACATTGTCATATATTTTTGTCGAACATCAAAACATTATTCGAGTCAAACTCGAGTCCTGGTCAATCATGACCTGGGCCGATTGCACTAACAAGGAAGTCCAAAGGCAAGTCTTGGCAGCGTAAGTCCAAGCATGTAGACTTGGCGGCGTAAAGTCCAAGCACGATTTGGCAAAGGAAAACTCAAGACATGACAAAACTGAAGGAAGCTCTTGGAAGCAAAGCGCAATGGATGAACAAGTCGCGGACTCGGAGGGATCCTGGAGGCGCAAGGCTTAAGGAAGAGCTAGAAGGTTGAGTCTAAGTCTAGGGGGTGAAATCAAGTATGAATTACTCATACTTGATGAGTATCAGTCGACTGATACGATGTATCAGTCGACTGGTCAGGTGCTCGACTGAGTCAGGATGAAACTCTGACCATCAGTCGACTGCTTTGGTCATGGCAGTCGACTGATGTTGCGATCAGTCGACTGCCAACAGTGGCAGTCGACTGATCAAGTTAAACACGGGCACAGAATGGAGTCTTACTCGACTGCGGCCTGTGATCACTCGACTGATCACTCCATCAGTCGACTGATGGAGGGATCAGTCGACTGATGAGAGTGTCGTTGGAGGAAACGACTCTGAATCCCGTGAATCCGGCTATTCAGAAGCCGTTAACCGCGCCGACAGTCGACTGATTCTGTGCATCAGTCGACTGATGGTGCTCCAACGGGAAAATCAACCTTCTCTCTATAAAAAGAGGGCTGGTGGAGGTTTTTGGGGTTAATGCTTATTCTCTGATAATACTCTCAAGCCTCCACGAGTTTTCAAGCTTTCTAGTGATTTTAAATCCCCTCCTCCTCTCTCTAAGCTTAAGTTTCATTCTTTGTAAGAAGAGGAGGATTGTTGTAAAGGAAAGCTTCATAGTGATTTGATTAGGGTTGATCCACCTCAAGGATCACCGTGGAGTAGGAGCGCTATCTCCGAACCACGTAAAAGAATCGTGTTAGTGTGTTTTTCATTTGTGTTATTATTATTTTTATTGTGCTTCCGCTAATATTCTTGTAGAGATGAAAAATAAGCTATTCACTCCCCCTCTAGCTTCAAATCGATCACCAACAAGTGGTATTAGAGCCTGGATCGCATCGGAAGATCTAATAATCAACCGGAGCAAAAATGGCTTTCCAAGAGGGGTATAGCACGGCGAGGCCTTCATTCTTCGATGGCAACGACTTCGGCTATTGGAAAGGTAGGATGGAGTATTACTTAATGAATGATATTGAGAATTGGTTTAGTGTTGTAGATGGTTTCGAGTAGTCGGTCGATGAACACGGATCACCCATACCGACGAAGGATTGGACGAGAGACATGGCCAAGAAGGCTCAAGCCAACGCCAAGGAAACAACCACACTTCAATGTGGTTTGTCAAAAGAACAATTAAGCAAAGTAGGGCCATTTGAATCGGCGAAGGAGCTTTGGGAGAAGTTGATAGATCTCAACGAAGGATCCAAGGAAACAAGAAGGGCCAAGAGAGATCTCCTAATTGGCCAACTTCAAAGCTTCTCCATGAAGACCAATGAGGCCGTGAGCCAAATGCACGGTCGCTTCAAAGAAGTAGTCAACGGACTACATGTTATAGGTGAGAAGGTCGACAATCGAGACCTTGTAAGGTATGTGCTCTAAGCTTTCCCTAGAACAACCTTATGGGCTTCAATGGTAGATGCCTATAAGGTCTCTAGGGAGCTCTCTTTGGTTAAGTTAGATGAGCTATTTTGTGAATTTTAATTACATGAACAAGCTAACACTTCATCCAAAGAGAAGGGTATAGTTCTTTTTGTAGGAAAGAAGGACAAGAAGAAGAAGGAGAAGAAAGAAGTGTCCTCCTCATCCGAATCCGAGGAAGACTCATCAAGTAGTGAAGATGAGCTATTGGCAAGCGAGGTGGCTCATTACGTCAAGAAATTTGGTGGGAAGTCAAGGAAACTCACCAAGAAAGATGTGAGGAGGATGTTCCAATCCTCAAGAGGTAAGTCTTCAAATAGTTTAAATTCTATACCTAACGTAACTTGCTTTGGTTGCAACAAGAAAGGGCATATAAAGTCAAATTGCCCGGAACTAAAGAAGAAGGAAGAGAAGAAAAAGAAAAAGAAGGAAAAGAAGGAGAAGAAGAAGGAGGCAATGGTGGCACAAACATGGGACACCCTAAGCATGGAGGATTCTTCCGACGATGAAGAAGTATGTCATGCCACCCGGAATCTAGCCCTCATGGCATTGGAGGAAGAAGCCGGGAGCTCAAGTGAGGAGTCATCATCTTCCTCTTCAAGCGACAAATCATCATCAAGTGATGATGATGAGGTAAACAACTCCCCTAGGGTAGATTTACTTTACAAGACAATTGCATGTCTTCAAAATGCATTGAATAGATCGAAAACTATGATTAAGGATTTAAAAGTAGAGATGAAATCACTTAAGAGTGTAGAACCTTCTTGTAGTAAATTATTTTGTGATGATGATGTATGTACCCTTAGGGATGAAAATGATGAATTAAGAAAAGAAATAGGTAACTTAAGAGCATGCTTAGAAAAATTCACTAATGGCTCTAAATACCTAGACATGATAATTAAGGATCAAAGAGCTATTTACAACAAGGCCGGAATAGGATATAGACCTAAAGAAAAGGAGGTAGCATTTACATCCCTTGTTAGTAGAAAAACCATTATTAAAAGCAAGGGTAGAAAGGCTTGGGTTCCTAAGAAATTTCTAATTGATGCTAGTGGTCCTAAGATTTGGGTACCTAAGGATTGTATTTTTTATGTGATATAGGTAGAAGAACCAAGCTTGTGGATCATTGATAGTGGGTGCTCAAAACACATGACCGGTGATGAGAGAAAATTCTCCACTATCAACCACACTAGCAAGGGAAAGGTATTTTTTGGTAATAGAGGCTAACTTAAGATTCTAGGAAAGGGCACAATTGAGGTATCCCCCAATCTTGCCATTCATAAAGTGCTATTAGTTAAAAATATGAAATTTAACTTACTTAATGTAAGCCAACTATGTGATGCAAATTTTGATGTTAAATTTGATTCCTCAAAATGTTCTATAAGACACAAAACTCTAAATGATTGCATGTTAGTAGGTTTTAGGAAATCAAATATATATTATGTTGATTTATCCTATGCTACTAATGCTTCTACTAAGTGTCTTATTGCAAAAGAGGAAGAAAGTTGGCTTTGGCATAGGAGACTAGGACACATAAACATGAAGAACATAGCCAAAATAGCAAAAATGAAGTTAGTTAAAGGGTTACCTAAAGTCAAATTTCTCAAGGACAAAATGTGTAATGCATGCCAAGAAGGGAAACAATCAAAAACATCACACAAAGGTAAAAATTTACTTAGTACCGCTTTACCTTTAGAACTTTTACATATGGACTTATTTGATTGTCATAGTACCCCTTCTATGATTGGTAGTAGATATTGCCTAGTAATAGTAGATGATTTCTCTAGGTTTACTTGGGTATTTTTCTTGAAAAATAAAGATGAAACCCTAGGAATAATCATAGGATTTAGCAAAAGAGTAGAAAATGAAAGAAAATTCAAAATCAACCGGATCCGTAGTGATCATGGTGGAGAATTTGAGAATTCTAATTTCTCAACCTTTTGCTTAGGACAAGGGTACAAGCATAAGTTTTCTTGTCCTAGAACACCCCAACAAAATGGGGTTGTGGAAAGAAAAAATCGTGCCCTACAAGAAGCGACTAGGACAATGCTTAATGCATACTCCTTACCTAGCTACTTGTGGGCGGAAGCGGTTAACACCGCTTGCTATATCCAAAATAGGGTATTAATTCATAGGTTTTTAGGAAAAACTCCATTTGAATTGTGGAATGGTACAATTCCAACAATTCATTATTTTAAGGTCTTTGGATGCAAAGTCTATATTTTAAATACCAAAGACAACCTAGGTAAGTTTGAGTCCAAAGTGGATGAGGGAATCCTAGTTGGATACTCATCCACTAGTGTAGGGTATAGAGTTTACAATAAAAGGACTCAAAAGATTGAAGAATCTTCAAATGTCTAATTTGATGAAACTTATAATACATACCCTAGGAAATCCCCTATTGATGATGATATTAATAATGAAAATCAAGAAATTACCCAACAATTTCAAGATTTAACCTTAGGGGGTAATGATCAAGGGGGAGGATTAAATCAAGGGGGAGTAAGAGGTGATTCCGATGATGAGCAAAGAATTGAGATTAATTATGATCAACCTCAAATTAATACACCTCCTAGAACCATAAGAGTTCATCAAAATCACCCCTTAGATCAAATTGTGGGTGAATTATCTCAAGGTGTTAGGACTAGGTCATTTCATAGGGATCCCACTAGTCATATAGCTCTAATTTCTAAAATTGATCCCAAAACAATCAAAGATGCATTACTTGATCCGGATTGGATCTTAGCAATGCAAGATGAATTGACTCAATTTGAAAGGAGTCAAGTATGGGAGTTAGTTCCTAGACCTAATGAAAACACCATCATTACTACAAGATGGGTCTTTAAGAACAAACTAGATGACCAAGGGAATATTACTAGGAATAAGACAAGATTAGTTGCAAGGGGCTTTAATCAAGTTGAAGGACTTGGCTATGATGAAACATATGCCCCGGTTGCTAGGTTAGAGTCTATTAGAATACTATTAGGGTATGCCTCCTATATGGGTTTCAAACTCCATCAAATAGATGTTAAATCGGCATTCCTAAATGGGTTTATTAAGGAAGAAGTATATATAGAACAACCTCCCGGGTTTGAGAATATGGACTATCCAAACCATGTGTAAAAGCTTAGGAAAGCTTTGTATGGTTTGAAACAAGCTCCCTGGGCTTGGTATGAAAGATTATCATCTTTCTTAATTTCTAAGGACTTTAAAAGGGGTAGTGTAGATCAAACTTTATTTATAAAGTCAACATCAACGGACATCTTTGTAGCCCAAGTATATGTTGATGACATTATCTTTGGGTCAACAAATGATGAACTTCTCCAAGACATTATTAAGAATATGGAAAAAGAGTTTGAAATGAGTCTAGTTGGGGAATTAAATTTCTTCCTAGGATTACAAGTTAAACAAACAAGTGAAGGAATTTATATTTATCAAACCAAATATGCTAAGGAAATGATTAAGAAATTTGGTTTGGAAAATGCTAAGGTAGTTTCAACTCCAATGGCAACCAATACTAAAATAGATAGTGATAATGAAGGAAAACAAATTGATCTTATACTCTATAGAAGCATGATTGGTAGCCTTTTGTACTTAACCGCTAGTAGACCCGACATATTATTTGCGGTTGGTATGTGTGCTAGGTATCAATCTTGTGCAAAAGAATCTCATTTAGTTGTCGTTAAGAGAATCTTAAGATATATTAAAGGCACACTAAATGTAGGACTATGGTACCCTAGGACTAGGTCTTTTGATTTGGTTGGGTACACCGATTCCGATTATGCCGGTTGCAAATTGGATCGGAAGAGTACTAGTGGTGGATGTCAATTCCTTGGATCCTCCCTAGTTAGTTGGAGTAGTAGGAAGCAACCTTGTGTTGCCCTATCCACCACCGAGGCCGAGTATGTGGCTATGGGTGGTTGTGTAGCTCAACTACTATGAATAAAGCATACCTTAGAAGATTATGAGCTATCTTACTCCAACATGAAAGTATTTTGTGACAATGTGAGCACCATAAACTTAACCAAAAATCTGGTGCATCACTCTAGGACTAAGCACATTGAAGTGAAACATTACTTCATTAGAGATCATGTGGCTAAGGGGGACATTGAGCTTAATTACATTGAATTCAAGTCCAACCTAGCCGACATATTTACCAAGGCTCTCCCTGAGGTAGAATTTTCATCACTTAGGAGAGAACTTGGAATGTGTTTGGTTGAGTAAAGGTGTAGGTTTGCATGATCCTATAGAAATACTAGGATTTATACCTTTAAGCATCTCACAAAATACCTAAGAAACCATGATTTTTGTATTGAGCTACTTAGACAACATGTGAGATGTTAGGAAGATGTACTTGGTTCATCATGCTTGTTATGATGCATTACTATGGACCAAAGTGTCATCTAGAGACATTAATCCTTCATTGGACCAATCATTGGGAAGGTTTATACACAATTGATGTGTATATAGCTCCAAGAACATGATTGGAAATGTCAAATAAAATATATTCTAAACTATGTTTATCACATTTTGAAAAATAGTTTTCAAGTGAAACACAAAAGTGATACAAAGTTTGCTAAAACATTAGAACTTTTGTTGGTTTCCAAGTTTGTATCAATCTTGAAATCTGGAAAACATATATTTTTCAAAATATTTTTCCTTGATAAAGTATGATTTCAGAAATGTGTACATAAAATTTCGTGATTTTTTGAGGTTTCTCTAATTTCTAACGCATTTATGAATTTGGACTGAAAATGCTGAAATTTGGGTTTCAGGCGTAGCAGTCGACTGGTTCAAAAACCAGTTGACTGATACACTGTGTTTTCTGATAAATATCTCCATTTTCTGATATTTAGTGTATCTTTGATGTCCTAAAACTATAGCATGATAATATTGAGTATGAACAAATTGTTAAGACTGTTTAATGCGTGCTTTAGGGGGAGTTTCATAAGATGTATCTTTTTCATTCCCAAATTTACATTGTTGGTGCAAAGTTAGGATTTAAACCTTCAAATTGTTTGATAGGCTTTTTCTCCGCATGTCCTTCACTCATCATGAACTATATCTTGGATTAAGGGGGAGATAAATGTCAATTCTATACCTTAGTTCAAGATTATAACACATTCGATTCTTTTATGAAATATATGATTTTTTCTTTCTTCTCTTTTTGATGTATGTCAAAGGGGGAGAAGAAATGTTTAAGTTAGAATTGGATGTATGATTTGGAAATATGATTATGTGCGTATCCTTGAAAGACCTAACTTAAATGATTGCCAAACATCAAAAAGGGAGAGATTGTTGGTGCAACAATGGCCCAAGCATTTATATGTTTTGATGTTTGGATAATCATCTAAGTTAGGCAAAAATTTGTGATCTAATTGTTACAATGTTCAAGTGACAAGGAAATCCAAGTATGAAGACTTGGTAAAGGCAAAGTCCAAGTATGATCTTGGCAAGAGAAGTCCAAGGTAAAGGTTTGGCGGCATAAGACTAAGCATGTTGTCTTGGTGGCATTAAGTCCAAAAAGACCTTGGCAAAGGAAGTCCAAAGGCAAGTCTTGATAGCGTAAGTCCAAGCATGTAGACTTGGCGGCGTAAAGTCCAAGCACGATTTGGCAAAGGAAAACCCAAGACATGACAAAACCAAAGGAAGCTCTTGGAAGCAAAGCGCAAAGGATGAACAAGTCGTGGACTCGGAGGGATCCTGGAGGCGCAAGGCTTAAGGAAGAGCTAGAAGGTTGAGTCTAGGTCTAGGGGGTGAAATCAAGTATGAATTACTCATACTTGATGAGTATCACCGACCGGTCGTGCTCGATCGAGTCGATAAAACCTCGACCATCGCCTACCGCTTTGGTCATGGCATCCGATCGATGTTGCGATCACCGATCGCCAATAGTGGCGATCAGCCAATCGATCAAGTTAAACACGGGCACAGAATGGAGTCTTACTCGACTGCGGCCTGTGATCACTCCATCAGTCGACTGATGGAGGGATCAGTCGACTGATGAAAGTGTCGTTGGAGGAAACGACTCTGAATCCCGCGAATTCGACTATTCAGAAGTCGTTAACCGTGCCCGCAGTCGACTGATTCTATGCATCAGTTGACTGATGGTGCTCAAATGGGAAAATCAGCCTTCTCTCTATAAAAAGAGGGCTGGTGGAGGTTTTTGGGGTTAATGCTTATTCTCTGATAATACTCTCAAGTCTCCACGAGTTTTCAAGCTTTCTAGTGATTTTAAATCCCCTCCTCCTCTCTCTAAGCTTAAGTTTCATTCTTTGTAAGAAGAGGAGGATTGTTGTAAAGGAAAGCTTCATAGTGATTTGATTAGGGTTGATCCACCTCAAGGATCACCGTGGAGTAGGAGCGCTATCTCCGAACCACGTAAAAGAATCATGTTAGCGTGGTTTTCATTTGTGTTATTATTATTTTTGTTGTGCTTCCGCTAATATTCTTGTAGAGACGAAAAATAAGCTATTCATCCCCCCTCTAGCTTCAATTCGATCACCAACAAACGGATATTAGATCATAGTTGGTTGGACACTTAACAATGAAACTCTAACAAAGAGTTGACAAGTGGCAAAATTCAAGTGAGTTATGATTATTCAAATACTTGGTACAAGAGAAGTGAAACTCAAGTGGGTTGCGGATGATTAGACACTTAGCAGAGATGGGTAAAGTTTAAGTGGACCATGGAAGTCCTAATAGGTCAAGAATGATCAAATGTTTGAAATGAGATGTGAAGTCCAAACAAATCATTAAGTACCAGATGTTTGGTAAAAGTGAAGTCATAACAGGTCAAAGTTGATCAAATGTTAAGCGGGTAAAATCTTGGCAGGTCAAAGTTAGTTGAATTTTAGGTGAGTAAAGTCTCAATAGGTCAAAAGTGACCAGATGCTAGGCGGGAGAAGACTTGATTGGTCGAGGTCAATCGGATACTATGTAAAGTGAGAATTCAATTTTGATAAGGTTGGATGAGAGGTGTCAGTCAACTAATAAGAAATATCAGTCGACTGGTGAGTCTAAAACCCAGAGATTAGAGTTTAAAGAAGTTTGCAGTGTGATCATTTGACTGATGAGTAAAAGCAATTGATTGATTGATTACTTGACTAATATTACTGTTGGAGCAAATAGAAATTTCTAAATTCGACTGATGGTTAATAGTTGACTAATGAAAAGGATCAGTCAACTGATAACACTATAGTAACATACAAAAAATTTGGTAGTCAATTGGGGAACTTGACTGTTTAGGCATTAATCAATTGATGGTAATAAACAAGTCGATTGATGTGGTTAAATATGAGCTATAAAGAGTTGTTCAACAAATGAAACGATCAAATTCAATAGAGCAATCAACTGACGAATTCTATCAATTGATTATTAGGTGAAAATCAAGCCAATCTATAGCTTATAAAATAGAATTTCAAGAATGTTTGAACAAATTAATTCTTGAAGACTTTGAAGGGAAATTGTTACTGCATTCCAAACCTTCAAAAAGTATTTCAAAACAACCAAATAACAAACAAGCAAAGATCACACTTGTAAATTATTATTTACATTATATTTCAAATTTCATTTGTATCATTTGAATTGTGCTTATATTTGGTTGTAAAAAAATAAGTTATAAGAGGTTTTTCGCTCCGGAAGGAGAAAAAATAATGATGATATCACTAGGATTAATTCATGGAGTAAAAATCGAAGGTTTTGAATCATATAAAATCTCAATTTATTGTATGATTGTATTTTATTTTATATTTTTCTTTCCGTTGCATACTAATTATTTGTAGATGAATACACAGAATTGAACAATTAATGAGAATCACTATTCATCCTCTTTAGCGATTCAACGATCCCAACAAGTTATATGATCTTTTAAATTTAATAAGTATTGATATTTAATTTTTTAATATTCTTATTTTTATTGTCTTTAGATTTGTTGAAATTCACAGTTCTTGTGAAATTAAAAATGATATTAATGGAGCATGACCAACATGGAAAAAGATGTTCGCTGATATTAAAGATTTACTTTAAGAAAATTTTAAGATAAGTAATAAATCTTAAAATAAAAAAAATTGTACTAATTCATTTATCTTTGATATTAATTATATTCATTTATTACTTATTGGATTTGATGGAAGTGAGATATAAATGAGATAATTTTAGATAGGTAAATGAAAAAAAAGTATGGAATGAAAAATGCCGACAAGAGATACAACTATTCATTTAGCTAAAAAAAGGACGTTATCATCCGCATGAGAACATTTAAGAAGGGAACCGGACATGTTAGATATAATAAGTAAGGGATTTAAATGAATGGAAGCTAATATATGAAATGACTTAGTAAAAAATCATTAAAATAAAGAAGAACATAAGATCAAATATGAAATTGCATATAAGAATAAAATGACAATGAAAGATGATGAGTCTATTATCAAGCATGCTGAGGATTCAATTTCTTATGGAGTACATGAGAGGTTGTAAATCACTGTTTCTATGTTTTTATCGAAATAATTTATATATATTTCATTTGTTAAATTTTTGCATTTAGATTTTAATTAGATGCATTTCATTTGTTATATATGTTTTATATTAAGATATGATACATAAGATTGTCGTTGCCTCCCAAATCCTTGAGTGATCCAATTACAGAGGAATATCATACTTATTCCATCTATGCTTTCTATATCTTCGAAATGTCTTAGAATCTTTCATTTTCAACCTCTTCAAGATCCATTCATCATATTTTTCTTGTAAAAGCCACAATTTCCTAATCTTTCAACTTCGAGTAATCTTTGTACTCGATATATTCCTAGCTAGCTAGCCCCAAATCTTTAATATCAAATGCCTTGACTATCTCTTCAATCAACCAATACTATTATATATCATGCATTATACTTAACATATTGTCAATGTACTAATAATATCATGCAAGAATTGATTATGATACCATACGAGAAGTTGATATATACTTGTGGATTAAAATCCACTATATAGTACCTCAAACCAAATAATGTTTAAAAGAATTAAATTTCTTATATCATTACCTAGGAACTTATTTAAGACCATATAAGTTTTTTCTTTACCCTTCAAACCATGCATGTGCCCCTTTTGCTTAACCATGAAGTCCTTTAATTACTTCATATGTCTCTCCCTCTCAAAAAAAAAAATAGAACCACCATATTAGCGACCTCCTACAATCGTCTCATGCCTGAAGGAGAGAAGTAAATCCAAAAGTGCTCACGCGGGTAGCTTCAGCAACTCCACCTTTCTTGATTTATCATCTCATTTATAGGAAAATCTTACAAATTCACCTTGGGATTGAATTGTGCATATGTGAAAGTCAAGTTAGATGTTCTACCACTGCACCATAACTCGAGGGCATGTTTTTCCCCCTCAAGGTCATTGCATTATTGACATCAAGTTATTCATTTAAGTTAAAATTATCAATTTGATTTAATTTAGTTTTCATACTAGTTAAAATTATCAATTTTCAGTTTAAATTTTCATATTAGGGTTTATACATATTAATATGTGAATGCAAACTTAAATTTGATAAGAAAAGAAGGAGAAAAAGAAAAGGTTGGAAATGGACATATAGGGCACAACACATCACAACATGGCAACTCAAGCCACATTAATGGGTAGAGAATATTAAAACATGCTTAGAAATAGAAGAAATCAAAGCACAAGATTTTTCATATGTATCCTTCTTCACATGAATCTCCCTCTAAAAGTTTGGATAGGTACAAAACCTAGGCAAAAAAAATTGGCATGGGGCTTCTTTTCCAAGAAAATATAATTAATTAATTAACCAGAAAGAAAGCTTAAGGACAAGATGATGATGTAGATTAGTAATGTTGTAATGAAATCTAATGTTAATTAATTAATTACTGAGGGCCGCAAAGCTGCCGCCCTTCATCATCTGCTTAAACTCCTTGAAGTTGACCTTGCCGTCGCCGTCGACGTCCACTTTGCCGATCATCTTCTTGCAGTCCTCGACGGTCCGCCCCTGCTTGAGCCCGAGGGAGCTGAGCACCGACCGCAGCTCCTCCACCGTGATGAACCCATCGCCGTTTTGGTCGAACACGTTGAAGGCCTCCCGCATGTCCTCCTCCGGGTCTTCGTCCCCGGCCTCGTTCATCACCGACTGGTACAACACCCCGAACTCCTCCGCGTCCACGCGCCCGTCGCCATTCACGTCGATCTTCTCGATCATCGCCGCCAGCTCCTCCTCTGCGGTCCGGATGCCCAGGTTCTTGAGCGACTCCTGCAGCTCCTCCTTCGTTATGCTGCCGTCACCGTCCCGGTCGAACATCTGGAAGACGCGCTTCAACTCCGACGGGTCCATTACCGACGCCGGACGCCAGTCAAATTGAGCGGTGTTTGCGGGATCGGGTCGGTTTGGATCGATCGAGGATATATATACATACACATATATATATATATATAACTGAAAGGCGGCGAGGGGGCACGTCGGAGGAGGAGAAGCGAGGCTAACTAAGGCATGCAATGCAGGATGGAGGGGGAACAGGGAGAGGAGGGAAGCTAATTAATAATTAAGGTGGATGGGAAATTAAGGATATCCATGCAAATTGAAAGGAAAATCAGTCGTTGACTCTTCTTACATTGCCCATCGATCGATCTGATCTGATCGAGAGGCGAGTAGGAAATTATGGAGGTAGTTTGTTTTGAGGTGGTAGCATGTATACTAATATTAGTGGAGGGGAAGGGAAGCCCCAGCCAGTACATTATAATTATCTTTCCTTTACTTTTCTTTCCATATGTCCTGCACGCGCAATGTGCACATCCAGGATGGGCATTTATATGTGCACAACATGCGCACTGTGCATGCCAGTGAAGCACGCACTTGCACAGGATAACAGTACATTATATATATACACAAATGCCGACGGCAATTATTTTACGGTTCGATCTACCGAGTAATTGTATAATAATTAAAAATATATAATATTTTTATCTTATATCATCGGAGTGATCTACGGAGTTGTATAGTAATTAAAAATGTATAATGCTTTTATCTTATATTATCGAAGTGATGAACATTATAATCTATCCCTTGAATTCATCGAGATCGTCATCATCATCGTTCCTATCGGATCATAACCACCAACGATCACGACGACACTGGTAATTACAATTTGATCGAATTATGGCCGGATCATAGTCAGAATCCGACCATTCGACAGTGATGCCGAACGATGCGAGCATGGTGTCGTGCAGAGTTACTGTATATTCCTTATTACTATCTCGCCCCTACGAACACAGATATCCGTCGCGATAAGTACTATAGTCAATCGTGAATATCCGTGAATATCCGTGAGCATCTTTATTATCCATCGTCCGATCGAATAAGTACTATAGTCAATCCTTAAATTCTATGGGATCTGACGATAAATTCACGGGTACTACGGATGAATTATATATATATATAAAGAATGATCTCCTACTACACAACCCATCCGTAATTTGATATGTTGCGCACCGCACGGTGCATAACTCGTGTGTGCCTGAGCATGCACTGTAACGAAGAATGCACAATGTTTCATCGTCAGAGCTTTTTGTCCCTTGGCATCGCCGTCGAACAATCGAATTCTGGTTGTGGTCTAACCAACATCGGAGTCCAGTCGGACCGCAGTCGGAATCCAACCGAATTGTTGCCGCCAGTATTGCGGCTAGCGACGACAATTCAATTGGATTCCGCCCATAATCCGATCGGAATCTAGTCGCGATTAGGCCAAACTCCTATTTCAATTAGATCGGCTGGACCGATCGTAATTCGACTCGATTGTGATCGTGATCGACTGCATTCGAATTGAATTATAGCCCGATCATGTGTGAACATGGTTCGGTAGCGGTTCTACTGGCGGCGAGACTGCATTGACAATCCCGTTGGATTCACGGATTGATTATAGTGCGCTCGACGAAAATACTATGTATTTTTCATTACTATGCATCGCGTGGATTAGATGACAGAGAATGCATCGTGCATGGGCGCACACTGATCAATTGTGCAACATATCATCTCTCTCTCTCTCTCTCTCGGATCGTGGGCGGATCATGATCAGAATTCGGTCCAATCACAACTGTGATATTGGGATGCATTGTGGTCGCGATTGGATCATATTTCTACTGTGATCGGACTATGCAGGCATCAGACTAGGTTCGAGTATTGACTATGGTGCGGATGACGGTTGAAGGCGAAGGAATCAAATGACGATGGCTAGGAGCACGCAAGGGAAATGATACTAGAGGGAGACGACAATGTGCATTCTCATAAACATAGAGTAATTTCTAGTTCGATGACTTTGAAGCACCAAAAAAGATAAACTTGCAATATAGAGCATGGCGGAAAGTAGTAAGCTTGGGAAGTTTTATGAATGAGATTAAAGGCTTAGTAAAATGAAATCAAGGATTTAACACATAAATGATTTTAAAGACTAATTAAAACACATATACACTACGAGAGATTATAAATGAGTATAATCTTGGTGTTCATGTTTTTTTGAAAAATATTAGTAGGTGATGATGTAGCAATTTGGATAGAGCGTTTGGCCGTTTGCCCTAGGAACAATATATTTTAGGTGATAATCGGCAATATTGAAGCTCAATCTCAAATAAGTAGTTGAGATTTTTCAAGTATATTCAATTGATCAAAGACAATTCTCAATTGATTGAAGGGTTAAGTTGACTTCTGTAGGTGATCGTTGGAAGCTAGAGGGGGGGGGGGTGAATAGCTTATTTTCGTTTCTACAAAAATGATTAGCGGAAGCACAACAAAAATAATAGTAAAAGAAAAGAAAACATAATGCTAACACAAAGCCTTTACGTGGTTCAGAGATAGCGCTCCTACTCCACGGCGATCCTTAAGATGGATCAACCCTAATCAATCTCACTAAGAAGCTTTCTTTTTACAACAACCCTCCTATTCTTACAAAAGATGAAGATGAAATTTAGAGAGGAATTAAAACACTAGAAAGCTTGGAAAATTCGTGGAGGCTTGAGAGGATAATCAGAATGTAAGCATTAACCCCTTCAACTACCACAAACCCTCTTTTTATAGAGAGAGGGCTATTTTTTCCGTTGGGGCATGATCAGTCGACTGATGTACAACATCAGTCGACTGCCACCGCGGTTAATGACTTCTGAACAATCGGATTTATGGGATTCATAATCGTCATCATCCAACGGCACGCTCATCAGTCGACTGATCCCTCCATTAGTCGACTGATGGAGTGATCAGTCGAGTGATCACGGCGCGCAGTCGAGTGAGACTCCATTCTTTGTCCGTGTTCAACTTGATCAGTCGACTGCCACAACAAGGCAATCGACTGTTCGTTAGCTTTTCAGCCTGACTCAGTCGAGCACCTTAACAGTCGACTGATACATCGTATCAGTCGACTGATACTCATCAAGTACGAATAATTCATACTTGAATTGACTCCCTAAACCTAGACTCAACCTTTTAGCTCTTCCTTAAGCCTTACGCCTCCAGGATCCCTCCGAGTTCACGACTTGTTCATCATTTGCGCCTGCTTCCAAGAGCTTCCTTCGATTTTGTCATGTCTTGGGTTTCCCTTTGCCAAAGCGTGCTTGGACTTTACGCCACAAAGGTTACATGCTTGGACTTACGCTGCTAAGACTTGCCTTTGGACTTCCTTTGCCAAAATCACACTTGGACTTTGCCTTTACCAAGTCTTCATACTTGGATTTTCCTGTCACTTAAATATGTTCACAATTAAATCACAAAGTATTGTCTAACTTAGATGATTATCCAAATATCAAAACATATAAATGCTTGGGGCATTGTTGCACCAACAATCTCCCCCTTTTTGATGTTTGACAATCATTTAAGTTAGGTCTTTAACACATGCACATAATCATATTTCCAATATGAATTCTAACTTAAACATTCATGCACATAATCATATTTCCAATATGAGTTCTAACTTAAACATTCTTTCTTCCCCTTTGGCATACATCAAAAAGAGAAGACTTCATAAATTTGCATGAAAGAGTTAAATTGGTTGTATCTTGAACTAAGGTATAAGGTTGAAATTAAGCTCCCCCTTAATCCAAGATATGGTTCATGATGAATGAATAACATGTGGAGCAAAGCTTAACAAAAAAAAATTGGAGGTTAAATCCTAACTTTGCACCAACAATATAAGTTAAGGGGATGAAAAGAATTATATGATGAGACTCTCCCTAAAACATTGCATCAAACAGTTCTAAAAACTTCTCTAGAATGAAAATTATCATGTCATAATTTAGGACATCAAAGGTACACTAAACACTAGGAAATAGAGCTATTTTTCAGAAAACCCAGCGTATCAGTCGACTGGTTTCTGATGCAGTCGACTGCTATGCCCGAATTCCATTTTTCTGATTTTTCAGCCCAACTTCAGAAATGCGCCAAAAATTCTAGAAACATCAAAAAATTACGAAATTTTGTGTACACATTTCTGAAATCATTTTCTATTAAGGAAAAATAATTTGAAAAATATATGTTTTCCAGATTTCGAAAATGATATAATTTTGAAACCTAGCAAAAATTCTAAATATTTTGCAAACTTTGTATCACTTTTGTATTTCACTTGAAAACTATTTTTCAAAGTTTGATAGACATAGTTTAAATTATGTTTTATTTGACATTTCCAATCATATTCTTGGAGCTATATGCACATTAATTGTGCATAAGCCTTCCCAATGATTGACCCAATGAAGGATTAATGTCTCTAGATGGCACTTTGGTTCATAGTAATGCATCATAACAAGCATGATGAACCAAGTGAATCTTTCTAACATCTCACATGTTGTCTAAGTGGCTCAATACAAAAATCATGGTTTCTTAGGTGTTTTGTGAGATGCTTAAAGGTATAAGCCCTAGAATTTCTATAGGATCATACAAACCTATACTTTTATTCAACTAAGCACATCCCAAGTTCTCTCCTAAGTGATGAAAATTCTACTTCGGGGAGAGGCTTGGTAAAGATGTTGGCTAGGTTGGACTTAGATTCAATGTAATTGAGCTCAATGTCCCCCTTAGCCACATGATCCCTAATGAAGTGATGTTTCACTTCAATGTGCTTGGTCTTAGAGTGATGCACCGGATTTATGGTCAAATTTATGGTGCTCACATTATCACAAAATACTTTTATGTTGGAGTAAGATAGCTCATAGTCCTCTAAAATGTGTTTCATCCATAGTAGTTGAGCTACACAACCACCCATAGCCACATACTCGACCTCGGTGGTGGATAGGGCAATACAAGGTTGCTTCTGACTACTCCAACTAACTAGGGAGGACCCAAGGAATTGACATCCACCACTAGTATTTTTCTGATCCAATTTGCAACCGGCATAATCGGAATCGATGTACCCAACCAAATCAAAAGATCTAGTCCTAGGATACCATAGTCCTACATTTAGTGTGCCTTTAATATATCTTAAGATTCTCTTAACGACAATTAAATGAGATTCTTTGGCACATGATTGGTACCTAGTACACATACCAACCACAAATAATATATCGGATCTACTAGCGGTTAGATACAAAGGCTACCAATCATACTCCTATAGAGTGTAAGATCAATTTGTTTTCCTTCATGATCATTATCTATTTTTGTATTAGTTGCCATAGGGGTTGACACTACTTTAGCATTTTCCAAACCAAATTTCTTAATCATTTCCTTAGCATATTTATTTTGGTAAATATAAATTCCTTCACTTGTTTGTTTGACTTGTAATCCTAGGAAGAAATTTAGTTCTCTAACTAGACTCATCTCAAACTCATTTTCCATATTCTTGATAAAGTCTTGAAGGAGTTCATCATTTGTTAACCCAAAGATAATGTCATCAACATATACTTGGGCTACAAAGATGTCCTTTGATGTTGACTTTATAAATAGAGTTTGATCTACATTACCCCTCCTAAAGTTCTTAGAGATTAAAAAAGATGATAATCTTTCATACCAAGCCCGGGGAGCTTGTTTCAAACCATATAAAGCTTTCCTAATCTTGTATACATGGTTTGGATAGTTCATATTCTCAAACCCGGGAGGTTGTTCTACATATACCTCTTCCTTAATGAACCCATTTAGGAATGCCGATTTAACATCCATTTGATGGAGTTTGAAACCTGTTGGAAATTTGACGCCGCTAGAAGGGGGGTGAATAGCGTTTGACCATTCGTAGATGGAATTCGATCGCGTGTTCATGTCTACAAGTTTCGTTAGCACAGCGGAATATATATATGATAACAATAACGAAACACAATCACAAACACAATAACACGAAGATTTAATGTGGTTCGGAACCACACGGTTCCTACTCCACGGATCGAGCTCTAACGAGCTCTAGCGACGCCAATGCAATCACTAATCAATAAACTCCTTCTCGACAACAAGTCGGAGGCGGAGAAACCTCGTACAAACGTTTACAACAATAAACGAAAGGAATACAAGCAAATACAATAATACAATGCAAAACTAGTAAAGAAAACAACTTTACAAATGCCTTTGGATTACTTGCTTGTTGATCGCTTGAACCGTGGTTGAAGACCCTGATTTCTAGCTCTAAACTGGCAGAGCATTTCTAGCTCTAAACTGGCAGAGCATTTCTAGCTCTAAACTGGCAGTCGAACTCAAGTCAACTAACGGCAGTCGAACCGGCCATAATGTCAGTCGACTGCCAACCTCAAAAATGAGGTTTTAACCCAAGTATGGTGCCCCCATACTTGCTAGACCACCCTTAGCCTAGACCTAAGCCTTTTAGCCACCTCCATCAGCCTCACGCCTCTCGGATCCCTCCAAGTCATCCATGACTTGTTCATCCATCGCGCTAGCCTCTAGGTGCTTCCGTCGGCTATGTCATGCTAACGGTGTCTACACCGCCAAGGCACATTGGACTTACGCCGCCAAGACTCCGCTTGGACTTTATGCCGCCAACCATTGGACTTATGCTGCCAAGACTCCCGCTTGAACTTTACGCAGCCAATATCAAACCCCTTGGACTTTTCATGCCAAGACTCAAGCTTGGACTTTCCCTTGCCAACCCATGTTGGACTTTTACATTGCCAAGACCCATGCTTAGACTTTTCCCTTGCCAACCCATGTTGGACTTCTCAAATGCCAAGACCATGCTTGGACTTTCCCTTGTCAACCCATGTTGGACTTTTACATTGCCAAGACCCATGCTTGGACTTTTCATGTGTCAAGTGTCCTTCTTGGACTTTTAATGCCAAGTACTGAAGACTTGGACTTTACCAAATGCCAAGTGTTCCACTTGGACTTTCCATGCCAAGTACACAAGACTTGGACTTTCCCATGACAATTACATTGTCATATGTTTTTGTCGAAACATCAAAACATCACTCGAGTCAAATTCGAGTCCTGGTCAATCGTGACCTGGGCCGATTGCACCAACAATCTCCCCCTTTTTGATGTTTGACAAAAACCAAACAAATCATTTGAGTTAGACCACTAACTCAAATCCCTTACCAATTATCCCAAATTGGTAAACACTCTCCAAATGTTCTCCCCCAAACATTCTCCCCCTTTTTGACTAACATCAAAAAGGTTTTCTCTCCAAGGAGGTCAATGTCTCATGTCCCAATGAGATCTTACAATCTCCCCCTTGATCCAAAAATAAATACCTAGGATGTCTACCATATTCCTAGTGATAATTCACATATCACTCAAGAGTGGCAATCCTATACTCTCTCCCAATTTCCAAATTGGGTATCAAAAGCCCATTAATTTTCCCAATTGATGATACTCTCCCAATAACTTCTCCTCTTCAAGGAGAAAAACACATCCATCATCCCAAGATGGATACCTCCCCCTAAAGGCTTGCTTCCCCTTGACCATTGCACCAACAATGTCCTTGGGAAGCCCCTAAGCCAATAGGAACTCTAAACCATCAAAATTAAGGTTCTAAGTTCAACATAGAACTTTCACTCACCCTAAATTTGATACTTTGACCTAACACAGCTCCTAATCTATATCCAATGGATTTTCACCCTTTATAATGCTTCCTAAAGCATATCCTAGGGTTAGGAGTGATTAGGAACCTTTTCCATAGCTGAACACGGGCTAAACAAACCTCGATCGACTCTGACGATGTCGATCAATCCACCCATATCGATCATTATGCCACCAAGCGATCGTGATAATGAAATTTCTGAATTTCAACTATCAGTATCGAGATTTGGAAAAATATAAGTAATTATACGTAATTTGAAAACTCATAAAATTTGATATGTATATTACTTATAGTCATTACAATGGGTGAAAAATATTTTACCCATAAAATAATGAGTTTGATACAAAACTCAAAACCATTGAAATTTTCAATGTTTTGGCCCTATTTTGTATCAACTTCATCAATGATGATTGCTATCAAAAAATAGACTTCACTAAGGTTTTCTAAATTGTTTTTTTAAAATGATTTCAAAACCATGTTTTGGATCATATTCCTTGGGCTCTATGCACATGACTTGTACACAAGCTTTCCTAATGATCCACATTTGAAATTAGATGAGTTTTAGTTCATCTAGATGCAAAAACTATGCATCTTGAACTTAACTCATATCCTAGCATCTCACATGTATCTAGGGTGTATAAATACACATACATGTCAATTGGATGTGAGATGTGGGTTTTGGTTCATTTAAAACTAGGATTTCATGCATCTTTTAAGGCAACCCTACTTGATTCCCTTATGAATGAGACTCCAAGTCATGCCATAGTCCTTAAATCAATTTCAATCGAAATTTTTCTTAAATACATGAATGATTATGGCATTAATGATGATATAAATAAGCATATGCTCATAATCATGATGTCATGGCATAAGATGAAATCTAAAAACACATGACATTTAAAACCCTAATCCTAAAACATGAACATGACATATAAAATGATTAAAAGTAAGCATGATGTCATGACATGTTATATGGCAAACAAAGCATGACATATAAAATATATAGGTGTAATAATACCTAAATTTTAATATTAATTGCCATTTGTTGGGATTAATCATATTTTGCCATATTAACCTAATCTCCCTAGTGTGCCAAAAAACCCAAAATGGTACACTAACCTCTAAACCTAAATCGTGCCAATTTAATTGATTTTTCTTAATTTCAAAAGTGCATTGACACATCCTAAAATCTTTTAGGATATTGATTCAAATCTATTTCTAAGGTAACCATAACCTTGAAAATATCCTAAAGTGCCACCTTTACTATGGTTGAGTTAACTACCCATCCAATCAAGGTTGACACACCCTAAACCCATCTAGCGTGAATCAATCACGCTCTTAGGAATCCAAAACCGATTTGAGCTCCTAGGGTTAATTAGGTATTCCTTAGAGATAACCTCCCTAGATACCTTCCTAATGACCCTCCTAGGCTTGTTAGCCTTGGTCATTTGTGTCTTACCTAGGTTGACTCTAGGGTTAACTCCCCTTGCAACCTTCTTAGTGGCCACCCTAGGTTTCCTAGAAACCCTAGCCACTAGGCACAACCTTTGGTCAACCTTAGAGATGACTTCCCTATTGACCTTGGTCTTCCTAGTCCTAGTTTGTATTCCATAGTCAAATGGGACACTATGATAAGCCACTTTAGGCTTAGGTTTGTGACCCAAACCTTGCTTGCCCTTGGTTGACTTTTGACTCTTAGGTCCTAGGTGTTGACTTTGACTTTTGGACCCTTGATTTTGACCACTAGACCCTTTAAATTGATTTTGTATCTTATTTAGGGTCTTTTCAAGTTTTTCAAGCCTTGACCTCAAGACTTGATTCTCTAATTCTAATTTCCCAATTTTAGAATTTTGATTTAAACCATGGGCATGAGACTTTCTAGGCATATGCCTAGTCCATTTAGGATTTAGATCTAGATGTTCTCCTATTTTTCTAATTGATTCCTTAGGTAAAATATTTTTAGGAACATTAGTCCCAAATTTCTCCTTACTCCTAAGGTAAACATTTTTAGCACCTAAGCAAAATTCCTTACTTCTAGCATCCTCTTTATGAATTGCAAGGGAATTAAAATTCCTAGCATGCTTTTGACTATTAAATCTAGAAGGTGCATTATTGAAATATACCTTAGGGTTTGCCTTAGAGGCTCCCCCTACATGTATAGCTCCTTCTTGGGTATTTTTGCTCCCCCTAGGACATTGACTCCGGTAATGCCCCTTTGAGTTGCACTTGAAGCATATGATATGCTCCTTGCTCTTTTGACTTGGGGCATCGGCATCCTTGACTTTTGGTGCCGGTGGAGCTTTCCTAACCTTCTTTGGGCACTTGCTCTTGTAGTGCCCAACTTCTCTACACTCAAAACATATGATATGATTTTTATTACAAATTGATATGTTTGAGTTACCTATGGTGGATGTGGTGATTGGAGTGGATTCTTCATTCCTCCCGGAGGTTGAGACTTTTTCTTGAATTTGTTCCGACTCCGGTATGGAAGTTCTCTCCTCCCCTTCAATCCTTGAGGTGGATGCTTCTTCCACCTCTTCCACCTCTTCTTTCTCCGATCCGGAAGTCGACTCCCTATCAACTTCCGCCTCCTCAAGCTCTTTAGATGGGGATGAGCCTGCTTGAGCTTGAGAGGGTGAGCACTCTTCTTCTTCTTCTTCTTCTTCTTCTTCTTGGATTGATGATGGATTTTCATGAAGATTGGCCAAATCGCTCCATAGCTCCTTGGCATCCACATAGTCACCTAGGCTACACAAGAGATCATTAGGAATTAAATCAAAAATGAATTTGATTACCTTCTTGTTTTTATCGAATTGTTGGAGTTGCTCCTCACTCCACTTCTTCTTCTTGAGAAACCCTCCCTTTGGTCCCTTAGGATATTCAAATCCTTCCATCAATGCGGACCACTCCTCAAGGTCTCTCATCATCAAAAAATCTTCAATTCTCGCCTTCCAAGAATTGAAACCTTCTCGTCCATAGAAGGAATAGGGAATTGGGGTGTTGATGTCCCATCCTAATGGTTCTTCCATCTTCACCCTCTAGCCTCTTTGTCTTAGCTCCCGGCGGTTAGTCCGTAGAAGAGCCTCGGGCTCTGATACCACTTGTTGGAAATTTGACACCGCTAGAAGGGGGGTGAATAGAGTTTGACCATTTGTAGATGGAATTCGATCGCGTGTTCGTGTCTATAAGTTTCGTTAGCACAGCGGAATATATATATGATAACAATAACGAAACACAATCACAAACACAATAACATGAAGATTTAACATGGTTCGGAACCACACGGTTCCTACTCCACGGATCGAGCTCTAACGAGCTCTAGTGACGCCAATGCAATCACTAATCAATAAACTCCTTCTCGACAACAAGTCAGAGGCGGAGAAACCTCGTACAAACGTTTACAACAATAAACGAAAGGAATACAAGCAAATACAATAATACAATGCAAAACTAGTAAAGAAAACAACTTTACAAATGCCTTTGGATTACTTGCTTGTTGATCGCTTGAACCGTGGTTGAAGACAAAATCGCCTCAAAACGCCCAAGAAATCGCTAAGAATCGATGCAAAACCTCCCGCCGAGCTTTTATCCTTGCGCGACCGGATTTCCGCCATCACCGACCGCCATAAGTCACTACCGATCGATGCCACTGTTGTCGGGAGACAACGGCTCGATCCACGCTGTAAAAACTCCAACGGATCTTGGCCGATCGCTAACATTGGCCGATCGCACGCGCAGAGTCGATCGCTCACCGGCCACGGAGCATTCTGCGGCTCGACATTGATCGGCGATCGATCGCGGGCCGATCGGCCGACACGGCCGATCGCTTCCAATGAGCAATGCCGATCGCCAGAGCATTTACTTAAATCGGCAAATAACTGTCGACTCACGGCAATGAACCGCCATAATGCACGACCGCCAACCTCAAAAATGAGGTTTTAACCCAAGTATGGTGCTTCCATACTTGCTAGACCACCCTTAGCCTAGACCTAAGCCTTCTAGCCACCTCCATCAGCCTCACGCCTCTCGGATCCCTCCAAGTCATCCATGACTTGTTCATCCATCGCGCTAGCCTCTAGGTGCTTCCGTCGGCTATGTCATGCTAACGCTGTCTACACCGCCAAGGCACATTGGACTTACGCCGCCAATACTCCCCATGGACTTTACGCCAACCATTGACTTATGTCACAAGACTTGGACTTTTCATGCCAAGACTCAAGCTTGGACTTTCCCTTGCCAACCCATGTTGGACTTTTACATTGCCAAGACCCATGCTTGGACTTTTCCCTTGCCAACCCATGTTGGACTTCTCAAATGCCAAGACCATGCTTGGACTTTCCCTTGCCAACCCATGTTGGACTTTTACATTGCCAAGACCCATGCTTGGACTTTTCATGTGCCAAGTGTCCCACTTGGACTTTTCATGCCAAGTACTGAAGACTTGGACTTTACCAAATGCCAAGTGTTCCACTTGGACTTTCCATGCCGAGTACACAAGACTTGGACTTTCCCATGACAATTACATTGTCATATGTTTTTGTCGAAACATCAAAACATCACTCGAGTCAAACTCGAGTCCTGGTCAATCGTGACCTGGGCCGATTGCACCAACAAAACCCATATAAGATGCATACCCTAATAGGATCCTAATATACTCTAATCTAGCAACCGAGGCATATGTTTCATCATAGTCAAGTCCTTCAACTTGATTAAAGCCCCTTGTAACTAACCTTGCCTTATTCATAGTAATATTTCCTTGGTCATCTAGTTTGTTCCTAAAGACCCATCTTGTAGTAATGATGGTGTTATCATTAGGTCTAGGAACTAAATCCCATACTTGACTCCTTTCAAATTGAGCCAATTCATCTTTCATAGCTAAGATCCAATCCGGATCAAGCAATGCATCATTGATTGTTTTGGGCTCAATTTGAGAGATTAGGGTTATATGACTAGAGGGATCCCTATGAAATGACCTAGTCCTAACACCTTGAGATAATTCACCTACAATTTGATCTAGAGGGTGATTTTGATGAACTCTTATTGTTCTAGGAGGTGTATTAAATTGAGTTTGATCATAATTATCCTCAACCCTTCTTTCATCATCGGAATCATCTGTTACTCCCCCTTGATTCAATTCTCCCCCTTGATCATTACCCCCTAAAGTTAAATCTTGAAATTGTTTGGTAATTTCTTGATTTTTGTCATTGATATCATCATCAATGGGGGATTTCCTAGGGTATGTATTAGAGGTTTCATCAAATTGGACATTTATAGATTCCTCAATCTTTTGAATTCTTTTATTATAAACTCTATATCCTACACTAGTGGATGAGTATCCAACTAGGATTCTCTCATCCGCTTTGGACTCAAATTTACCTAGGTTGTATTTGGTGTTTAAAATATAGACTTTGCATCCAAAGACTTTAAAATAGTGAATTATTGGAATTGTACCATTCCATAATTCAAATGGGGTTTTTCCTAAAAACCTATGAATTAAAATCCTATTTTGGATATAGCAAGCGGTGTTAACCGCTTCCGCCCACAAGTAGCTAGGTAAAGAGTATGCATTAAACATAGTCCTAGCCGCTTCTTGTAGGGCACAATTTTTCCTTTCTACAACCCCATTTTGTTGGGGTGTTCTAGGACAAGGAAATTCGTGCTTGTACCCTTGTTCTAGGCAAAAGGTTGAGAAATTAGAATTCTCAAATTCTCCACTATGATCACTACGGATCCGGTTGATTTTGAGTTTTCTTTCATTCTCTACTCTCTTGCTAAATTCTATGATTATTCCTAGGGTTTCATCCTTATTTTTCATAAAAAAATACCCAAGTAAATCTAGAAAAATCATCTACTATCACTAAGAAATATTTATTACCAATCATGGAAGGGGTACTATGACAATCAAATAAGTCCATATGCAATAGTGCTAAAGATAAAGCGGTACTAAGTAAAATTTTACCTTTGTATGATATTTTTGATTGTTTCCCTTCTTGGCATGCATCACATATTTTGTCCTTGAGATACTTGACTTTTGGCAACCCTTTGACTAACTTCATTTTGACTATTTTGGCAATGTTCTTCATATTTGTGTGCCCTAGCCTCCTATGCCAAAGCCAACTCTCTTCTTATTTTGCAATAAGACACTTAGTAGAAGCATTAGTAGCATAGGATAAATTAACATAATATATATTTGATTTCCTAAAACTTACTAACATGCAATCATTTAAAGTTTTGTGTCTTATAAAACATTTTGAAGAGTCAAATTGAATATCAAAATTGACATCACATAGTTGACTTACACTAAGTAAATTAAATTTCATATTTTTAACTAACAACACTTTATGAATGACAAGATTGGAGGATACCTCAATTGTGCCTTTTCCTAGAATCTTAAGTTTGCCACTATTTCCAAAAGACACTTTCCCCTTGCTAGTGTGGTTAATGGTGAAAAATTTTCTTTCATCACCGGTCATGTATTTTGAGCACCCACTATCAACAATCCATAAGCTTGGTTCTTCTACCTATACAACATGAAAAATGCAAGCCTTAGGGACCCAAATTTTAGGACCACTAGCATCAATCAAAAACATCTTAGGGACCCAAGCCTTTCTAACCTTGCACTTAACGGTGGATTTTCTACTAACAAGGGATGTAAAAGCTACCTCCTTTTCCTTAGGCCTATATCCTATTCCGGCCTTGTTGTAAATAGCCCTTTGATCCTTAATTATCATATCTAGGTATTTAGAGCCATTTGTAAATTTTTCTAAGCATGCTCTTAATTCACCTATTTCTTTTCTTAATTCATTAGTTTCATTTCTAAGTGTACATGTATCATCACAAAGTGGTTCTACATTTTTAAGTGATTTAATTTCTACTTTTAAGTCCTTAATCCTAGTTTTTGATCTATTTAAGGCATGCAATGGTTTTATAAAGTAAATCTACCCTAGGGGAGTTTCTTACCTCATCATCACTTGATGATGATTCGTCGCTTGAGGAAGAGGATGAAGACTCCTCACTTGAGCTTCCGGCTTCCTCCTCCAAGGCCATGAGAGCTAGGTTCTGGGTGGCATGACACACTTCTTCATCATTGGAAGAGTCCTCCAAGCTTAGTGTGTCCCATGTTTGTGTCACCATTGCCTCCTTCTTCTTCTTCTCATTCTTTTCCTTCTTCTCCTTATGCTTCTTTTCTTTCTCCTCCTTCTTCTTTAAGTCTGGGAAATTTGGCTTGATGTGACCCTTTTTATTGCAACCATAGCAAACAACATTAGATGAAGGAGTTGAACTACTAGAAGACTTACCTCTTGAGGATTGGAACATCCTCCTTGTTGGGTTTCCGGCACCGCGGCGTATGTGTGTTCGATCATGTTTCGTAAACATGAGCACAGCGGAAGCAATTAAAATAATAAATCTATATTTATTACAACACACACAACACACGCATGCTATTACAACAAGTGTAGACATAACCGTAAATTAAAATTTGCAATAAAAGGAAATTAAACTACGTTATACCTTTCGTATGACGTGTAGCGGGAACGACATCAACTGGAACGATCCTCGTAAGAATCGTCTCTATCCGTATCCACGCCGAGCTCCTCGGGATGACTTCGCTAAGTCACGAGCTTCGCCTTCGTGACGGGTTACTAGCCTCGTGTTGAAGACGACGTGATCGAGAGATGATCACGATCCGAATCCAAATTCGGATCCTAAAACGAGTTCTCAAAACTCGCTTCTCCGGAGAGGTATTCGTCAACCGTTTGACGAATCCTTCGTCCCCCACCTCAGAGGATTACCGGAGATCAAATCCTCGGTAAGTTAGCCGCTGTCGGAGCACTAACCGTCGTCCAAACGATGCTCCGACGAGAGGAGAACAAGCTGTCCAGAAAACTGGACAGCTTTGGTGGAGGAGTAGGCGCCGCCAAAACAAGGAGAGGAAAACCTCACCTTGATGCCAACCTATAGGAGATCACCGAGGGTCGCCGGAGGTTCACCGGCTGGAGCTTGACGCCGCAAGGGTCTTGGACGGCGCACAAAGCTGGGCGGTGGCAGCTTGTAGTTGGGCGCCAAATCACCAACAAGGTGGGCGGCAACTAGGTTGGGCGCCAAAATAGATTAGGTTAGGTTAGGTTTAAGCCCTATTTTATAGAGAACTAATTCTCTTAATGGTTAATGGATCATATCCATAAAGCCCGTTAACCCGCCTCCATTAAGATAAGTTAAAATAAACCAAACCATGATGGTTTATTTTAAGTTAAAACGAACCTAACCAACCTTTGGTTCATTCTGCTTAATATAAACCAAACCCTTTGGTTTATTCTCATCCATTGATTAGAACCAAACCATTTTGGTCCATCCATTATGTCTTCATAAGACACGGCCCATCCACGCCTCCATTGCGATCAAACAATTTCATGCTCGCTTTATGTTTGGTCCAACCAAACATAGTTTCTCTCGGTCTGAGAATCCCATTCTCAAGCTCGTTTTAAATCCTTTGGATTACACTCGTTGTGCGTGTGACCAAATAGGTTCTCGGTTTATGTTGACCGTCTATAATTAACCATTAATTATAGAACGATCATGAGTGGCACCTAGTAGTACATCATGATCCCCAATTAACCGAAAAGATCAACGGTTGATCCAGAACTATTTCTGAAACCCTTCAGTAGCTCGAATGAATCGTGCCCCATTCTCTTCACTCATCTTATACCCACTTGGTTCAGGACATGGTCTATTGTGTCAGTCCCACTAGGTCGACTATCTATGTCACACCTAGCCCAAGTATCATTTCCTCGTCCTACGGATTCTAGTTACTCCACATGTATCGAAGAGTACCTTACTCTAAACATGTAATGCTTTGGCCAAAGACTTTAGTAACAATCCGACGAGAGGCCATGGGTATACATTTCCTCGCAAGGAGTGGTGAATCCTTTATAGGCTATTCAAACACCTTCGATCACTTCGACTTATACCCAATCATCCCGGGTCCACATCTCCTTAGAGATGTTTGCTTAAGATGTCAAAGCATAAGTCTCCATGATCAAGATGACTTGAATACCGCAAGTCAAAGGAACATCGCACTTAAGCCACAATAAGAACTTCATTGACATATCTATATATGCAGAGAACCATATGAAGTCTTACGGCTGGTCACTCCAATGAACTAGTTACCATAACTAGCATCCACGATTAACTCCGGACATCACTATGTCTCCAGCCAGTGAGAATCAGCTGCTTGGATACACCAAGGAGTATACCTCGTGCTAGTCTCAACAGAATTGATGGTGTCCAGATCCATCAATTCATCGACTAGGGATAATTTCGATACATCACAATTACACATGTAGAGATACTCACTAGTTGTGATCCAATCACAAATTCTCTCATGCTGTGAATCGTATCGTGGACATTCAGTAAATGAGTTTAAGATCCAATCAAATACATAAAACATGTACACTCAAATAGTGAATCTTCATTTATCATATAAATGGTTCATACATAAGGCGATTGCCTTAGGACATCTCTCATATATTACTAACAGACTCCCACTTGGCCTAATGCCAATCGCTACGGTATCCAATATCATAAGCACCAACATGACCCTCAAACTTACTTTGAGGTAATGCTTTAGTCAAAGGATCCGCTAAGTTCCTTTCAGTGGGAATTTTCTCGATTTGTATTTCGTTCCTACTGATGATCTCTCTGATAAGATGATAGCGGCGAAGCACATGTTTGGATCGTTGATGAGACCTTGGCTCTTTCGCCTGTGCAATTGCTCCATTGTTGTCGCAGTAGACCGGTATTGCTTCAACAATGGCCGGAATCACACCAAGTTCATGAACGAACTTCTTGATCCAAACCGCCTCCTTTGCTGCTTCCGAAGCTGCAATATATTCTGCCTCAGTGGTAGAATCCGCTACAGTCTCTTGTTTGGAACTTTTCCAACTCACTGCGCCCCCATTCAAGGTGAACACGTATCCAGACTGAGACCTGGAATCATCCTTGTCTGTCTGGAAGCTGGCATCTGTATACCCGCGTATCACCATGTCCCCTTCTCCATATATTAGGAACACATCCTTAGTTCTTCTCAAGTACTTAAGGATCGTCTTAACAGCCGCCCAATGATCCATTCCTGGATCAGACTGGTATCTGCTCATGACACTCAGAGCATACGATACATCGGGCCTCGTACATAACATAGCATACATGATAGATCCTATTGCGGATGCATAGGGAATCTTACTCATGCAAATCCTCTCGTCTTCTGTGCGCGGACACATAGACTTCGAAAGGTGTACCCCATGCCTGATGGGCAGATAACCTTTCTTGGATTCCGACATGCTAAACCTCTTTAGCACTCGGTCTATATATGTAGACTGTGAAAGACCAAGCAACCGTTTCGATCTATCTCTATAGATCTTAATCCCAAGGATGTAGGTTGCTTCTCCCAGGTCTTTCATGGAGAATGTCTTGGATAACCAAACCTTAATCGATCAGAAGATTGACACATCGTTTCCTATAAGTAATATGTCATCGACATACAATACTAGGAACACGACTGCACTCCCACTAACCTTCTTGTACACACAAGGTTCGTCTGGATTTTGCGAGAAATCAAACCTTTTGATCGTCTCATCAAAACGGATATTCCAGCTCCTGGATGCTTGCTTCAATCCATAAATGGACCGTCGCAATTTGCATACCTTGGTTTTATCAACCGATGTGAAACCCTCAGGCTGTATCATATACACGTCCTCGAGCAGGTTTCCATTAAGGAAAGCTGTTTTCACATCCATCTGCCATATCTCATAATCATAATGAGCCGCTATGTCCAGGAGCATCCGAATGGATTTAAGCATAGCTTCAGGCGAATAGGTTTCGTCATAATCAACATCTTGTTTTTTGACGATATCCTTTCGCCACCAATCTAGCCTTATAGGTAATCACATTACCATCCATGTCGGTTTTCTTCTTGAAAACCCACTTGCACCCTATAGGCTTTATCCCTTCAGGTGGGTCAACCAAGTTCCAAACTTGGTTTTCGTACATGGAATCCATTTCCGACTTCATGGCACCAAGCCACTTATCCCTTTCTGAACTTGTCAGCACTTCTTCATAATTGGTAGGCTCCTCATCATCAATGAGTAACACGTCGTTCGATTCACTTACGAGAAATCCATATCTCTCAGGAATATTGCGTGTTCTACCAGATCTACGAAGATGTGGTGTTACAATAGGTCCAAATTGCTCATCACTATGAGTTGTGCTCATTGTGCTTCACCGTATCTCATCAATGTCTATTTGAGTCTCTCGAGCCTCCTCAAGCTCGGCGACACTCCCCTTTGTTTTCTTGCAAGAGAAACTCTTTCTCTAGAAACACAAAGATGCCTTGAAACAAACACCTTTTGTTCCACAGATGATAGAATTGGTAACCCCTTGTTTCCTTAGGGTATCCAATAAATAGACATTTATCGGACTTAGCATCCGGTTTATCGTCTGATCCACTTCACATAAGCGAGACAACCCCATATCTTCAAGTAAGATACATGAGGTTTCTTACCATTCCATATCTCATATGGAGTAGTTGAGACTACCTTGGTAGGCATTCTGCTTAACAAAGTAAACATTGTATGCAAGTGCATAACCCCAAAAGGACTTGGGAAGAGTTGCATGATTCATCATTGACTGACCATGTCCAACAAGGTCCGATTCGCCTCTCGGATACACCATTATCTTTGTGGTGTATAGGGCGGAGTCCATTGAGACAATATGCCATTGTCTCTTAGATAATCAAGAAACTCTTGACTTAAGTATTCACCACCTCGATCCGATCGAAGTATTTTAATACTCTTGTCATGTTGTTTCTCTACTTCATTTCTGAATTCTTTGAACCTTTCAAAGGCTTCAGACTTGTGTTTCATCAAGAACACAAACCCAAACCGTGAGTGATCATCGGTGAAGGTAATGAAGTAGCTATAGCCTCCTAATGCTTGAGTTGACATAGGTCCACATACATCAGTATGTACTAGACCTAGTAACTCTCCCACTCGTTCACCTTTTCCAGTAAAAGGTAACTTAGTCATCTTGCCTTTTAAGCATGATTCGCATGTATCGTATGAATCCAATTCAAACGATTCCAGAATTCCACATCGGTGTAATTCGGACATGCGTTTCTTGCTTATATGGCCAAGACGACAATGCCACATATAGGAGTCTATGTGATTATCCTTTCGAGCACGCGTGTTGCTCGCTTCTATATTGAAAATGTCACTGGATACGTCCAACGTATAAATGCCATTACTCAAAGTTCCAGTTCCATAAAGTATGCCATTCAAAGTTATATAACAACAATTGTTACTAAACGTTAAATGGAAACCATTTCTATTTAAGCAGGAAATAGAAACAATGTTCTTTATTAGAGAAGGAACATAATAGCAATTGTCCAGTTCCAAGACTAGTCCACTAGGGAGCTTCAGCAAATAAGTTCCGATGGCGACCGCAGCAACCTTTGCTCCATTGCCAACTCACAAATTTGACTCCCCTCTGACAAGTCTTCTTCTATTCCTTAGCCCCTGTATGTCATTACATATATGTGAGCTACACCCAGTATCCAATACCCAAGTGTCTAAGGAAATAGAATGACAATCAATAACGAAGATACCTGAAGAGGATGGGGCATGGATGCCTTCTTCTTCTTCATGGACTCAAGATAAATCTTGCAGCTTTCTTCGCTGGCCTTCCTTGCCACAGTGATGGCAAGTGCCCTTTACCGGTTCGCTTTCTTTGCCTTTTTCTTTCCTTTCTTCTCGTTCTTTTGCCTTCCTCTTAGAACCTTTCTTTGAGGAATCAACTAATGTAACCGCCTTCTCCTCATGCTTTACAGAAGGCTCCACAGTCTTCAGCATATTGAGGAGCTCGGGAATGGTGGATTCCAATTTGTTCATCCGATAGTTCATCACAAATTGCGAGAAACTCTTGGGCAAACAATGCAGAATTAAGTCAATACTTAACTCATGATCCATCACAAAACCGAGGGTAGCTAGCCGCTCGATGTACCCGTTCATCTTTAGCACAAACTGTACTATAGACGAACCTTCTTGCATCTTCGTGGTGAAGAGGAGCCTAGAGACCTCGAACCTTTCGGATCTCGCTTGCTCATCGAACAACTCATGAAGATGGAAGACCATAGTGTTAGCATCCATATGCTCATGCTGCTTCGCACTGTGTATCGCCGCTAGCATGATGCAACTCGCCAGCTCAGAATCTGCCACATGCTTCTGATAGACCAACATTTGGTCTGGAGTTGCATCGTCCTTAGGACGGTCAGGAAGAGGCTCTTCAAGGACATATGCAAGCTTTTCCGCCTTGAGAACAATTCTCAGGTTTCTAAGCCAGTCCAGGAAGTTAGGCCCAGTCAGTTTGTTCGAATCCAAAATAGTGCACAAATTCAAAGACGTCATGATCAATTTATTGACCTAGAAATACAAAACGAGCATATATGAGAAAATGATTTTAAAATGCATCAATATACATTTATAAATCCCATTCATTTTTCGAATTTCAAAAACCCCAAAATCACTTCGGGAGATTGTAGGTCCATCTCCGAATGGGCTGATATCCATCATAGTTATGAACAACCTTGGAGAGAGTCCAACAAGCCATTCATAACTACGACGGTAGGTATCATCTATACCGATTGCATATCACGTATATGCAACTATCACAATGTGCTATCAACTAATTGAATGTTCACACATACATCGGGTTGTTAACACATTAACAAGTATGCATCATATGCATAGCACCCAACTTCACCTCCCTTTACATCGACCTTGGAGAGTCCAACAAGCCGATGCTCCGGGTTAAAGCCAACCCATTAATCAGATATAGTTTTAATATGGTTAGGCGCATTCAACCAATTAGCCCAGCTTGGAGAGAGTCCAACAACCAAAGCTAACGATTGACCTCGACTCTTACCATATTAGTATTAAACTATTCCATGGTTTGAACATATTCGTGTTCGAGGGGCTTGAGAGAGTCCAACAACCCAAACAAGAAACAGAACTCTGGTTCTAACCATATTAATGGAAGGTGTAGGCTTTAATATTGATTAAGGGTTTTTATGTCTCATCCTCTTTGCATGCAAATAACTATTATCTACATGGCATGACATACATGGCATACATCTACATGTCACGACACGCATGACATAATGTTATGCATCTAATGCAATTACATGACATACAATTATGTCATGTATATAATTTCCTTATATGTCATAACTATTTATGAAAATAAAATATGTTTAAGATTTGATTCTCCAAATTAAATCATAATTAAATTAGGAAAAAAATTTCCAAATCTAATCACATATTTTATTCATGGAATTATTTGATTAAGGAAAATCTATTTAGGAAACCAATTTCCTAAATCATTAAAACTACTTATGGAAATTAAATATTTTAAGATTTGATTTCCCAAATCAAATCATGATTAAATTAGGAAATAAATTTCCAGAATCTAATCAAATATTTTATTTATGGAAAATATAAATTTCCATAAATACTTCCAACTTTCCAAAAGTGGAAGATTTCCATAAATACTTCTAGACTTTCCAAAATTGAAAAATTTCCATAAATACTTCTAAATTTCCAAAATTTAGAAAACTTCCAGAAATACATTATGACTATCGCAAAACCATTTTTACGATTATGTCGAAACACAACCTGGGCTCTGATACCACTGTTGGGTTTCCGGCACCGCGGCGTGTGTGTGTTCGATCATGTTTCGTAAACATGAGCACAGCGGAAGCAATTAAAATAATAAATCTATATTTATTACAACACACACAACACACGCATGCTATTACAACAAGTGTAGACATAACCGTAAATTAAAATTTGCAATAAAAGGAACTTAAACTACGTTATACCTTCCGTATGACGTGTAGCGGGAACGGCATCAACCGGAACGATCCTCGTAAGAATCGTCTCTATCCGTATCCACGCCGAGCTCCTCGGGATGACTTCGCTAAGTCACGAGCTTCGTCTTCGTATGGGTTACTAGCCTCGTGTTGAAGACGACGTGATCGAGAGATGATCACGATCCGAATCCAAATTCGGATCCTAAAACGAGTTCTCAAAACTCGCTTCTCCGGAGAGGTATTTGTCAACCGTTTGACGAATCCTTCGTCCTCCACCTCAGAGGATTACCGGAGATCAAATCCCCGGTAAGTTAGCCGCTGTCGGAGCACTAACCGTCGTCCAAACGACGCTCCGACGAGAGGAGGAGAAGCTGTCCAGAAAACTGGACAGCTTGGTGGAGGAGTAGGCGCCGGCCAAAACAAGGAGAGGAAAAACCCACCTTGATGCCGAACCTATAGGAGATCACCGGAGGGTCGCCGGAGGTTCACCGGCTGGAGCTTGGACGCCGGCAAGGGTCTTGGACGGCGGCACAAAGCTGGGCGGTGGCAGCTTGTAGTTGGGCGCCGAAATCACCAACAAGGGTGGGCGGCAACTAGGTTGGGCGGCCAAAATAGATTAGGGTTAGGGTTAGGGTTTAAGCCCTATTTTATAGAGAACTAATTCTCTTAATGGTTAATGGATCATATCCATAAAGCCCGTTAACCCGCTCCATTAAGATAAGTTAAAATAAACCAAACCATGATGGTTTATTTTAAGTTAAAACGAACCGAACCAAGCTTTGGTTCATTCGTTTAATATAAACCAAACCCTTTGGTTTATTCTCATCCATTGGATTAGAACCAAACCATTTTGGTCCATCCATTATGTCTTCATAAGACACGGCCCATCCACGCTTCCATTGCAACTGAAACAATTTCATGCTCGCTTTATGTTTGGTCCAACCAAACATAGTTTCTCTCGGTCTGAGAATCCCATTCTCAAGCTCGTTTAAAATCCTTTGGATTACACTCGTTGTGCGTGTGACCAAATAGGTTCTCGGTTTATGTTGGCCGTCTATAATTAACCATTAATTATAGAACGATCATGAGTGGCACCTAGTAGTACATCATGATCCCCAATTAACCGAAAAAGATCAACGGTTGATCGAACTATTTACGAAACCCTTGATGCTCGAATGAATCGTGCCCCATTCCTTCACTCATCTTATACCCACTTGGTTGGGACATGGTCTATTGTGTCAGTCCCACTAGGTGACTTCACACCTAGCCCAAGTATCATTTCCTCGTCCTACGGATTCTAGTTACTCCACATGTATCGAAGAGTACCTTACTCTAAACATGTAATGCTTTGGCCAAAGACTTTAGTAACAATCCGACGAGAGGCCATGGGTATACATTTCCTCGCAAGGAGTGGTGAATCCTTTATAGGCTATTCAAACACCTTCGATCACTTCGACTTATACCCAATCATCCCGGGTCCACATCTCCTTAGAGATGTTTGCTTAAGATGTCAAAGCATAAGTCTCCATGATCAAGATGACTTGAATACTGCAAGTCAAAGGAACATCGCACTTAAGCAACAGTAAGAACTTCATTGACATATCTATATATGCAGAGAACCATATGAAGTCTTACGGCTGGTCACTCCAATGAACTAGTTACCATAACTAGCATCCACGATTAACTCCGGACATCACTATGTCTTCAGCCAGTGAGAATCAGCTGCTTGGATACACCAAGGAGTATACCTCGTGCTAGTCTCAACAGAATTGATGGTGTCCAGATCCATCAATTCATCGACTAGGGATAATTCCGATACATCACAATTACACATGTAGAGATACTCACTAGTTGTGATCCAATCACAAATTCTCTCATGCTGTGAATCGTATCGTGGACATTCAGTAAATGAGTTTAAGATCCAATCAAATACATAAAACATGTATACTCAAATAGTGAATCTTCATTTATCATATAAATGGTTCATACATAAGGCGATTGCCTTAGGACATCTCTCATATATTACTAACACTCCTCACATCCTTCTTGGTGAGTTTCCTTGATCTCCCACCAAACTTCTTTACATAATGAGCCACCTCGCTTGCCAATAGCTCTTCTTCACTACTAGATGAATCTTCCTTGGATTCGGATGAGGAAGACACTTCTTTCTTCTCCTTCTTCTTCTTGTCCTTCTTTCCTACAAAAAGAGCTACACCTTTCTCCTTGGACGAAGTGTTAGCTTGCTCGTGCAACTCAAATTCACAAAAGAGCTCATCTAATTTAACTAAAGAAAGATCCCTAGAGACCTTATAGGCATCTACCATTGAAGCCCATAAGGTTGTTCTAGGGAAAGCTTGGAGTACATACCTCACAAGGTCTCAGTTGTCGACCTTCTCACCTATCACATGTAGTCCGTTGACTACTTCCTTGAAGCGATCGTGTATTTGGCTCACGGTTTCATTGGTCTTCATGGCGAAACTTTGGAGTTGGCCTATTAAGAGATCTCTCTTGGCTTTTCTTGTTTCCTTGGATCCCTCGTTGAGCTCAATTAGCTTCTCCCAAAGCTCTTTCGCCGATTTAAAAGGCCCCACCTTGCTTAGTTGCTCTTTTGACAACCCACATTGAAGTGTGGTTGTTGCTTTAGCGTTGGCTTGAGCCTTCTTGGCCATGTCCCTCGTCCAATCCTTGGTTGGTATGGACGCTCCGTGTTCATCGACCGGCTTCTCGAATCCGTATACAATGCTAAACCAATTATCAATATCATTCATAAGGTAGTACTCCATCCTACCTTTCCAGTAGCCAAAATCATTGCCGTCGAAGAAAGGAGGCCTCGTCGTGCTATACCCCTCTTGGAAAGCCATCGTGCTCCGGTTGATTGTTAGATCTTCCGATGCGATCCAGGCTCTGACACCACTTTTAGGTGATCGTTGGAAGCTAGAGGGGGGTGAATAGCTTGTTTTCGTTTCTAAAAAAATGATTAGCGGAAGCACAACAAAAACAATAGTAAAAGAAAAGAAAACATAATGCTAACACAAAGCCTTTACGTGGTTCGGAGATAGCGCTCCTACTCCACGGCGATCCTTAAGGTGGATCAACCCTAATCAATCTCACTAAGAAGCTTTTTTTTTTACAACAACCCTCCTCTTCTTACAAAAGATGAAGATGAAGTTTAGAGAGGAGGAGGGGAATTAAAACACTAGAAAGCTTGGAAAATTTGTGGAGGTTTGAGAGGATGATCAGAATGTAAGCATTAACCCCTTTAACCACCACAAGCCCTCTTTTTATAGAGAGAGGGCTATTTTTCCCGTTGGGGCATGATCAGTCGACTGATGTACAATATCAGTCGACTGTCGCCGTGGTTAACGGCTTTTGAACAGCCGAATTTGCGGGATTCATAATCATCATCATCCAACGGCACGCTCATCAGTCGACTGATGGAGTGATCAGTCGAGTGATCACGATGCGCAGTCGAATGAGACTCCATTCTGTGCTCGTGTTCAACTTGATCAGTCGACTGCCACAGTTTAGAAGTCGACTGATGGCGACATCAATCGACTGCCACGATAAGGCAGTCGACTATTCGTCATCGACTTTTCACCGACCCGAGCACCTTAATAATACATCGTCATACTTGAATTGTCTCCCTAGACCTAGACTCAACCTTTTAGTTCTTCCTTAAGCCTTGCACCTCCAGGATCCCTCCGAGTCCGCGACTTGTTCATCCTTTGCGTCTGTTTTCAAGAGCTTCCTTCGGTTTTGTCATGTCTTGGGTTTCCCTTTGCCAAATTAAATCGTGCTTGGACTTTACGCCGCCAAGACTACATGCTTGGACTTACACTGCCAAGACTTTCCTTTGGACTTCCTTTGCCAAGATCACACTTGGACTTTGCCTTTACCAAGTCTTCATACTTGGATTTGTCTGTCACTTAAATATGTTCACAATTAAATCACAAAGCATTGCCTAACTTAGATGATTATCCAAACATCAAAACATATAAATGCTTGGGGCATTGTTGCACCAACAACTTTAACATTGATCGTAAATTTTCTGTTCTAAAATATTTTTTTTAGTTTTAGTCGGCTAGATATATAGGGTTTTAGTTGACTAGAGGATTAACCTAAGTGATTAACCTTTTGATTATTATCTTACAATATAGTTATTTGTTGATTTGAACATGTGTAAAATTGATTAGAAATTTTAACAAATTATGAAGCGGCAAATGGATTTTCTCCCTCCTTTTTTTGAGTTGAAGATGTCCAGGAAGTCTGGGGTCCTCTCCACCCGCAACAGTGAAAGATGATAATGATTATAGAGTCAACAGTAAAGAGTGATGACAAGAGATTTAACGTGGTTCAAAATTTCAATTCCTACTCCATAGGATGAGTTCTTCAAGGAGCCCCAACGCTAGACACTTTTACTAGAAAATCTCTCCTCAGAAGTGCTTCCGGAGGTGGAGAAAACCCCTTACATATAGACAAAACAGGTGTACAAAATGAAGGAATGAGTAAAGCTAATAAAACTCTCTATCTTCTTTCTCCATCTCCAATATAATCTTCTTTGTCTGCCTCAGTCTCCCCTAGGAAGCTGCCTCGTGACTGCCTGTAGAAGTCCCTCCTTTTCCTGGAATCGATCCCCTTCCTCTTTCTTCCTTCTCTTCTTTTATACCTGTTACCTTTGGAGCCGGCTGTTGCGCCAGGATCATCATCCACGTGGAGGGCCCCACCCTCCTGAGGAATAATTTTGTTACAATATTAATGAGTGGAGACCCTTGAGAATCTTCTGTGGGGTCATCTAATTGCCCTGGTTTGTTATACTGCGTACTCTTGTGGGGGATCATGACAAGAAGCATCTGTTAGGGCAATCTCTTACCGTGATATGGTTTTGATGTGTGTGGCAAAAGAGTTTAAGTTAGGTTGTTATTGTAATTTGATATGTACGTTGGAGTCTTGCAGGACTTAGTAATTCGCACATGGAGCCTTGGCGGGTTCACCACTCACAACCTCGTGCTTGAGTCGGAGAAGGAGCATTGCAGAGTCGTGCGCTTGATGCTGCCGAGGGACCGTCGGACGAGATGACTTGAAGCAAATCCAAGGAAGCAGACTTCGAAGGCAAGAGACGCGAAGGAGCATTGCAGAGCCGTGCGCCTGATGCTGCCGAGGGACGTGGCCGCGAACGAAGAGAGCTTCGGCGAAGGACTTCGAGTGAGATGAGAGAATGAGTGAATTGTAAGTAGCTCATTATGTGAGCTTGGCCGAATGACTAAGTGTTGGAGGCTCGACCGTAAGGGTTGAGGTTTACTCGACCGCCAGAAACTCAAACGAATGTTAAGTTTGAGTTTCACATGACACCAGTCGACTGCCATGAAATGACAGTCGATTGCTTTGAGTCAAACTCGGTTCGACTGGTATCCGACTGAGTGGTTTTTGGGCCAGCTGATCAGCCATATGTTGGCGATCATTGCCAAGACTATCGATCGGCTGGCGAGCGTGATCGGTAGTCAAGAGGTTTCTGAGAACCTCGTAGCCGACTTGGCAGTCGACTACGGAGGCAGCAGTCGACTGATGGTTACATCAGTCGACTACCAAGGGATCCGTTGGACTACAACGGTTGGGATCCGACGTGTTCGGAGGTCGTTGAAGTGGCGGCAGTCGACTGCCAAGGGCAGCAGTCGACTGGTGGCGGCCAACGAGAAGAAATCAGCCCTCTCTATAAAAAGAGAGGGTGTGGGCTTTTGGATGGCTAATGCTTATGCTCTAAGTGATCATCCAAGTGCTCCATAAGATTCAAACTCCTTCTCTTAGTTTTCTTTCACATCTATTGTAAAAGAAGGAGTGTTCTTGAGTTGTAAGGGTTACCTCCACCTAGCTTGGTGCAAAGGAGAGACCAATAGTGGATTTGGTTGTGGAGTGATTCACCGAGGACAAATCGGGGACCATGGATTAGCGGCGTAGCCGTGAACCACGTTATATTATCTTGTTAGCATTGTTTTTACCTTTGCATTGTTTATTTGCTTATCTTGTTTAGTATTCCGCTTGCGTTAATGATTGTGTAGACGAGCAAATTCCACCATCCAACGAAAGAGGGCTATTCACCCCCTCTAGCCAGTCAATACACTCCGATCGATCCCCCACAAGTGGTATCAGAGCCAAGTCATTTGTCGAGGACTAACCGCCGCAACAAACACTTCATCAAAAGATGGTCGGCTCCAACATTCACCCACCAAAATTTGAAGGAGAATTCGCTTAGTGGAAGAAGCGAATGGAGGTATTCTTTGAAACTGATTTTGATATTATGCTTATAATGGAAAATAATTTTGAGATGCCTAGGGATGAAGAGGGGAGAATACTAGACAAGTTGTAAAATACTGAAATTAAAATACGAAATTTAATGGCCAAAATTTTGGGGAAATAATCCTAGGGATTATTCTCGGGATTTTTAGGGAATTTTAGGAATTTTTCTGGAATTAAACGGACTCTGTACGAGATTTTTACGGGGATAAAGTAAACGGGCTTTAGAGGGGTCTATTTAAGGGGTATTAACCTAAATCGGAAATCCTAAGTTTTTATTTTTTCTATTTTCTTTTTCTCCCGCCGCGCCGCAACTATTCCTTCGGCAGTTTCCCTTTTCGCGAGCCTTCTTTTCCCCGACGCCATCCCTCCTCCGTCGGTGCCCTATTTTTCCGCCGCCGGTCTCTTCTTCGCCGAGGACCAGGCCGATCCCTTCTTCGCCGAGCCGTTCCCCTTCCTCGCACCGTAGCCACCGCAAGCAGCAGCAGCGAGTTGCGGTCGTCGCAGTTCGCCGTCCGACGCCTCTTCTTCTCTGCGCGCACCGACTCCTCCGCCACTGATGCTGCCACTCGACCTTGCGACCGCCTACCCCTCGGCCACCAGAGTCGCCGTCTGCGCCGACGACTCTTCACTCCGGATCGCGCGTCGCACCGACCGCCCCTCCTGCTGGTGCGCCGCCACAGCCACCCCGACAGCCTCCTGTGTGCTCGCCGGCCTTCTCTGCCACAGTCGCAGACTCCGATTTCTGCCGGTGGTCGCCGGAGCAACGTAAGGGGTCGACTTGGGTGTTGTCTAACCCCTGCGGTATATTTCCACGATTTGACAGTGGATTGGTTATGGGCAGTGAACACGATCGTCGTTTGCTTCGGCGAACAACGGATAAAGGAAGGTTGCTGTCGAAGGATTTCTAAGGCCGGTAAGTGGTGATTTACCCTTCTCTGTTCTTATGTGATGGCTGTTCGTGTCAATGTGAGAGGCTGTGAGGGTTTTATTTGGAGGGTGTTGTGCAATTGGGTTGATATTGGATGTGGAATTCCTAGGGCGGGTGAGCTTGATTGGTCGGTTTGGGATGATTCCGGAGTTATTCGATTGATCGGTATGGATATTTGTGGTAGGAAAAGGATTATTAAGACGATTGGAAAATTTGGGAGAATTGGAAATTGATTTGGGGCAATTGGGTTATGAAGGAAATCGATTAATTATTCGATTTGTCGTTGAATTGTATATTTTGTGCTTTACTATAATTATGTTATCTGCAAGTTTCGGTCACGAGGCAGGTTCCCAGTCGTGACGATTTGGTTATTCTTGCGGATATATATACAGGCGGGTATTTTGACTTAACTTTTAGATTAAGTCAAATTGATATGCTAGTAGGATAGCTTACAATAACTTTTTCATGTTTATATGCCTGGTATACTTTTGGTGCCTACTAGATACATGCATGTGATAGGATATGATTATATTTCCCTGTTTTGACTTGGATCATAGTTACTTGGATTATGGATATGTACATATTGATTGTACATATTATTTGGATAGGTATTTTGAGTAGGATTGACATGCTTTAGTATCATGCACCATCTTGCATGATTGCATGCTAGCTGGACGGGGTTCCATTATTGTTGAGCCCGCAGCTAGTTACATGGCCTGCACACACTGCCACTCATGGGTTAGTGGTACATCAGGAGGGTGTGTGCAGTTGCTCTGTCAGGCTCCGCTGGTTCGCTCATGGGTAGCGATGAGGCAGCGTGGTAGCGGGCAGGGATCCCTCCTCTGGTCTATGACACCGGGAGATGAGAGCTTAGCTCCCCCACTATGTTTGGGGCAGGAGAATAGGTGTACTCCGACAGCATCCTGTCCACTCGGTCACTCAGGAGCAGTGATGGCAGAGTGCACAGTTGTCATAGCCCTACCCACTCGGCTTCACCATTGCGTGTGAGGCGGCTGACTGGCGTCAGGGGTGACCATGTCATTGGCAGGAAATGGATTTTGCACGAATTGCATTTTGTATTGTGTTTGCTGCATTATTGTATTGATGCCTTGGATGTGCATATGATTGTCATGCATACAGGATACATATTTATATATGGTCAGGACTCTATTACTTCTAGTCAGGCACATGCTCCTATATCAGGGTAGGAGATTGAGTAATCTGATCATTTTGTATTTCTTGCTTGCATACCCTATTTATGTGAGATCTTGGCATGATATTTTTATTGTTAGCTATACCTTACTTTGCATATCTACTATACCCATGAGTTCTTTTGAACTCACCCGTTGATTTATATCTATTTCGGGATGAAGTGTCAGAGAGTGCAAATTCTTGGACCCCACTCGTCGTAAATGTTTTATTTTGGATATCTGCTTATGGTTTGGATATTTTGGTTAGAGGACATGTATAGGTTTGGAGATAGATTTTGTATTTGGATTTTTGGTGTCCGTATGGACCTTATTCGGATTTTGGTTTGATTGGATTTTGGTGAGTATTCCTGCCCAGATGGCAGAAGGGGTAAGTTGATTTATAGTGTTATCATTTATTTTGGTTGATGGCACGAGGCCAAATTATATAACTCTTCGTGTGAGTTTGGATTCCGGTCGTGTTGACCGATGTATAGTGGCCGTGTAGGCCTTGTATGTAAAATTTGGATTGTCACCCGTCTGAGAGATCTTTGTCGGATTTTAAATGCGGGTCTCTTTCGGGGCATGACAATTTATTTGGTATCAGAGCGCCTAGGTTTTCGAGTTCCTAGGGGTTTTTGGATTTTTCGGAGTTCGCCACGCGTTTGGCGGAGTTTCTGAGCAATTTGGAAAATTTTGGATTGGTATGGATTTCCGATGATTTTTATATTTCGGAATTCGAGGATTTATGACGAGGTCAATATGGGGATTTGGCAGCGACAGAACCTCTCCTGCGGCAAAATAGGTATGATGAAAATTTTATATATTTTTTACTTCTAGTAACATTTATTCTAGTAGCATCTGTAATAATTTAACAGATATGAGACGAGGTGGGCGTGCACCTGCACCGAGACGTGGTGCAGGGTAACCACGCAAGAGGACAGTGAGATCTCTGGTTATGGAGTTGTCAGAAAGGGTCTATTGAGTTTTGACTCGTGTGCAGACTCGTAGTACGGGTCGCCCACCAAGGTGACCAGCCGGAGTTGCCGTAGTGTTTATACTCCAGGTTAGATTTGGCTATGTGTTTAGTGGATAACAGGAAATAACATTTAGTGTATTGGTCACTATTCGTAATCGTGGATGGAGTTGACCACAAATGACTTGTTCAGTTTGTGAGTCTTGGACCTATGACGAAAAGATGCATTGCCTTTTTGAGAGCTGACTGATACTGAGTCAGAAAAGCAAGGGTCAAGTCGTCACATTGGTTGTGGAAATCAAGGACTACAGTGTCAGAGATTTTCACTGATTATGCTAGGCAAATTATTACTCTGTGGGGCAATGGACAAAGAATGTATACTATTGTTGATACAGTCCTTGGAGGTTTAAGTTACGAAGTTCCATAGGGATTTTGATCCTTGAGCGGCTTGAGCCTTAGATTGATAACATTGAAGGTACTGTTAAGTACCTAACGGGTATTTATCTAGGAGTGGAGATAGTTTCTTACTATTGCAATGATCAAGTTGTTACTTGGTGGAATATGTAGGAGAATTTTGGGAAAATAACCCATTACGGATCATGGGTTCAGGATGTTTTCGAGAGACGGTATTTCTCCATGTTATTTTGTATGACTCATTGTTGAGGAATTCTTGAAGCTTAAGTTGAGTGATCAATTGATAATGGAGTTTCACTATAGAGTTTAATAGACTCGCGGAGTTTACCCCCTCCACTTAATGGTTTAAGATAGTGATTGAGTTGCCTTCGATCACCCCCAATTTATTTGTTTACATTTGGATTAGGATAGTTGGATTTTTTTTTTCCATCAGTTCTTATCGGAAGGCATTAGGGTGAGTCATAATTATGAAAATGACTGCAACAAGGGTCTCAAGAGAATAGTGTAGTCAATCTAGTGATAATAACCTACACTTCGGATAAGGTAACGGTAGGAGTCGTGAACGTGCTTTTCTAGCTGAATTCACGTGACATTATTTCATTCCCATGTTGATGTTCGATATTGATCAAGGCTCTGTCTCAGGAATAAAAGATTGATGAAACAACTCATTTCCCAGTGGAAAACAGGAATATGGATTTAAGTTTTCTCCTCAGATATATGTCGCTATCAGAAGTAGTTTGTACATTTGTGGAGATATGAGGCTGGTTGTATGGTTCTTGAAGAAAATGATAGGAAGAGGTGTATACACCTAGATTCATACAGTTATCGAATTCTTTTTCTAGATCACTGTGAAATAGGGAATCCATTAAGAGCAGAAGTGGGATGAATTTACATCTTTACTCGAAAGGAGTTGTAGATGGTTGAAGGATTGATCATTGAGGTTGGTATCAGATGATTGAAGGATTGATCATTGAGGTATTACTATAGTTTACCTTACTTGAGGATATATTGAGAGATACATGTGTTTACATATATCTGTGGTTAAAACATGCACTGATAGGATTAAAAGGATTTTCATATTTGGATCATGTGGATTAATAGTGTTTCCACTGATAGGTGAGATGTTGAGATGATTACTGTGATGATTATCACAGGGGTATGAAAATGATTTTGGATGTTTATAGGTTGATTGATGGACATGTTATATTATGGTGAGAGAGTTGACTTAATTGTTTTATAGTTGACTTGGTTGATATGATGTGAATATCTGGATATTAACTTGGAGGTTATGCTTGTGACATGATGTATAAGAATGTCTCTCGGATGCCTGTATAATTCGAGAGCAATCAGATGTGGTGTTGGATGAACTTCTAGGCTTGCCGCTGTATAGGCAAGTAGAGTAGGCGACCTGAGGGATTTCGGAAATAGTTTTCGATATCGAAGATCCCCTACTGGGTGATATTTTATTTGGTACTGGGGTAATGTTATTTTTACGAGCTAATATTTTTTTTTTCTTATGGTGCGTTGGCCGAGGGTTAGTGTAAAGCGCACAAGGTTGTTAAAGCTCGTGATGTACTCAAGACAATGTCATTCAATTGGCTGTAAGGCAATCAAGTTGCTATGATACCGTCATCGATCGGTCTTTCAAAGTTGGCAAGGTTGAGGATGCCGAGAGGTATTTATAAGAATGACGATTTTTCAGGAGATAATTTAGTTGGTAGCAGTGTTGCTGAACACTATGGGAATTGGAAGAATCTAAATTCCAATTATAGGAGTTGTTGGATGGGATATTTATTTGTCCCAGAATTTATTTCTTGAGAAGCTCTGGAACTCATTGTTCAATGAGAGATGAATCTTTGAGGTTATACATCAATTATCGATGATGGAATGCGGTAGTGGTAGAAGGAAATGAATATCCTTCATGGTGGATTGAGGATCTATTTAGATCAGCTATAGGACACCTGTGTATACTCTAGGATTGATTTATGATTGGTGTGTTGATATTGTAGTGACAGGGTGTCATACAATTATCAAAGTTATAGGGATGATTGATATATCATCAGCATAGAGTAAAGAGGATGCAGGTGTATAGTGGTGACAAATTTCATACTTGGTATGAATTGTATGAGCTTTTGGATTATTTTATTTGATTTATTGACGACTTTGTCGTCCAGGGATTTAGGAAATCGTGTATTCTGGACACGATTGGATCATTTATGATGGTGGCAGTTGGAGTTGAGCACTCGGCCACCATCGATGATGGTTTTCTGGTATTGATTTGATTATTACCATAGATATGGATAGGATGCTCTAGTGGTACTACACCGCTGACGGGTGATGGAATTTATTTGGTCTGAAGCTTGTGAACCTAGTTTCAGGGCTCAGACGATGGTTGACTTTTACACCAGAGTTGTGTGATCATTCTCGGGTGAAAGGAAAGTTAATTTATATGCGGATGCGATGTTTCAGAGAATGGAGCGTTTCTGTTTTAGTTGATTGAGACGTATCCCATGGTTACGTCAAATGAGGAACTACGAGATGGGTTGTCATATATATATATGACGTGGACCTAGTAAGAGTTGTTATGTTATTTTGTAGAGGTGAGGAGCAGATATGCTTATGAGGTTTTAGCTAGCTACTGTGTAGTTGCATTTGAATTTAGGAAGAGTTACTATTGATTCGGGAACAACAGATAGATTCCTGTTGTGATGATAGAGAGCATCTACAATAGAGTTGTACTTTTGCTCTATCGGTTCGGAATTAGTGATATTGGAATTTGTATGTAGTAGGTGGCTAGATAGCTACATGGCATCTTGACTGGCTATGAGTCCCGGTCGTGGTAGCATGACGTTGCCCGTAAGTAGTGCCTTTTTCATTACTCCGAGAGCCACGAGACTTGGTCACGATATTTTGATAAGTATTGCTGAAGATTGCAATAGGTTCTATACGTTGCAGATGTATAGGATTGTATCCGGAAAATAGTAAGTATTGAAACGTTCTCCGTGGTGGAACGACATGCGGAACATAGTTGATTTGGAAGTCTGGTAAAGGTGGTATATTAATAATCAGTAAGGTTCTGTACTAAGAGGAAAGTGGGAGCCTAGTATGATGGACGGTGTTGGGAGATTATTTGGAATTCGGAAAGGACTTAGTATGATTAGCTAAGTCCGCTCATTTTCGTTCGATCCATACGATGAGTTTGTTGGATCGCTGGATAGGTTATACTATGGCGATTTCTAGTTCATGGAGGATCTTTGAGTATCGTATGCGATAGCGATTCAGGATTTACCTTCGGATTATGGATAGTCTTTAACAGGTCACGGATATAGAGATCCACTCAGGTACAGTTAGGTACTTGTTATAGGTGGACGAAATGAAGATACTATTCATATTTTGGAAGGGCTGCTAGAAGCAAGTGTGATTTGATGTTAAGGGATATCAGTAACCCCACTTAGTCACTTGAGGTGTGACTTGTCTCCAGATGCTTGAGATGGTTGTTGGGACATCTCGTACTAATATACGAGTAGGAAATTTGGGGACCAAATTTTTATTAGTGGGGGAGAATGTAAAATACTGAAATTAAAATACGAAATTTAATGGCCAAAATTTTGGGGAAATAATCCTAGGGATTATTCTCGGGATTTTTAGGGAATTTTAGGAATTTTTCCAGAATTTTTCTGGAATTAAACGGACTCTGTACGAGATTTTTACGGGGATAAAGTAAACGGGCTTTAGAGGGGTCTATTTAAGGGGTATTAACCTAAACCGGAAATCCTAAGTTTTTATTTTTCTATTTTCTTTTTCTCCCGCCGCGCCGCAACTATTCCTTCGGCAGTTTCCCTTTTCGCGAGCCTTCTTTTCCCCGACGCCATCCCTCCTCCGTCGGCGCCCTATTTTTCCGCCGTCGGTCTCTTCTTCGCCGAGGACCAGGCCGATCCCTTCTTCGCCGAGCCGTTCCCCTTCCTCGCGCCGTAGCCACCGCAAGCAGCAGTAGCGAGTTGCGGTCGTCGCAGTTCGCCGTCCGACGCCTCTTCTTCTCTGCGCGCGCCGACTCCTCCGCCACTGATGCTGCCACTCGACCTTGCGGCCCTCGGCTACGAGTCGCTGCTGGGCCGGCGACTCTTCACTCCGGATCGCTGGCCGCGCACCGACCGTCCTCCCGCTGGTGCGCGCCACACACCACCGACGACCTCTGTGCTCGGCCTTCTTCTGCCGCCATCGCGGCAGACTCCGATTCTGCGGTGGTCGCCGAGCAACAGCGTAAGTCGACTTGGGTGTTGTCTAACCTGCGGTATATTTCCACGATTTGTGATGGATTGGTTATGGGCGATGAACACGATCGTCGTTTGCTTGGCGAACAACGGATAAAGGAAGGTTCTTTGTCGAAGGATTTCTAAGGCGGTAAGTGGTGATTTACCCATACGTGTTCTTATGTGATGGCTGTTCGTGTCAATGTGAGAGGCTGTGAGGGTTTTATTTGGAGGGTGTTGTGCAATTGGGTTGATATTGGATGTGGAATTCCTAGGGCGGGTGAGCTTGATTGGTCGGTTTGGGATGATTCCGGAGTTATTCGATTGATCGGTATGGATATTTGTGGTAGGAAAAGGATTATTAAGATGATTGGAAAATTTGGGAGAATTGGAAATTGATTTGGGGCAATTGGTTATGGAAATCGATTAATTATTCGATTTGTCGTTGAATTGTATATTTTGTGCTTTACTATAATTATGTTATTCAAGAGTTTTGGCCACGAGGCGAGTTCCCAAATGTGACGATTTGGTTATTCTTGCGGATATATATACAGGCGGGTATATTGACTTAACTTTTAGATTAAGTCAAATTGATATGCTAGTAGGATAGCTTACAATAACTTTTTCATGTTTATATGCCTGGTATACTTTTGGTGCCTACTAGATACATGCATGTGATAGGATATGATTATATTTCCCTGTTTTGACTTGGATCATAGTTACTTGGATTATGGATATGTACATATTGATTGTACATATTATTTGGATAGGTATTTTGAGTAGGATTGACATGCTTTAGTATCATGCACCATCTTGCATGATTGCATGCTAGCTGGACGGGGTTCCATTATTGTTGAGCCCGCAGCTAGTTACATGGCCTGCACACACTGCCACTCATGGGTTAGTGGTACATCAGGAGGGTATGTGCAGTTGCTCTGTCAGGCTCCGCTGGTCCGCTCATGGGTAGCGATGAGGCAGCGTGGTAGCGGGCAGGGATCCCTCCTCTGGTCTATGACACCGGGAGATGAGAGCTTAGCTCCCCCACTATGTTTGGGGCAGGAGAATAGGTGTACTCCGACAGCATCCTGTCCACTCGGTCACTCAGGAGCAGTGATGGCAGAGTGCACAGTTGTCATAGCCCTACCCACTCGGCTTCACCATCAAGGCCAGGGGTGACCATGTCATTGGCACGACATGCATTTTGCACGGATTGCATTTTGTATTGTGTTTGCTGCATTATTGTATTGATGCCTTGGATGTGCATATGATTGTCATGCATACAGGATACATATTTATATATGGTCAGGACTCTATTACTTCTAGTCAGGCACATGCTCCTATATCAGGGTAGGAGATTCAGGTAAGTACAGTCATTTTGTATTTCTTGCTTGCATACCCTATTTATGTGAGACTGTACTGGCATGATATTTTTATTGTTAGCTATACCTTACTTTGCATATCTACTATACCCGCAGAGTTCTTTGAACTCACCCCGTTGATTTATATCTATTTCAGGATGAAGCTGTCAGGAGAGTGCAGCTGCCGGACCCCCCACTCGTCGTAAATGTTTTATTTTGGATATCTGCTTATGGTTTGGATATTTTGGTTAGAGGACATGTATAGGTTTGGAGATCGATTTTGTATTTGGATTTTTGGTGTCCGTATGGACCTTATTCGGATTTTGGTTTGATTGGATTTTGGTGAGTATTCCTGCCTAGATGGCAGAAAGGGTAAGTTGATTTATAGTAGACTGTTTATCATTTATTTTGGTTGATGGCCTGAGGCTAAATTATATAACTGCGTGTGAGTTTGGATTCCGATCGTGTTGACCGATGTATAGTGGCCGTGTAGGCCTTGTATGTAAAATTTGGATTGTCACCCGTACAGGGGAGATGCTGTCGGATTTTCGTCTGGCGGGGTCTCTTTCGGGGCATGACAATTTATTCCGCCGCGAGCTCCCTTGGTGTCGCCGGTGAGAGTGGAGATTTCGGTAAGTACTTAGTTTTATTTTTCGGCTAGTTGATTTTGGGCAGTGATCGGTGAGTGTTGATGGTGCCGGTGAGTAGGGCAGTAGGGAAGGAATTGGGGACGGCTGTGAGAGAGGTTGTAAGGGTTTGATTTGGAGGGTGTCGTGTGGTTAGGGTTGGATGTGTCGGCTGTGAATAATGTGTGAGCCACTGTAAATTGAGTTGGAGAACTAATTTGGGAAAGGATTGGTTGTCGGTGGAATTTCTAGGGCGGGTGAGCTTGATTGGTCGATTTGGGTTGATTCCGGTGTTATTCGGTTGATCGGTATGATATTTGGAGGATTAGGAATTAATTGGGTTAATTGAGATATAAAGGAAATCGATTAAGTATTCGATTTGTCGTTGAATTGTATATTTTGTGCTTAACTATAGTTATGCTATATGCAGGTTTCGGTCACGAGGCAGGTCCCCGATCGTGACGTTTTCATTCTTGCGGATATATATTCAGGCGGGTATTTTGACTTAACTTTTAGATTAAGTCAAATTGATATGCTAGTAGGATAGCTTACAATAACTTTTTCATGTTTATATGCCTGGTATACTTTTGGTGCCTACTAGATACATGCATATGATAGGATATGATTATATTTTCCTGTTTGATTTGGATCATAGTATATGGATTAGGGATATGTACATATTGATTGTACATATTATTCGGATAGGTATTTTGAGTAGGATTTACATGCTTTAGTATCATGCACCATTTTTGCATGATTGCATGCTGGCTGGACGGGGTTCCATTATTGTTGAGCCCACAGCCAGTTACATGACCTGCACACACTGCCACTCATGGGTTAGTGGTACATCAGGAGGGTGTGTGCAGTTGCTCTGTCAGGCTCCGCTCATGGGTAGCGATGAGGCAGCGTGGTAGCGGGCAGGGATCCCTCCTCTGGTCTATGACACCGGGAGATGAGAGCTTAGCTCCCCCACTATGTTTGGGGCAGGAGGATAGGTGTACTCGACAAAGATCACATCCACTCGGTCACTCGGGAAGCGATGATGGCGAGTGCGGATTGTCATAACCCTACCCACTCGGCTTCACCATTGTGTGTGAGGCGGCTGACTGGCGTCAGGGGTGACCATGTCATTGGCACGACATGCATTTTGCACGGATTGCATATTGTATTGTGTTTGCTGCATTTTTATTGATGCCTTGGATGTGCATATGATTGTCATGCATACAGGATACATATTTATATATGGTCAGGACTCTATTACTTCTAGTCAGGCACATGCTCCTATATCAGGGTAGGAGATTCAGGTAAGTACAGTCATTTTGTATTTTTTGCTTGCATACCCTATTTATGTGAGACTGTACTGGCATGATATTTTTATTGTTAGCTATACCTTACTTTGCATATCTACTATACCCGCAGAGTTCTTTGAACTCACCCCGTTGATTTATATCTATTTGTGAAGGGTCGAGAGTCATTAGGACCCCACTCGTCGTAGATGTTTTATTTGTGGATATTTGCTTTATGGTTTGGATATTTTGGTTAGAGGATATGTATAGGTTTGGAGATTGATTTTTGTATTTGGATTTTTGGTGTTCTTATGGACTTCTATTCGGAGTTTGTTCTGGATTGGATTTTGGTTGAGTATTCTCGATGGCGAGAAGGGTAGGTTTAGTTATGATATTCTTTTGTGTATATCATTTGATTGTTGGCCTGAGGCCTGATTTATATAACTGCGTGTGAGTTTGGATTCCGGTCATGTTGACCGATGTATAGGATCACTTGGTTACCAGGATTCATAAACTTTAGTACTTATCCTGGAGGTCTAGAGTTCGAATCCTGGGGAAGGCAAAAACCCACTTCCAGGGGTGGGAAGACCAGGTGAGTAACGACGGGCCAACAGGGGCGACGGTCGTTGACCAATAGGGGTCACTGAATTCCGCCAACAGGGGCCCGGTCATTACAATAAAAAGGCGCCTTTTTATTGTAGTTGAGATCGGCGACTATTGTCGCCGGCCGTCGCCGCACTGGCGATCGGTGACCTGTTGGTCGGCGACCATCGCCGCCTGTTGGCCGTCGTTACTCACCGGACTTTTCACCTGAAGTGGGTTTTTCAGATTCGAACTCTAGACCTCCAGCATACTAAAGTTTATGAATCTGCAACCAAGTGATCTGGATCACTTGGTTACCAGGATTCATAAACTTTAGTACTTAGCCTGGAGGTCTAGAGTTCGAATCCTGGGGAAGGCAAAAACCCACTTCCAGGGGTGGGAAGTCCAGGTGAGTAACGACGGGCCAACAGGGGCGACGGTCGTTGACCAATAGGGGTCACCGAATTCCGCCAACAGGGGCGACGGTCGGCGACCAATAGGGGTCGCCGAATTCCGCCAACAGGGGCCCGGTCGTTACACAAGTCAAGGTGGACTAAAAATCAAAGAGAGGAACACCTTGCAAATTCAAAGGCTAAACATCATCTCCTCAACGTACTTCCCCAACAAGAGATAAACCGAATTGGGGATTTCTCTAGTGCCAAAGAAATGTGGGAGAAGCTAGTAGAGCTTCATGAAGGCACATCCGAGGCAAAACTAGCAAGGAGAGATGTCCTTCGCTCCCAACTCAACAATATCAAACTCGATAAAAGGGAGAAGGTAACATCTCTACATTCAAGATTTAAAGAAATCTTTAACGGTTTATCTAGTATAGGGGAGAAGCTCTCCAATAGGGACATGCTCATGAAGGCAATGGATGCTTTTCCCCGATCATCCAAGTGGAGTTCAATGGTGGACTCATTCTATATTTCAAAGAATTTAGAGGTAAGTACTCTAGATGAATTTTTCTCCACTATGGAATTGCATGAATCTAGGCTTGAAGGAGTAGTAGAAGAGCCAAGACTTCAACCATCAAGGGGAGTGGCATTATTGGCCAACAAGGGGAAGAAGAAGATAGAGATTCCCACCTCCTCCGATGATGAAGCATCCTCCTCCTCCTCCTCCATGGATAGCACAGAAGAAGCCTATATGGTAAGGAGAGTAAGGCATGCATTAAAAGGTTTTAAATTTAATAAATCTAATGATAGGAGAAGAAGACCAAGGGGGAAGGTGATTTGTTATAATATCCAAGGAGAGGGACACATAAGGGACAATTGTCCCCTCTTGAACAAGAGCAAAGAGGAGAAAAGAAAGAAGGAAGAAAAGAAGAAGAAAAAGGGGAGCAAGAAGAAGGAAGAAGAGAAGAAAGCCAAAGAAAAGGGAAAGGCAAAGACACTAAAGGCAAGGACTTGGGATGACTCTTCTTCCTCATCATCATCATCATCCGAGGAAGAAAATGCCTTTGTCACAAATTTGGCATTAATGACTTTTGACGACCTAGAATCATCCTCCTCCAAAAATGAAGGATCAAGCACAAGTGAGGAGAGCTCGAGTGAAGGGGGAGCTTCTTCACCATCCTCATCCGAAGAAGAAGAAGACATGGAGACTATGGTAACGAATCTCTCACCTAGTAAAATAGTTTCCATGATTTCTAGCCTCACTAAGGACTTGTTTAGAGCCAAAAAGAAAAATAAAAGCATGCTTGATCAAATTAAAAATTTAGAACAAAAATTAGAAAAAACATGTTTTAATGATGATAATGATGATGCATGCTCACATGATAATTATATGACTTTAGATGTTAATGATGCATGCATAGAAGAAAATAGGGCTTTAAGAGAGAAAGTAGATCATTTGACCAAGGCCCTAGAAAAGTTCAACTAGTCTAGGATACGGCGAGTCACCTGATCTTTCTTTAAGAGCGAGTTCCTCAACTTTAGTTTTTCAACCCGATGCTGAGTCCTCTGAACTCCTACTAGTAGCAATGCAACTGAACGAAGGTCAAGACAAAAAGAAGGTAATTGCTAGAAAATGGATCCCTAAGGAATTTTTAGTGAACCCCATAGGCAAGAATTTGTATTGGGTTCTAAAATCCATCCTTAAGGGTTAGGAAAACCCTAGGGTAGTCAACCATATGCAATTTACCTATATCATATGTTGGTTGACTTAGGATGGCGGGACAACATTTTTGAAATCGTGTTAGGTGATGATAATGCACCTATAAATAGATAAATCATGCTTTAGGTGATATTTGCTTTATTATCATGATGTAATACCTAATGCATGATCATAATTTGATGAATACATTTGTTTCATGATCATAATGTGAAATTTATCCATATATGTCTTTATGATCATGTGGAATGATAGGATGATACTTAACCTTGATAGAATTGCATGAAAATAATGGTTAAGTATATACAAATACCTTTAGGATGCATCTCACACTCACCATAGGTTACCTTGATTGAAAACATAGCATGAGTGAGATGTTAGGATGATACAAATGTCCACTAATGCCTATGGTATTTAGATGGTCATTTAAAGTATCAAAATAGCAATAATAAACCAATCATGGGGAAGACTTATGTTTAATTCATAGACATATTGTCCAAAGATCATGGTTGGATATTTCACATGTTTTCAAAACAATTTCTTACTTTAAAATATGTGTGTTCATGTTTTGAAACAATCCAAAGCAAAACTAGATGTTAAAATGGATATAAACTTGATCAAAACACTAGTTGTTTTTAAAGCTTTTGGATTTTTGGCAAATCTCAGAAAATGTAATGATTTTTCATGAAAATCTATTTTTCACTGATAAATATACTTACAAGAAATGTGTTCCCCAAATTTCACTATTTTTAGAATTTTCTGGAATTTATAGTGCATTTCTGAAATTTGTCCAAAAAATCAGAAATTCGAATTTCATTGCGCCAGTCGACTGCCATACTGATAGCAGTCGACTGATGGACTGTGAACGAGTACAGTAACATGATTTTATTAGGTTTTTGACTAGTTTTAATTTTTGTTTCTCTCTAGACTTGATGCTATGATATATAAACTTTGTTTAATCATTTTGATGGTGTTAAAGGGGGAGAAAACTATATGTTTAAGTAAGGGGGAATATATTTAGGGGGAGTTTCATGTATTAAGGGGGAGAGTTGCTAATCATGTTATTCACATGCTTTCTTTCCTTAATATTTTATCAAATGTTATTACCTAACTTAAACGGATTGCCATACATCAAAAAGGGGGAGATTGTTAGGGCAATCTCTTGTCGTGATATGGTTTTAATGTGTGTGGCAAAGGGTTTAAGTTAGATTGTTATTGTGATTTGATATGTGCATTGGAGTCTTGCAGGACTTAGTAATTCGCACATGGAGCCTTGGCGGGTTCACCACTCACAACCTCGTGCTTGAGTCGGAGAAGGAGCATTGCAGAGTCGTGCGCTTGATGCTGCCGAGGGACCGCCAGACGAGATGACTTGAAGTGAAGCCAAGGAAGCAGACTTCGAAGGCAAGAGACGCGAAGGAGCATTGCAGAGTCATGCGCCTGATGCTACCGAGGGACGTGGCCGCGAACGAAGAGAGCTTCGGCGAAGGACTTCGAGTGAGATGAGAGAATGAGTGAATTGTAAGTAGCTCATTAGGTGAACTTGGTCGAATGGCTGAGTGTCGGAGGCTCGACCGCAAGGGTTGAGGTTTACCCGACCATCGCAAACTCAAACGAATGTTAAGTTTGAGTTTAACATGACACCAGTAGACTGCCATGAAATGGCAGTCGACTGCTTTGAGTCGAACTCGATTCGACTGGTATCCGACTGAGTGGTTTTTGGGCCAGTAGTCGACTGCCATATGTTGGCGATCGGCGCCTCATCGATCATTGCTAATAATGTAGCCGGTAGTCAAGAGGATTTGGGCCACAGAATCACTCGTAGCCGACTGAGCAGTCGACTACGGAGGCAACAGTCGACTGATGGTTACATCAGTCGACTGCCAAGGGATCCGTTGGACTACAACAGTCGGGATCCGACGTGTTCAGAGGCCATTGAAGTGGTGGCAGTCGACTGCCAAGGGCAGCAGTCGACTGGTGGCGACCAACGGGAAGAAATCAGCCCTCTCTATAAAAAGAGAGGATGTGGGCTTTTGGATGGCTAATGCTTATGCTCTAAGTGATCATCCAAGTGCTCCACAAGATTCAAACTCCTTCTCTTAGTTTTCTTTCACATCTATTGTAAAAGAAGGAGTGTTCTTGAGTTGTAAGGGTTACCTCCACCTAGCTTGGTGCAAAGGAGAGACCAATAGTGGATTTGATTGCGGAGTGATTCATCGAGGACGAATCGGGGACCGTGGATTAGCGGCGTAGCCGTGAACCACGTTATATTATCTTGTTAGCATTGTTTTTACCTTTGCATTGTTTATTTGCTTGTCTTGTTTAGTATTCCGCTTGCGCTAACGATTGTGTAGACGAGCAAATTCCACCATCCAACGAAAGAGGGTTATTCACCCCCTCTAGCCGGCCAATACACTCCGATCGATCCCCCACAACATCTTCCCTTTTTCTCTACCCACACCTTACCTTGAGACACCTATTTTTCCCTAGTTACCTCTTCTTGCCCTTATCTCACCTCAACCCTATCTTCCGAGTTGCTTCCAACTTATTCTCTTGACAGGCCTCTTTATACCATTCAGGTTGTTTAAAACAGGATGTATATGACCCAACTTGATCCGTCGAGTTGATATTTGGCTTGGTTTTGGCAACTAGGTGTAGATACTTATAATTTATATTAAGTTCCCGAGTCATTTCCTTACCTAACCCAAACTCACTTTCCCAGGTCACTGATTCAATTCCATTTTAACCATCAAGCTCCCTCGTTTTCCCTGAACTTCCACCTTATCAACTCGGTCGATTTTCCCGGGTCGAGTCTAGCCAAACCAGATCGTATTGTAGGGGATCGGTATGGCCGGCTAGAGGGGGGTGAATAGCCCTTTTCGTTTGGATGTCGGTATTTGCTTGTCTACAAAACTAATTAGCGCAAGCGGAAGACTAATAAAGACAAACAAATAGAAATACGATAAAACAATCGCTAACAAAGAATGTAACGTGGTTCACGGCTACGCCGCTAATCCACGATCCCGATTCGTCCGAGGTGAATCACTCCTTCAAAGCCAATCCAATATTGGTCTCTCCTTTGCACCAAGCTAGGTGAAGGTAACCTTTACAAATCAAGCACACTCCCTCTTTTACAATAGATGTGAAAGAAAGCTAAAAGAAGGAGTTTGAATCTTGTGGAGCACTTGGATGGTCGTTTAGGACTTGAGCATTAGCCTCTCAAAGGCTTACACCCTCTCTTTTTATAGAGAGGCCGCCATCAATCGATCGCCGCCTTGGCGAACTACAACGGCCTCGAACACGCCGGATCCCGACCGCCAGAGTCCAACGGAACTCTTGGCAATGATCGATGGACCTCATCGCCGATCACGCCTCCGTAGTCGACGCCTACCGGCTACGAACGCCTGCGGGTCGAACCCTATTGACTACCGATCGCCGCTTTCAAGAATGATCGATTCTTGGCAATGATCGCCCATGATGGCTGACGCTAGCCACAATCCAATCGATACCACGAACTACACTGACTCGGAAGCGACCGCCATGACATGGCAATGATCGGTGTCGGTGAAACTCAAACTTAACATAAGTTTGAGCTTCCGGCCGGGTAAACCTTAACCCTTGCGGTCAAGTCTCCACACTTAGCCATTCGGCCAAGTTCACCTAATGAGCTACTTACATTTCACTCATTCTCTCATCTCACTCAAGTCCTCGCCGGCTCTCTTCGCTCACGCCACGCCCTTGGCAAAGATCAGCGACGGGCTCTGCAATGCTCCTTCGCGTCTCTTGCCTCCGAAGTCTGCTTCCTTGGCTTCACTTCAAGTCATCTCGTCCGGCGGTCCCTCGGATGCTCCAAGCGCACGACTTCCGCAAAGTCATCCTTCACCGACTCAAGGACCGAGGTTGTGAGGGTGAACCCGCCAAGGCTCCATGTGCGAATTACTAAGTCCTGCAAGACTCCAACGCACATATCAAATAAACATACCAACCTAACTTAAACCCTTTGCCATACCATCAAAACTATATTACGACAAGAGATTGCCCTAACAATCTCCCCCTTTTTGATGTGTGGCAATCCGTTTAAGTTAGGTAAAAACATTTGATATAAATTTCTAAGGTAAGAAAGCATGTAAACGTAAACATGATATAGCAACATGCAACTCCCCCTTAATCCATGAAACTTCACATAAAAATTTTCTCCCTTATCATATATTTCTCCCCCTAAAGCAATTAACTTAAACATAATTATTTCTCCCCCTTTGACACCATCAAAAAAAATTAACACGAAGTTATAAACTCATGGCATCAAGTATAATGGAGGGAAAATACCAAAAACATGAATAAGATATGAAATTAGAAAATTGCAGGCTGATTTTCAGGTGAGCAATGATCATCACGCTATGATATAGATCGTGGCACAATTGATTCGAAATTACGATTTTAAAGTAATTTCAGAAATGCATTAAAAATTCCAGAAAATTCAAAAAATCATGAAATTTGAGGAGCATATTTCTATTAAGTATATCTATCAAGGAAAAATAGATTTTCATGAAAAATCATTATATTTTCCGAGATTTGCCAAAAATCCAAACACTTGAAAAACCACTAGTTTTTGAGCATGTTAGTATCCATTTTAACACCTAGTCTTGCTTTGAATTGTTCCAAAACATGAATACATAGATTTTAGATTAAGGAATTGTTTTGAAAACATATGAAATATCCAACCATGATCTTTGGGCAATATGTCTATGAATTAAACATAAGCCTTCCCCATGATTGGTCTATTATTGCTATTTTGATACTTTAAATGACCATCTAAATGCCATAGGCATTAGTGGACATTTGTATCATCCTAATATCTCACCCATGCTAAGTTTGCAATCAAGTTAGCCTATAGTGAGTGTGAGATGCATCCTAGGGGGTGTTTGTATATACTTAACCAATATATTCATGCAATTCTATCATGGTTAAGTATCAACCTAACAACCTACATGATCATAATGACATATATGATTTAATTTCACATTATGATCATGAAATGCATGTTTTCATCAATTTATAACCATGCATTAGGTATTATGTGATGATAATAAACAAAGTATCACCTAAAGCATGATTCAAACCTATTTCTCATGATAACGTGCCAAATTTCAAAAACATAAATCATGATTGCAAATATACATAGGAATTACATCAATCATCATGATTTAAGCATTATTATGTATTTATGGGCACGTTATCATCACCCAACACTATCTAAAAAATGTTGTCCCGTCATCCTAAGTCAACCAAAATATGATATAGGTTAATTCCATATGGTTGACTACCCTAGGGTTATCCTAACCCTTAAGGATGGATTTTGGAACCCAAAATAAGTTCTTTCCTATTGGGTTCACTAAGTATTCCTTGGGGATCCATTTTCTAGCTATTACCTTCTTCTTATCTTGTCCCCTAGCTATAAGGCATTTGTAGGCCTTTTCATTTTTCTTTTCCTTGTAGCCTAGGCCCTTTTGTTGAAACTAGCTCTTTGGCTCCCTAAGATCATATTTAAGGTGTTGGAGCCAATTGTGAATTTCTCTAGGGCTTTGGTTAAATAATCTACCTTTTCCCTTAATGCCCTATTTTCCTCTATGCATGCATCATTAACATCCAAAGGCATATAATCATGTGAGCATGCATCATCATGGCAAGAAGAGGTATCATTATTATTTAAACATGCATTTTCTAGCTTATATTCCAAAGCCTTAATTTGATTAAGCATGCTTTTATTTTTCTTTTTCATTCCAAATAAGTCCTTAGTTAAACTAGAAATTATGGAAACTATTTTCTTAGGAGAAGCTTTCGTTACCATAGTTTCCATATCTTCTTCTTCTTCTTCGGATGAGGAGGATGTAGAAGCTCCCCCTTCACTTGAGCTCTCTCCTCTTGAGCTTGATCCTTCATTTTCGGAGGAAGAGCAATCCAAGTCATCAAAGGCCATCAAGGCCAAATTGGTGACAAAGGCATTCTTCTCATCCGATGATGATGAAGAGGATGAGGATGGGTTATCCCAAGTCCTTGCCTTTAGGGCTTTGACCTTTCCCTTTTCCTTTGTCTTCTTCTCCTCTTCCTTTTTCTTCTTGCTCCCCTTTTTCTTCTTCTTTTCTTCCTTCTTTTTCTTTTCTTCTTTGCTTTTGTTTAGGAGGGGACAATTATCCCTTATGTGCCCTTCTCCTTGGCAATTGTAGCATATGACCTTCCCCCTTGGTCTTCTATTCCTATCATGAGATTTATCAAATCTAAAATTCTTTAAAGCACGTCTTACCTTCCTTACCATGTAGGCTTCTTCCGTGCTATCCAGGGAGGAGGAAGACGCTTCATCATTATCAGAGGAGGAGATCTCTATCTTCTTCTTCCCCTTATTTGCCAACAATGCTACTCCTCTTGAGGGTTGAATTCTAGGCTCCTCTTGTATTCCTTCAAGCCTAGTTTCGTGGAGCTCCATTGTTGAGAAAAATTCCTCCAAGGTACTTACTTCCAAGTTCTTGGAGATGTAGAACGAATCCACCATGGAGCTCCACTTTGAGGACCGGGGAAAGGCATCTATAGCCTTCATGAGCATGTCCCGGTTTGATAGCTTCTCACCTACACTTGTTAGCCCAATTAAAATTTCTTTAAACCTAGAGTGTAGTGAGGTTACCTTTTCTCCCTTTTCTAGTTTTATATTGGATAGTTGGGAGTGGAGGAGGTCTCTCCTTGCTAGCTTGGCCTCGGATGTGCCTTCATGGAGTTCTATAAGCTTCTCCCACATCTCTTTGGCGCTAGCACATTCTCCGATCCGATTGATCTCTTATTGGGGGAGCACATTGAAAAGATGATGTTTTGCCTTTGAGTTCGCAAGGTGCTCCTCTCTTTGCTTCTTAGTCCATCGTGATTTTTCGATTTGTTCACCCTTTTCATCCCTAGGCAACTCGAACCCATTTTCCATTATTAGCATAATATCAAAATCGGTCTCGAAGAATACCTCCATTCTCTTTTTCCACCAAGAGAATTCGCCGTCGAACTTCGGTGGGTGGATGTTTGAGCCGGCCATTTTGAATGTTGCTTGTTGTGGCGGTTAGTCCTCGACAAGCTTTCCTTGGCTCTGATACCACTTGTAGGGGATCGGTATGGCCGGTTAGAGGGGGGTGAATAGCCCTTTTCGTTTGGATGCCGGTATTTGCTTGTCTACAAAACTAATTAGCGCAAGCGGAAGACTAATAAAGACAAACAAATAGAAATACGATAAAACAATCGCTAACAAAGAATGTAACGTGGTTCACGGCTACGCCGCTAATCCACGATCCCGATTCGTCCGAGGTGAATCACTCCTTCAAAGCCAATCCAATATTGGTCTCTCCTTTGCACCAAGCTAGGTGGAGGTAACCTTTACAAATCAAGCACACTCCCTCTTTTACAATAGATGTGAAAGAAAGCTAAAAGAAGGAGTTTGAATCTTGTGGAGCACTTGGATGGTTGTTTAGGACTTGAGCATTAGCCTCTCAAAGGCTTACACCCTCTCTTTTTATAGAGAGGGTTGATTTCTTCCCGTTGGCCGCCATCGATCGGTTATCGCCCTTGGCGATCATTGCCGTCCTAGCGGCCTCCGAACACGTCGGATCCCGGCTATAGTCAACGGAACTCTTGGCGATCGGTGATGGACCTCATCGATCTGCTACCTCCCATCGTCGCGCCCGATCGGCTACGACTTCTGGCCGAAACCCTATTGACTACCGGTCATTGCCTTGGCGATCGATGATCTTAGCGATCGCCCAGCGTATGGCGATCATTGCTGGCCACAATCAAGTCGATCGTATACCGGTCGAACTACACTCGACTGAGCGATCATTGCCATGACATGGCGATCGGTGTGCCGTGAAACTCAAACTTAACATAAGTTTGAGCTTCCGGCGGTCGGGTAAACCTTAACCCTTGCGGTCAAGTCTTCGACACTTAGCCATTCGGCCAAGTTCACCTAATGAGCTACTTACATTTCACTCATTCTCTCATCTCACTCGAAGTCCCTCGCCGAAGCTCTCTTCGTTCGCGGCCACGTCCCTTGGCAGCATCAGGCGCACGACTCTGCAATGCTCCTTCGCGTCTCTTGCCTCCGAAGTCTGCTTCCTTGGCTTCACTTCAAGTCATCTCATCCGGCGGTCCCTCGGATGCTCCAAGCGCACGGCTTCTGCAAAGTCATCCTTCACCGACTCAAGGACCGAGGTTGTGAGGGTGAACCCGCCAAGGCTCCATGTGTGAATTACTAAGTCCTGCAAGACTCCAACGCACATATCAAATAAACATACCAACCTAACTTAAACCCTTTGCCATACCATCAAAACTATATTACGGCAAGAGATTGCCCTAACACGTATACCCTACACTATACTCCTTCCCTCAAGATTTCATCTTACCAATCGTAATTTCCTCCCTCCAACTCCCAAGTCATGTTATAGCAGTATCAAATTAGATGTTAAAAGATAAGATTAATATCTTATTCATTAAAGTCAAATGAAACTAGATCTAATTGATTGGATGATTGATCAATCGTTTAAATAAGTTCTCTTAGATGACTGAAAATTTAGTTGTTAGAAGATAAGATTGTTATCTTTTTGATTAAGTTGATTAGGGATGTTTTTCACCGATGGATCATTAAGATGACTTTCTTAAATGATAAACTAAAATAGAAACTACATAAAACTGTTGGAATTACTGTCCATTATTTTGTGTAACATGCGAAGCCAAAGGAGACGAAAGGTCTCCGACATTTACATGAAGTAATTGTTGCTCATAAGTTGTGGCTACACATACGTTGTGCAGCCAATGCATTATTGCATTAATATGAAATTGAGACGAAAGGTTTCTATCTAAGTTGTAAGAAGAGGAAGAACAAAGAAGATATTAGAGATAGATGAAGTGTGAACATCCAAGGCATGGATTTGGTTTGTGAACCACAAAAATCTTTTCAATTTGGTAATTGTTCTTTAGACAACGAGCAAAGATCACAGGATCTCATTCTTCGCAAGACAACAAGTTTCAAGTAATCTTTGAGAAACTATAAGTTGTTTTCAGGTTTTTGTATACTCATGCATTTTTGTAATCAAACTAACAATGGTATCAGAGCATGTAAGTTAGATTACTTTATGCATACTTTGTTGTTCTCGCTGTTCGTCGCAATGAAGACAATGAACAGTAGAATAAATTTCAAAGATGAAATTTCCATGCACAATGCGAAGTGTTGAGGCTGTCACGAGCAAGAAAAGTCTCAGCCAAGCACTTTAGGTGCTCAGCACTAAGAAAAAAGCACTGCACGATCTGAGTTTCACAAAGTACAAAGCAGGGCACGCGGAGCTTAGGCTTGGATCTTGAGCAGAACACACTATGCTCGCCCTGACACACACTCAACACGGGGTGCTTAGCATACGGGGTTGACTCAAGCACAACACATTGTGCTTGGCTATGAAAACTGTGGTGCTTCGCTACAAGGCTCAACGTGGAGAGAAACTGCAACGCTCAGGCTTAGGTTTCGTGCTTGGAGTGCCCGGCGTGGAGAGAAACCACTAGGGTGGTGCTCGACATGTGATCGACACACTGTGGTCGGATGTGGAAACTATGGTGGTCCACTGCAATACTCAGTACGAAGAGAAACTACAGCACTCGGGCTTGGGTTTTGTGCTCGAAGTGCTTGACACAAAAAGAAACCGCAAAAGAAGTGCTCGGTCACAGAGCTCGACAAGCGGTGCTTAGCCGAGGTGATCGGGAGTGGTGCTCAACTGGGGTACTCAGCAAGCCATCCTCGACCCATGGTGCTCGGCATGCGAGGCTGACTTAGGCACAACATGTTGTGCTTGGTGCATAAGAAACTACAACTTTGTGCTTGGGGTGTTCAGCAAAGCGAGAAACCACGGTGTCGAGCACTATTGATGCTTTGGCGTAGAAAAAACCATAGGCTCGTTGTAGTGCTTAGGTGGAAAGAACCTTGGTCATTGGCTAACACAAGCAATCGTGCTCGACTAACAAACCATGGTGCTTGGCAGTGCACATTGTTGGTGCAATAGGCTTCGGGTCAATATTATCATACTCGAGTAGTATTTTGATGTTTGTCAATACGATTGGATGTTGTTTGACCATATATTAACCATATGACTAGTGGATGATTGGGATATCCAAAGTCATATAAGGGAGATTGTTGGAGCAATCAAACCTCAGGTCATGGTTGACCATGTTGAGGATCGGACGTCGCACTAGAGGGGGGGGGGGGTGAATAACATCTTCGATTTCTTCACTTTGATTTGTGATTGCTTGTCTATAATTCATTAGCGTAGTGGAAACAATATATATATATATATATATATATATATATATATATATATATATATATATATATATATATATATATATATATATATGCAAAACGCCGTATGATATGATAATGCAGCATGCATGGTCATGCCTGCGCACACCTACTCGCTACCACGACCCCAATGTGGCCTAGGTGGCACGACATGATAACTGTCCCAACTCAACACCAACCACTACTCTAGAGTGGCTGAGTGGGCAGTATGATCAAGTAGCATATGAGTGTAAAGAGCTCGCTACACAACGAGGGTCCCTGCTGATGGCTACTCCGACTGACACTACTTATGAGTGGTCGAGTGCCACGCACCTAGGACAACTGCACACAACTCCAACTACCACTGTCTATAGTGGTAGAGTGCGGCACAATAAATGCTCTTCCCTCACACCAGTTACTCCTCGGGGAGTAACCTAGAAGGCAGGATGACTGACGACTCTCTCAACCCCAACGGAGACTATGTCAATGGAATGCATGCAAATGACATGAATGTACTGTCACACATACAGACATCTACCACAGACTCTCTGTTCAACAGAGAGTCATACCCATTTGATCAATACACTCTCTATCATGTAGAGAGTTGTACTCAACCGATCATAACAAGCTAGGACCACCAGTTCATAGCGACACACTATTCACAACTCACCTGACCATTTACACAACACAAGGTTGGTAATAAGTATGCAACATATGGGTATTGGAATAAAATCTACATTTAGGGCATTACCTACCCACGGATGACCTTTTACCCAATTTACAAATCTGGTCATCATTCATACTCCAACATCTACACCCTATTAAACATTTAAAGATATACTTACATCACATCGGTAACTCCTTAATCATGATAAAGGAAAATGTGATATCAGCATTTGAGCATATATAGCCAATGATAAGTATCAAGCATAAGGTTAAATAAGTGCAGGGTCAAGATAATATGAACATATAAGATGATCATATCAATGTCTAAATCTGAATGCAACTACAACTACCTGACCAGGGTAGGAAATTACCCACTTGCTATATAGCTCGTATTAGCTATCCACACGTACGCACATCCGTCACCAATCAAAATCCTGAAATCAACATTCTGTAATAGAATCAAATCGATTCATTAACCCCTTGATTAGCTCATCAATCCATTTCCAATGGATTATGATCTATCAATACTAATAAGGCACGTATATTAATCCCTATACTACATCCCCAAACAGGACAAACTCTTCCATAACTATTAATCATCAAATCAACACTAGTTCAACTATAAAATAGTATACATCCATAATAAATCCATATTTAAGCTTACCTAACATTGCTTCAATTGCCTATGGCTAATCCGGGAGAACAAATCCATTGTCCAAATCATCCAACTTCTTGATTCACCTTTGAAAAATATGATATGAACAATTCAACTGAATTAAAGACAACAACCCATCTCTACCTGTAATTACAAAATGTATCACAGGTATCATCAATCCAATTTAAACCTTACCTCAATCGTTCAACTCCCACATCCCATCTGGAACATTCTCCTCCTAGCGTTGCTTCACTCACACAACATATCTAAAACTAAATTCCATTGTCGAGTCCCCCAGCTTGCTCACCCAAATGCTTCTTGAATTTCGGATCAACAAAAAATTGAACACCAAGAGTTATGTCAAACACTAACTCGTACACACCCAAAAATAAAAAGAGAAGGATGAAGTTGAGATCGCAGTATCAACAACGTTGTTGGCAGGCTACTTCACAGGTCAGAGGAAGGTCGACAACAACTGAGCAGAGGGGCGACTAATTGCTACTCGCAGTGAGCATCTCCGATGATGAAACAACCGAAGAAGAGGCCAATAGCGACGATTAGAGCGATATAGAAGGCTAGGGATCGGGGAGGTTGAGGAGTGGCGGCGGCAGCAATCCATCCAACTCACAACGATAGTGGATCCAGCTTACAGCGTGGCGATGATGATCGGCACGACGGCGGCGTGGTAGGGTGCACAATGAGCGGCTCGAGGAAGAGGCCATCGACAACGACAACAAGCTCGGGGCGGAGATCAGGCGAAGATCGACGCTAGCGACAGTGAAGAGGAGAAGAACTGTGGCTGCGCTTGAGAAGTCAGGAGGAAGAAAGAAGTCGGCGGTGGCGTGAGAAATCAGAAGGAGGAGAAGGGGAATCTTGGAAAGAAAAGAACAGTCGCGAGAATGAGAAGTTGCAATTAATTACCTATTTATTTCTCAGATAGTCTAAATAGGCTTTACAAAAGCCTATCCACTTTATCCCCATGAAATGTCCATAGAACCTCCGTTTAAATCTAGAAAAATTTCTAAAAAATCCTAAAAATTCCATAAGATAATTTCTTAATTAACAAGGATATTTATTATTATTGTATTTCCTGGTATCTTACATTGTCCCCCACTAATAAAAATTTGGTCCCCAAATTTCGTACTTACATGAAAAAATGTACTTCAAGCAAGTTTCCGAAAGGACCTCATACATTACTCAAGTGAACAGATGAGCATATTGAGCTCAGATAGTATCTTTCATCTCTCACATAGCCTCCTCATCGGTATGATGCTATCATCCAACCTTTACGAGTCAGATGGTTTTGTCCCACTACTGTCGCTCCTTGCGACCCAGGATCCATCCTGGAATCTTCTCTAAGTCGCATTAGACTGAGGTAGAATCGGAATCTCTTTCAGAACATGGTTAGATCGCGACACATATTTCCTCAGCATATAAACATGAAATACGTTGTGAACACCCGCAAGTGTCGGAGGTAAAGCCAATTGGTAAGCTACACCTCCAATCCATGCCAATATCTCAACTGGACCAATGTAGTGTGAAGATAACTTTCCTTTTTAGCCCAAATCATTTCACCCCTCTAGTAGGTGAAATACGCAGAAATACCTAATCCCCAATTGAGAATTTCAAAGGTCTTCGCCTCCAATCTGTGTAACTCTTCTGTCGATCATGTATCAATAACCATCATCTGATACCATCGTCTGATGACACACACCAACTCTGCATCATGCTAGATACTCTGTGGCCCTAGCAACTGTCGTTCCCCGACTTCCTTCCACAACACAGGAGATCTGCAGGGTCTACCGTATAATGCCTCAAATGGAGCCATCAGAATAGACGAGTGGTAGTTGTTGTTATAGGCAGATTCCACTGAATGAACATTGTCCTCCTAACTGCCTCTGAAATCCATGACACAGGATCTCAATAGATTCTCTAATATTTGAATGATACACTCAGACTATCCATCCGTCTGTGGATGAAATGTTGTACTGAGTCGAAGCTCTATGCCCATGGTCTGATGCAGACTCCACCAAAATCGTGAGGTAAATCGCTTGTCTCTATCAGGTATAATACTCAAAGGAACTCCATGAAATCTATTGGTGCAATCATCCTGGGTTGACTCGAGTTTGACTCGAGCAGTATTTTAATGATAGACAAAACTTATGACATGGTATTGTCATAGGAAAGTCCAACATGGAGTTGGCATGGAAAAACCAAGCTTTGGGCTTGGTGTGGAAAAGTCCAAAGCATTGTGAAGCCATGCACTTGGTGCTTGGTGAGAAATACATTGCGAAGCCGTGCGCTTGGTGCATCCGAGGGACCATTGGACGGGGAGCGAATGGAGTGAGGCCCAAGGGAAGCATACTTCGAGGTCAAGAGATGCGAAGGATGACATTGCGAAGCCGTGTACTTGGCACATCCGAGGGACGTAGGCCTAGGGAAGAGAGCTTCGATGGGGAACTCCATGAGGAATAAGGTGGACTTGGCCAAGTGGCTAAGACTGAGTGTTAGATGCTCAAATAACTTGGTGTTTGAGGTTTTACCCGACATCAGTCGACTAGCATAGGAGTCAGTCGACTGCTCCAAGTCGACTAGGGTTCGACTGGTGTTCGACTGACTCGGGTCTGGCTGAGTAGTCGACTGTCGAGGGATGACAATCGACTAATAACATCATCAGTCAACTGATCGGGGTGTTTTCAGCCACAGAATGTCTTCCAATCGAGTGTGATCGCGTGACCACTCGACTGATAGGATCATCAGTCGATTGATGGGCATGATTAGTCGACTGATGATGGATCCATTGAAGTTTTGCCAACGTGGATCAAGTCGTTGTGAGACAATGGCTACAGGACTAGTCGACTGATGGGCGCAAAATCAGCTTGATGCAGGTTATAAATGGAGCTCAAGATGGAGGATTTCGTCAAGACTTTAAGGGTGACTTTGGAGGGGAATTGCTGCTGCATTCTAGACCTTCAAGAGCCAACCAAAGAAAGCAACAAACAAGTGATCAAAAGCAATCGGTGAAAAGTGTTCTTTTGTATTGTATTTGTATTCTTGTTTGTATTTCTATATTACTTTGTAATTGCTTATACGAGGTTTCTCCACCTCCGACGTGTTGTCGAGAAGGAGTGTTAGTTAGTGTCGTGCGCATAACTAGAGCTCGATGAGCTCCCCCGTGGAGTAGGAACCATTCGGTTCCGAACCACGTATATCGTGTGTATTTGCATGTGCTTGTGTTGTTATTAGTATTTTTATTTATTTCTATTATTTCCACTGCGCTAACGACAATCGTAGATAAGCGATGCACGATGAACGATTGTATTCCACCGTACGATGATTGAGGGCTATTCACCCCCCTCTAGCCGGCCACCAATGTTTCAACAAGTGGTATTAGAGCTAGGAGCTTGTTGAGGACTAACCGTCGACACAAGCACTACAAGATGGCCGACTACAACCTCCAACCACCAAAATTCGAAGGAGATTTTCAATGGTGGAGAGGAAAAATGGAGGTATATCTAGAAACTGATTTTGAATTTATGCTAGTCTTAGAAAATGGTTTCGAATTGCTTATGGATGAAAGCAATAGGCAAATTGAGAAGTCAAGGTGGACCCAAGACCAAATCAAGGACTACAAGATAAATCTCAAGGCAATCGAATTACTTAGTGATTTGATTCCTAACAACATTTGGTCTAGGCTAGGTAATTATAGGGATGAAAAGGACCTATGGGACAAGGTAATCAAATTTCATGAAGAACCCACATTGATCCATGAAGAGGAAGAATGCCCATCAACATCCGGATCCGAGGATGTTGAAGAATTTCCCATCACATTCGAAGATGTTGATGATTTGGTGGAGACCTCCACCTCTAGCATTGAGGGGGAGGAGATGCCTTCTATCCCGGAACAAGTTCAAGAAGAAGCTTCAATATCCAGGAGAAGCGAAAATTCCCTAGGTAACTCAAGTGTTGTTATTATAAATAAAAATCATATAACATGCTTTGAGTGTAGGGAACAAGGGCACTATAAAAGTAAGTGTCCTAAGAAGGTGAAGAAGATTCAACCGGCACCAAAAGTCAAAAATGTCGGAGTCCCCACAATTAAGAGCAAAGAGCACATTGTGTGCTTCAAATGCAACCAACGGGGACACTACCAAAGCCAATTCCCTAGGAGAAAGAAAATGCAAGAAGGGGCATCTCATATAGGGGGAGCTTCTAAAGCTGACCCTAAGTTAAATTTAATTAATGCACCTTCAATTTCTAGGGTTAACAAGCATGCTAGGAATTATTTTAGTTCTCTTGCAATCATTAATGAAAAGCATGCTAGTAGAAATAATAAGGTTTATTGTTTAGGTGCTAAGCATGTAAATTTATCTAAGGATAAACCTAGGACCAATAACACTAGAACTATTTTACCTAGGGAATCAATTAGGAGAATAGAAGCAAATTTGGGTATTAATCCCAAAAAGTCTAGGCACATGCCTAAGAAGAAGAGGCCTTCCCAAAAACCTAATGAACAATCAAAATTAGGAAAATTAGAATTAGAAATCAAGTCTTGAGATCAAGACTTGAGAGAATGGAAAAGACCCTTAAGATTATAGAAAATTCTATTCAAGGGTCAAATGCCCAAAAGTCAAGACCTAGGGTTCAAGAACGGTCTAAGGGCAAGGAAGGTTTGGGTCACAAACCTAAGCCCAAGAAGACTTATCATAATGTTTCCTTTAATTATGAGGCAATTTCTAGGTCTAGGAAAACCAAGGCTAATAGGAAAGTTATCCCTAAGACTAGCCATGGTGTTTGCTTAGTGGCTAAGGACTTAAGAAAAACCAAGAAAACCACTAAGAAGGTCAAAGGGGGAGTTTCCCCTAGGTTTGACTTAGGAAAGACCCAAAAGACTATGACTTCAAAGCCTAAAGGGTCATTAGGAAGGTATCTAGGGAAGTTATCCCTAAGGAATACCTTGTTAATCCAAGAAGCTCCAATAGGTATTGGGTTCCTAGGAGCGTGATAGATTCACGCTAGATGGGTTAGGGTGTGTCAACCCTAAGTGGATGGGTAGTTAACCTAGCCATGGTGAGTTGACACATTAGGATGTGCCAATGTTCTTGAGAAGTTGAAAAAAAAAATGATTACATTGGCACGATTAGGTCTTAGAGGTATTGGTGTGTCATTTTGGGTTTATGGCACACTTGAGAGATAATGGTATTAAGACAAAATAGAATTAATTCCTAGAAATGACAATTTGGATTTAACACTTAGGTATTTTATACCTTAGTATATTTTACTTGCCATGATTTGTTTGCCTTGACATGACATGACATCATTTTCATTTTTATCTCTAAAAATGTCATGATCATGTTTAAGACTTATTTTTATATGTCATGTATGCTAACATTTCATTTACATGCCATGACATCATGATTTTGGCACATGCTTAGTTATATCATATATATGCCATAATCATATCATGTATAAAATAAAATTGATTTAAGGACCATTGGTATGACTTGAAGTCCCATGCATAAGGGAATCAAGTAGAGTTGCCTTAGAATATGCATGAGACCATTAAAGAACAAAAACCCACATCTCACTAGAATATTTGACTTGAATGTGTTTTTCACATTTAGATACAAGTGAGATGTTTAGGAAAAAGGAATTAAAGGTTTCAAAAATATTTTGAAAACATTTTGAGAAACCTTGGTGAAGTCTATCTTTTGATAGCTATCACTATTGAATGGGATGATACAAAGAGGGCTCATTATTGAAGCTTTTCTAAACTTTTAAACTTTGTGTCAATCTCACTATTTTGTGGGTAAAATAATTTTCTAATGTTTTCACCCATTATTATTGTAATAAGTAATATACATAAAATTTTTTAAGATTTTTTAATTTATGTATATTTACTTACGAATTTCAGAAATTCATTTTAAAATCGAAACACTTCATGCGATTATCGATCATTGCGGAGGCCATTGGTGATGTGAGAAAATCGACTAATATCGATTGATTGGTAATCTTTGATTTCGAGTAAACCTTGGTGGTTAGACCCATGTTCAGCTATGTTTTGGTCCCCTAACTACTCCTAACCCTAGGACATGCTTGGGAGAGCATTAGAAAGGGTGAGAATCTATTGGATATGGATTAGGAGAAGTATTTAGGGTAAGTATCAATTTTAAGGTGGCTGAGAGTTCATTGTTAAACTTTGCCTTAATTTTGATTGTTTTAATGTTCCTATTGGCTTAGGGACTCTCCAAGGACATTGTGTTGGGATGTATACTGAAAAGTCTATCTTTTATATGAACATCTTTATTTTTGAAATAAGAATCACATGATCATTGTTTGCATATTTTTATGGTTATGCATATTGTCTAATACATTACATTGTAGATAACATGGTGTGTGGTGTCACACGGGAGATCATGTTATCGGTTCCTTGTAAAGTATAAGTAAAGGCTCACAACCGAGATGGTTTTGGAAAAACCATTGGAATGGTTGTAGTGTGATTTGGTATTAGTTTATCTTGACCATAGAATCACACTAGTGCACTTTGTGTGTATTGAGCAAGACCGACTTAGAGGTGATTCGATTTATTGCTGACTACATAATCGAATCAGACCTTAGATATTATATTGTACATACTCTTAATCCCGATATAATAATGGGCACATATACTTAGTATTCATCTCTTTAATTTACCAATGGGCGAGATTTATAGATTAAATCGATAGGCTCGGTAAGTTGGGAGATGATATTATTTATATGGTGTGCCGTTGATTATAGGAGGAAACCGTGTCCTATATATTAGGATGATGATGTCCCCTTGAGGAGCTCATAAGATTCATCATGTAAACCTTGCAGGTGGACTTTGTTCGGTATAATGAAAAGGTTGAGTGGTACTACTCATGGAGTTAGATGTTGATTAATTAATGGTCAGTAAATTAATTAATCGATGGACATTCGAGATCTTAAACACGGGGAGAAAATGTACAAATAATATATGGAGCCCATATTAACTTATGGGGGTTGGTGAGGTAGATCAATGATAATCCTCTAGTGGAATGGATAATCATTAATGGATCGGACTTTATGTGGGCTTGATCCATTGGGTGGCCAAGATCCAACTCCTCCTCATGGTCCCTATTGTAGCCTATTAATACCTCATGAAGCTTAGATCCAATGGATGACAACAAAACTTTAGATCTAAAGGTAGAGATTAAATCTCTAGATCCGACGGTTGAGATTAAATCTCTAGATCCGACGGTTGAGATTAAATCCCTAGAACCAATGGAGGAGATTAAATCATGGCTTATCCCTAACTCTATAAAAGGAGGTGATAGGGGTGGGCAGCAACTTGATGGATGAGGCTTAGGGTTTGCTTCCCTTGGGAGGCAAGCAATCCTAATTAGATTAGGATTAGGAGTGGGCGGCTAGGGTTAGGGTTTTGGGGTTGTGGTGGGCGGAAACAAGTGGAGGAAGCCTCTTGTTCTTCTTCCCAAGGTTTGGCCGACACCTATTCTTCCTCCCTCTAACTTGGTCGGTGCTCAACCTATTCTTCTTCCCCTCATACTTGGCCGGAAATTAGGAGAGCTTAGTTTAGGGTTTAGGCGGCAACAAAGGAGAAGGATTGCTTTCCTTTCTCTTCTCCAAGTGTTGGTCGGCGCCCATGCCCTCATTGATTCTCCTTTGGCCGGTTCCTATACTCCATGTTCTCTTCCTTGGCCGGCGGCAACATTGAGTCTATTGACTTGGTGGCCGGTTCTAGGTAGGAAGAGGAGTTTTGTTTGATGATCTTCCTTTGTTCGGAGTGAACAAGGAAAGGAAGATTGGTGATCTAGGAGGCTTCATCTTTTGGAAGATCGTCGCCCACACGACGTCCAAATGGAGGAAGGACATATAATTGAAGATCAAGAGGTATAACAAGAGGTATAATCTTGTTTATTTTGATTAGTCTTCCTTTGTATTATGTTTATAATTTCTTTTCAATTATATGCATGTTTTATGTGGATGTTTACTTTATGTATGTGACTAAATAATACTTGGATCCTGAACATAAACACGAAAGCCGGCGATCCGGACATCGTCTGTTCCACGGCTACTCGTAGAATAGAGGTTGGTCGCTTGAACAACAAGTTTGTTCAAGTGACCTCTCTAAACGAATAGCACGACGATGACTTGGTTGTTTGGGCAATCCCTTTTGTCTAGGATTATTTTTTTTAATCCGGGGACATCGATGGGATCGCCATGAACAAGCGACCGAGGTGAAGTGGGAAGTGAAGTTTCCCCTCATGGACTCGAAAAGCTAAACCCTATAATTGGTATCAGAGTCAAGGTTTCCGGTTTTGTGTGTTTAGGATTCGGTTTCTCTTATGCATTTTTCATATATTATATGTGCCGGATAATAGTAGGATATGCGTAGGTTAACTCTTTGGTTGCAGGCATAAGATCCGACTATTATGGCCATATGTGTGTATGTGATTGTATGTGTGTATTTTGTTGAATCCTCGGGGTTGATGAGGCTAGTATTTAATTTTTTGTAAATTAGATACGACATTGTTTAGCCACTCTTTTTATTTTAGTTTACTTTCGATCTAGATTTTATGTACACTTTCTCGTGGAGTATAAAATCGATGGATGTAAATTAAAATAGATTTTAGTCTCGGCTCGGATCTCCGGATGGCTCGTACATGGCGTAGGAGGAGCGGACGAGAAGGCGATGCGAATGGAGCCATATTGAAGACAAAAGCCATAATAGTTGGAAAATAATTTATTTTTCATATTTATTGCTTATTGTTTGATATGCATGTCGTAGGCTAAAAAATTCCTCATTTTAAATTACTAAGTGGGAGAGGGATATTTTTATAAATTCCCACGGCCTCCATTACGATTTGACATGTGATGCAAGAAAACTTGTGCGTCGGCTCTGAGTGCCTTCCTCCCCATCGGATGAGTTTGTTTGTGGATCACAGGGTCGGATATGGTTATAGGAAATTATTTAGAAGTGTGTGTACTTCCCCATCGGAAGGCACATAACCCGAGATAATTTCCTTGGTATCAAGTAATGGTGAACACTTAGATGCAAATAGGAGTATCCTCCCCATCGGAGTCACTACTTTTATTTGTAGGGCCGAAGAGAAACCAACTATTAATTTTATTTGTCAAAAAGTTAGGTTGACAAGATAGTAAAATTAATGGGTAAAACCTCCTCTTACAAATGTAGAATTCGTATACGTCCACATGATCGTGGCATACGATATTCTCGGTGTTTTGAGGTGTTAGTTGATTTTAAAATTTTATTGTTTGAGGAATCAATAATTTTTTAAAATCTAAAGTAATGATCTATGTGATTCTTAGGATTTTCAAAAATGACTTTCAGTCCACTTGTTGTGATACTAAAGGAAAATAAGCTTACTGTACCCAAATTATGTTGATTGGAAAAGAATCTAGATATTGTCTTAATCACGAGGAGTACAAATATGTACTTTTGAAGAGTATCCTCCTAAGCTCGCGAATGAGAAGTCCTTGGGGTGAGATCGATGGGGAAACCTGTGTCGATATCATTCTCCGATCACAGAAAAGGCTTGCTCTCAGTCTCGAGCCATGGTTGCTCGAAAGTTTCTACTTCTAAGAAGAAACAAGGTGGAGCAAAGGTGGTGGGAGGATCTCAGGGAGGAGTGAAGAAGCCGAAAGGCAAGTACTTCACTTGTAAGCAGGATGGACATTGGAATAAGGATTGTTCCAATCCAAAACAGAACAAAGGTATATCCTTTGGTCTAGTCGTTGAAACATGGTTAGCAGTTTTATCTACCGGCACTTGGTGTGTAGATACGGGAGCCTCTGATCATGTCTGCAATACTTTGTAGGGGTTCCAGGAAACCCGACGATGAGCTGAGGGAGAGATTACTGTTTACTTGGGCAATGCCATGAAGGTGGCGGCTATTGCAGTGGGAGATATTTTATTTATCTTTTGAGAAAAATAAAACTTTGGTCTGAAAGATTCCCTTTATGTACCTTTATTTAGAAAGAATTTAATTTCAGTTTCTAAATTGTTTATGGATGGATATTCTATTTCTTTTAATGACAGAGTTGTTATAAAAAGGAATAGGGAGAATATATGTTCAGGTACATTGATAGGAAATTTGTATACACTCGAACCAAAAGCTCTCACGATGCAAATAGAAGTTAATAACTCATCTTCTAATTCCAATAAGAGAAAATAACCTTCGAAAATGAACCAAACATATCTTTGTCATCTAAGACTTGGTCATATTAACCTAAGCAGAATTCAAAGGTTGATAGCTGATGGACCTCTGGGTTCATTAGTGGTGGAAGATTTCCCAACCTGCGAATCTTGCTTGGAGGGTAAAATGACCAAGAGGTCTTTTAAGGCCAAGGGGTATAGAGCCAAAGATGTGTTGGAGTTGGTTCACTCTGATTTGTGTGGTCCTATGTCTATCCAGGCTAGAGGTGGTTTTGAATATTTCATCTTTTTCATAGACGATTATTCAAGATATGGATGACACTATGATCTGCTCGTGGTGGCGAATACCTCTTGGGAGAGTTTAGGAATTACTTATCAGAGGCTGGGATTCAATCCCAATTGTCTGTACCTAGCACACCCCAGCAAAACGGTGTAGCAGAGCGAAGGAATAGGACTCTTATGGAGATGGTTAGATCGATGATGAGTTATTCTGAGTTGCCAGATTCATTCTGGGGATATACTCTAGATACGGCGGTGTACATTCTGAACTTGGTTCCATCTAAATCAGTGCCTTCTACTCCCACAGAATTGTGGACTGGGCGAAAGCCTAGTCTAAGACATATTCGGATTTGGGGGAGTCCAGCTCATGTGCTGAAAGCAGATGTTGGTAAGTTGGAACCTCATATAGAAGTATGCATGTTCGTTGGCTATCCTAGAGGAACGAAGGGTGGTTTGTTTTATAGTTCTAGAGATCAGAGGTTGATCATTAGCACGAACGCTAGATTTCTAGAGGAAGATTATGTGATGAGCCACAAGCCCAAGAGTAAAATTGTTCTAGAGGAATTAAAAGGGGAAATCACTTCTTCAGTACCACTGGTACAAGAGGATATACCACAAGTCACTGCACCGCGTGTCACAGAGGATACACAGGAGATACCTCGTCGTAGTGGGAGGGTTGTGAGACAGCCTGATAGATTCATGTTCTTGGGAGAATCTTCTGATTTGGTCCCTGGCGAACATGAACCTGATCCCTGGACATATGACGAGGCAATCCAAGATAAAGATGCAGTATCTTGGTGAAGTGCAATGAATGCTGAGATTGAATCTATGGATTCAAATCAGGTATGGGAGCTAGTAGAATCACCCGATGGTGTAAAAACCATTGGATGCAAGTGGATCTACAAAAGAAAGAGAGGAATAGATGGGAAGGTTGAAACCTTCAAAGCGAGGCTTGTTGCGAAAGGGTATACTCAGAAAGAGGGTATCGATTATGAGGAGACCTTTTCGCCGGTAGCTATGCTTAAGTCTATCCGGATTCTCTTATGCATAACAGCTCATATGGATTATGAGGTGTGGCAGATGGATGTCAAGACAACTTTCTTGAATGGAAGTCTTAAGGAAAACATCTATATGAAGCAACCAGAGGGATTCATTGCTAAAGGCAAAGAGCATCTTTTGTGTAAGCTTAATCGGTCCATTTATGGATTGAAGCAAGCTTCGAGGTCTTGGAACATTCTCTTTGATGAGGTAATCCAGTCTTATGGATTTATTCAAAGTCCGGATGAGTCTTGTGTATACAAGAGATGTGACGGAAACGTAGTGGTTTTTCCTGTACTATACGTAGATGATATTTTGTTGATTGGCAACAATATCAAGGTGTTATCGGATGTAAGGGTATGGTTGTCCAAACAGTTGGATATGAAGGACTTGGGAGAGGTGGGACACATCCTTGGGATCAAGGTTATAAGGGATCGCAAGAAAAGGATGTTGTGCTTATCCCAAGCTTCATACATAGACACAATTATGGATTATTTTAGCATGCAAAACTCCAAGAAGGGTTTTCTACCTTTCAGGCATGGAGTTCCTTTATCTAAGGAGATGTGTCCTAGAACATTTGAGGAGATAGAGGAGATGAAGGCGATTCCTTATGCTTCGGAAGTAGGAAGCCTCATGTATGCGATGCTATGTACGAGACCAGATATCTGCTATGCCGTGGGCATGGTCAGCAGATATCAGAGTAATCCAGGACAGGGACATTGGACTGCGGTAAAGCATATATTGAAGTACCTGAGAAAGGACTAGGGATTATATGCTAGTTTACCAGGCAGACCAATTACTCCCTGTGGGTTACACGGATTTCGACATCCAATCAGATAGGGATAACAGTAAGTTTACCTCAGGTTTTGTGTTTACTTTGGGAGGTGGAGCCATTGTATGGAGGAGTGTCAAGCAGAAATGCATGGCGGACTCTACCATGGAAGCTGAGTATGTGGCAGCCTCTGAGGCAGCCAAAGAAGCTGTGTGGCTCAGGAACTTCCTGATGGACTTGGATGTGATTCCTGGTTTGCCCATAACTATGTGATAATAATGGTGCAGTTGCAAACTCGAAGGAACCACGAGTCCATAAGGCAAGTAAACACATAGAACGCAAGTACCACCTAATATGAGAAATTGTAAAGGAGGTAGAAGTTGCTGTCGCCTAGATTGCATTAGAGGATGACCTGGTAGACCCTTTTCACTAAGGCCCTTCTAGCGAGAGCTTTGATAGGCATGTGGAGGGAAGGGGAATCAGATGCATGGCAGTATGAGGACAACATAGTCTTTTAGTATAAGTGGGAGATTGTTGGGATGTATACTGAAAAGTCTATCTTTTGTATGAACATCTTTATTTTTGAAATAAGAATCACATGATCATTGTTTGTATTTTTTTATGGTTATGCATATTGTCTAATACATTACATTGTAGATAACATGGTGTGTGGTGTCACACGGGAGATCATGTTATCGGTTCCTTGTAAAGTATAAGTAAAGGCTCATAACCGAGATGACTTTGGACAAACCATTTGAATGGTTGTAGTGTGATTTGGTATTGGTTTGTCTTGACCATAGAATCACACTAGTGCACTTTGTGTGTATTGAGCAGGACCGACTTAGAGGTGATTCGATTTATTGCTAACTACATAATCGAATCAGACCTCAGATATTATATTGTACATACTCTTAATTCCGATATAATAACGGGCACATATAATTAGTATTCATCTCTTTGATTTACCAATGGGCAAGATTTATAGATTAAATCGATAGGCTCGGTAAGTTGGAAGATGATATTATTTATATGGTGTGTCATTGATTATAGGAGGAAACCGTGTCCTATATATTAGGATGATGATGTCCCCTTGAGGAGCTCATAAGGTTCATCATGTAAATCCTGCAGGTGGACTTTGCCCGACATGATGAAAAGGTTGAGTGGTACTACTCATGGAGTTAGATGTTGATTAATTAATGATCAGTAAATTAATTAATCAACGGACATTCGAGATCTTAAACATGGGGAGAAAATGTACAAATAATATATGGAGCCCATATTAACTTATGGGGGTTGGTGAGGTAGATCAATGATAATCCTCTAGTTGAATGGATAATCATTAATGGATCGGAATTTATGTGGGCTTGATCCATTAGGTGGCCAAGATCCAACTCCTCCTCATGGTCCCTATTGTAGCCTATTAATACCTCATGAAGCTTAGATCCAATGGATGACAACAAAACTCTAGATCCAAAGGTAGAGATTAAATCTCTAGATCCGACGGTTGAGATTAAATCTCTAGATCCGACGGTTGAGATTAAATCCCTAGAACCAATGGAGGAGATTAAATCATGGCTTATCCCTAACTCTATAAAAGGAGGTGATAGGGGTGGGCGACAACTTGATGGATGAGGCTTAGGGTTTGCTTCCCTTGGGAGGCAAGCAATCCTAATTAGATTAGGATTAGGAGTGGGCGGCTAGGGTTAGGGTTTTGGGGTTGTGGTGGGCGGCAACAAGTGGAGGAAGCCTCTTGTTCTTCTTCCCAAGGTTTGGCCGACACCTATTCTTCCTCCCTCTACCTTGGTCGGTGCTCAACCTATTCTTCTTCCCCTCATCCTTGGCCGGAAATTAGGAGAGCTTAGCTTAGGGTTTGGGCGGCAACAAGGAGAAGGATTGCTTTCCTTTCTCTTCTCCAAGTGTTGGTCGGCGCCCATGCCCTCATTGATTCTCCTTTGGCCGGTTCTTATACTCCATGTTCTCTTCCTTGGCCGGTGGCAACATCGAGTCTATTGACTTGGTGGCCGGTTCTAGATAGGAAGAAGAGTTTTGTTTGATGATCTTCCTTTGTTCAGAGTGAACAAGGAAAGGAAGATTGGTGATCTAGGAGGCTTCGACTTTTGGAAGATCGTCGCCCACACGACGTCCAAAAGGAGGAAGGACATACAATAGAAGATCAAGAGGTATAACAAGAGGTATAATCTTGTTTATTTTGATTAGTCTTCCTTTGTATTATGTTTATAATTGCTTTTCAATTATATGCATGTTTTATATGGATGTTTACTTTATGTATGTGGCTAAATAATACTTGGATCCCGAACATAAACATGAAAGTCGGCGATCCGAACATCGTCTATTGCGCGACTACTCGTAGAATAGAGGTTGGTCGCTTGAACAACAAGTTTGTTCAAGTGACCTCTCTAAACGAATAACACGATGATGACTTGGTTCTTTGGGCAATCCCTTTTGTCTAGGATTAATTTTTTTTTTAATCCGGGGACATCGATGGGATCGCCATGAACAAGCGACTGAGGTGAAGTGGGAAACGAAGTTTCCCCTCACGGACTCGAAAAGCTAAACCCTACACATTGTTGGTGCAATGGTCAAGGGGGAGCAAGCCTTTAGGGGGAGGTATCCATCATGGGAAGATGGATGTGTATTTTTCCTCATGGGAGGAAAATTGGGTTGCCTCTCTTTAAGTGATATGAGACTTATCACTAGAAAGATTGTAGGCGTGTGTTCCTCCAAGGGAGAGATTGTAAGATCTAATTGGGATATGAGACATTCATACCCTTGGGGAGGACCTTTTTAATGTATGTCAAAAAGGGGGAGAAGTTACCAAGTTACCAATTAGGTTTGGAATTCTCATTGGGATGTGAGAATTGATAATTGGTAGACTTGAGGGATAATTTTGTCAATCATCAAAAAGGGAGAGATTATTGGTGCAATCGGGCCGGGTTGACTCGAGTTTGACTTGAGCAGTATTTTGATGATAGACAAAACTTATGACATAGGATTGTCATAGGAAAGTCAAACATGGAGTTGGCATGGAAAATCCAAGCTTTGGGCTTGGTGTGGAAAAGTCATTGCAAAGCCGTGCACTTGGTGCTTGGTGAGAAATGCATTGCGAAGTCGTGCGCTTGGTGCATTTAGGAAGTCTTGAGGACTTGGCAAGTTCACTAGGCTCAGAGTCCTTGAGTTGGTGAAGGATGACATTGCGAAGTCATGCGCTTGGTGCATCCGAGGGACCGCCGGACGGGGAGCGAATGGAGTGAGGCCCAAGGGAAGCATACTTCGAGGGCAAGAGACACGAAGGATGACATTGCGAAGCCGTGCGCTTGGCGCATCCAAGGGACGTAGGCCGAGGGAAGAGAGCTTCGGTGGGGAACTCCATGAGGGATAAAGTGGACTTGGCTAAGTGACTAAGACTGAGTGTCGGATGCTCAAACAACTTGGTGTTTGAGGTTTCACTCGATATCGCCGATCGGTGCATAGGTGCCGCTGATCGCCAGTCGACTAGGGTTCGATCGGTGTTCGACCGACTGTGGTCCGGCCGAGCGATCGCGAGGGATGACAGTCGACTAATAACACCAACAATCGACTGATGAGGGAGATCAGTCGACTGATCGGGGTGTTTTCAACCACAGAATGTCTTCCAGTCAAGTGATCGCGCGACCACTCAATTGAAGGGATCATCAGTCGACCGATGGGCATGATCAATCGACTGATGATGGATCCGTTAGAGTTTTGCCAACGTGGATCAAGTCGTTATGAGACAACGGACGGTCTGAGACCGATCGATGGTCATGATCACGATCGATGAGCTCAAGATGGAGGATTTCGCCAAGACTTTAAGGGTGACTTTGGAGGGGAATTGCTGCTGCATTTCAGACCTTCAAGAGGCAACCAAAGCAAGCAACAAATAAGTGATCAAAAGCAATCGGTTAAAAGTGTTCTTTTGTATTGTATTTGTATTCTTGTTTGTATTTCTATATTACTTTGTAATTGCTTGTACGAGGTTTCTCCACCTCCGACGTGTTGTCGAGAAGGAGTGTTAGTTAGTGTCGTGCGCATAACTAGAGCTCGGTGAGCTCGCTCGTGGAGTAGGAACCATTCGGTTCCGAACCACGTATATCGTGTGTATTTGCATGTGCTTGTGCTGTTGTTAGTATTTCTATTTGTTTCTATTGTTTCCGCTGTGCTAACGACAATCGTAGACAAGCGACGCACGACGAACGATCATATTCCACCGTACGATGATTGAGGGCTATTTACCCCCCTCTAGCCGGCCACCAACGTTCCAACAAAATCTGATAATCTCTCAACAGTACAACTCCGCCAAACGATCCAATGAGTCCGCCCCACGAATAAGAAGGAAATGGATGGATTTGGTTAATCGATCCACGATCACCCAAATCGCATCATGTCATTTACGGGTTCTAGGCAATCCCGTAACGTAATCAATAGTGATATGCTCCCACTTCCATTCCAGAGTCGGAATTTCCTAGAGCAATCTAGCGAGTTTCTGATGTTCAGCCTTCACCTACTGGCATACTAAACATCGAGCAGCAAAATCTGCTATATCTCTCTTTATACCGTTCCACCAGTATAAACATTTCAAATCTCGGTACGTCCAAGTACCACTAGGATGTATAGAAAATCTCAAATAATGTGCCTCCTGTAGCAACTCTTTTTTATTTTTAAAGTGGATGCGTGTCAAGAACACATATCCATATTAGAGACGGGAAATTATCTTCTCACAAGAGAAGTCTATCTATCGTCCAAAATCCACTCCACACACTCTGTATGTGCATGGAAGACTATAGTGACCAATCTCACTTGTTGCAACTGTTCACGTTCCATCAACTCTATAGTAGCTACCCAATAGCTAGTTAAATTCAATGAGCACTTCTGCTATATACATCCACAAATCCAGATAATAACTACTAAAGCCACGTCATGTATATGACAACCTTTCTCGTAGTTTCTTAACTGTCGTAAGCATAAGATACGCCTCATTCAACTGCAGCGGAATCGTTCTGATCCCTGAAATGATGCATTTGCGTACAACATCCTTTTATCCACCCCGGAAGGATTAACTAATACTCGTGTAAAAGTTAACCACCGTCTAGGTCTTGTAAACTGGTTTCACCAGCTTTCGACTAAATGATTTCCATCATCACCTTTGTCAAACAAGTCCGTGGTATAATAATGCTAAAACATTCTATCCACATCTACAGTAATAACCAAATCATACAAGGCAAATGACCATCTACGGTGGTCTAGTGCGCAACTTTAACTACCACAGTCAACAGTGGCCAGGTTACGTAACTCCAACAACCATAAACTGATCCAATCGTGTCCAGAATACATGATTTCTCAAGTCCATAGACGACTAAATCGTTAAATAGTCTAACAACTTAATCAAAACTCATAAAATTCATACTAAGTATAAAATTGTCGTCTTTACACACTTGCATCCTTTTTACTCTATATGGATGATATCAATCATCGCAACGACAATGATAATTGTATGACATCATGTCACTACAATATCAACACTCCAATCGTAAACCAACCCTAGAGTATACACAGGTGTCCTTAGCTGATATAAATAGATCATCTATCCACAATGAAGGATATTCATTCACAACAACTACTGTATTCCATAATCGATAATCGATGCATAATCTCAAAGGTCCATCTCTCTTTCAACAAAGAGTTCCGGATCTTCTCAAGGAGGAATACTGGGATAGATAAATATCCCTTCCAACATCTCCTATAATCGCAACTCACGTTCTTCCAATTTCTATAGTGTTTAGCAACACTGATACCAACAAAACTATCACCCGGTATGTGATATTCGATACCAGAACTATTTCCGCAATCATTTCGATCGCCTACTCCACTTGCCTATGCAACGACAAGCCTTGGAATTCCTCCAAAACTACATCCGAATACTCTCAGATTATACGCACATCCGAGAGACATATAATACCATAATTCCAACAATTTAACCATCCATAAGGATATGTTTATCGTAAAGGTATGTCTATCAAAGTCTAAGAGCATCCCTTGACTTCTTAATTATTGATTCACATCTCACCAGACGATAGAGATACCACCGACCCACAAGTCGATGTAATCCATCTAATCCGAACTAAGAATGTTCTAGACAAAGATACCTGTAACTACAAGCATCTCTCAATATATTAATCCAAAGGGTAAACTAAAATAATACCCTGAATGATCACTTATCTGTCGATTCGATCCAAAGGCTCCCCGCAGGTCTCGACCTTTCTCCGAAGAGAAAAAGATCAGATCCAACAGTCTGCGATAAAGCGATCGCATTTCTGCGACGAATGACTCGGGGATTTTCCTAGGTCATATGATCCTATCACTTAATCCTATGAGCTGCAATTGTAGAATACCAAATAGATACAACCATCGTCGTATACTCTCTCCTCTGTACAAAGTTAATCCACATTAGGGGGTAACTGTTGTTGTTGTCTGCATGAGTCTTCTACGATGTCTTCTACTGATACTGCTGCGTAAATCACTTCCCTTGAAGGGAAGTATCACAGAACTCCAACCACGCTTGAGGTAGTAGGTCACTGCTGATGAGATAACCTAATCTTCTGTGCTGATCTCTGCTGTCGAGACGGTGCATCCTCCTCCTGGAACACCATCGATAGTCTTCACCTGAGTCTTCAAAATACACCTCATCAACTGTACTGGTTGCTTACAATAGTAACAGATGAACTGATCCAACAGATAATCTGACTTCGTGTGTCTTCGTAATCCGTACTACACGCACATAACCCAGAGCCTTTCTTCTGATTTCGCAGATGTGTACGAGAACATCCTGATGATCTGCGGTTGGTCTTCTATAATCGGAGAGTAGCTCAAGGCCTATGATTTCGATCCTACTCCTTTTATCCAATAGCGGAGACTTCTGATTCTAATAAGTCGACCTACAATATCTGCTTATCGGTCTCCAACTCTTAAACACTTGCATGGAGTCATTTCTAAACTCTTGACTCAATCCAACAACTTCCGACAGGATCTGATAGAGGATCCAATCATCTTAATCCAACAGTAATCCAACAACCGTGGGTGGCTTAAAACATTCATTCACATTATTGAGCAATTAGGTGAGCGTAAACTTTGCAAGTCTAATGACTTTGCATGGTATTCCCGTTATCGATGATCACCCTACTTGAAGCTCAAGAATTCCCTACAATGTGTCACTGAAAGTGACTCGAGGAAATACTCTCTTTCAACATCACTAAACCCTGATAAAGTGATATATTATTCCCCGAAGATTATTTTCTGCATTTACCACCAAATACCAGCTTGATCCCGATAATGGTATGCAAATAACTCTACTTTCTTTGTATAACCTGAGTGAAGTACTCAAAAGTACCTTCAAAATTATACAACCTAGTACGAATGACTCAGGGATAAAAATCCCTATGAAACATCGTAATCTAGCCTTCCGCTATCTGCATCAACAATAACCTACTTGTCTTATCTATTACTCAACAGGTAATGATCTGACTAGCATAATTAGTAAAAATCTCTAACACTGTAGTCTCTGATTTCTATAAGAAATGTGATGACTTGATCCCTGTTTTCCGACTCAGTATCAGTCGACTCTCAAAGGTAAATCACCTTTTCGACATAGGTTCAAGACTCACAGACTCAACAGGTCATTCTCGTGGTCAATTCATACCACGGTTACGAATACTAACCAACACACTATAGGTTATTTCCTATTTAATACACTAAATGCATAGTCAACTAAAACCGGGAGTATAAATGCTAATGGTAACTCCGGTTGGTCGCTTCGGTGGACGACCCCTACTACGAGTCTGCACAGGTGTCATAACTCTACTGTATACACCTATTGATCAAGTTTAGATAAATATCTACTAAACTATAAGTTATCAGTAATTCTTACCTCCTGCTGCTTGAAACTCAGGCCATTGTCAGTCTCATCTCAGAAAACCAAAACCGAAACAAATCGACTCCCGAGAATCCAAGACTCGACACAAAACAACATTGTATGACATCGCAGAATCTAAGGCTCTGATACCAATAAAGTTGTCAAGCCCCGAGAGTATGCCATGCCGAAAAGCAAACAGACGACATCTCCCCTGTACATGACAACATATCGTGTTAATACAAGGCCCTTGGGCCCACAATAACAATAACATATATAAATGTAACCATAATAACACAACAAAATACAGCGGAACAACACATCAACAATATAATCCCACACACATGCATATCAGTATGACTAACACCAAAACTAAGAAACACCATAACAAACCAGAAAAGAAAGGTACAACAACAATAGTGTCACAAACTACAAATCATCACATAAAAACCAAAGACATCAAAACATCAATGATAAATCCCAAAAGCTCGGACCCTCGGAGTTGAGATGAGATGATGTCAGCCAGCGGTGCTCCAAGCCGTCATGAAGACTTCTACCTGTTACCTGGGCGACAAAAAACCTAGGGTTGGTTGTGGTGAGTATAACTTAGCAGGTAATAAGATAGAACATGTAAATAAATCAATATCACATGTAATTCAACAGTATTATCTATAGGTACGACAGGTATACATCAACATAATAAATATACATACATGCATACCACTAAACAAACTTAACAACAAAAGATGCTGACATACTTGACAGTCAGCTACTCTACACTCATCCAACCTGGGCATATATCCACAACATAAGGTATGAAGAGTAATACTAACTCACACTACGTCATGATACGGGTCGAGGGTATCACAGTGACCGACCAACAAGTATACAAGTACCCGGTCTACTTCCATATAGAAAATGCAATAGCATGTATGAATATGTACAAACAAATGCAACAAGCATAGTACATACAAATGCATCATCAGAGTGAGTATACATATAGACTGCATTTGTATGTATACTAATCACCATCATCCATGTATATATATATATATATATAGCAATATGTAAAACATCGTATGATACGACAATGCAACATGCATGGTCATGCCTGCGCACCCCTACTCACTACCACGACTCCAGTGTGGCATAGGTGGCACGACATGACAACTATTCCAACTCAACACCAACCACTTCTCTAGAGTGGCTGAGTGGACAATATGATCAAATAGCATATGAGCGTAAAGAGCTCGCTACACAACGGGAGTCTCTACTGCTGCCCACTCCGACTGACACTACCTACGAGTGATCGAGTGCCATGCACCCAGAACAACTGCACGCAACTCCAACTATCACCATCTATAGTGGTAGAGTGTGGCACAATAAATGCTCTGCCCTCACACCAGTAACTCCTCGGGGAGTAACCTGGGAGGCATGATGACTGACGACTCTCTCAACCACAAGGGAGACTATGTCGTCAGAATGCATGCAAATGACATGAATGTACTGTCACACATACAAACATCTACCATAAACTCTCTGTTCAACATAGAGTCATGCCCATTTGATTAATACACTCTCTATCCTGTAGAGAGTCGTACTCAACCGATCATAACAAGCTAGGACCACCAGTTCGTAGCGACACACTATTCACAACTCACCTGACCATTTACACAACACAAGGTTGGTAATAAATATGCAACATAGGGGTATTGGAATAAAACCTACATTTAGGGCATTACCTACCCACGGATGACCTTTTACCCAATTTACAAATCTGGTCATCATCTGTACTCCAACATCTACACCCTACTAAACATTTAAAGATCTACTTATATCACATCGGTAACTCCTCAATCATGATAAAGGAAAATGTGATATCAACATTTGAGCATATATAGCCAATGACAAGTATCAAACATAAGGTTAAATAAGAGCAGGGTCAAGATAATATGAACATATAAGATGATCATATCAATGTCTAAATCTGAATGCAACTACAATTACCTGACCAGAGTAGGAAATTACCCACCTGCTATATAGCTCGTATTAACTATCCACACGTACGCACATCCATCACTAATCAAAATCCTGAAATCAACATCCTGTAATAGAATCAAATCGATTCATTAACCCCTTGATTAGCTCATCAATCCATTTCCAATGGATTATGATCTATCAATACTAATAAGGCATGCATATTAATCCCTATACTACATCCCCAAACAGGACAAACTCTTCCATAACTATTAATCATCAAATCAACACTAGTTCAACTATAAAATAGTATACATCCATAATAAATCCATATTTAATCTTACCTAACATTGTTTCAATTGCCTGTGGCTAATCTGGGAGAACAAATCCATTGTCCAAATCATCCAACTTCTTGATTCACCTTTGAAAACATGATATGAACAATTCAACTAAATTAAAGACAACAACCCATCTCTACCTGTAATTACAAAATGTATCATAGGTATCATCAATCCAATTTAAACCTTACCTCAATCGTTCAACTCCCACATCCCATCCGGAACATTCTCCTCCTAGCGTTGCTTCACTCACACAACATATCTAAAACCAAATTCCATTGTCAAGTCCCCCAACTTGCTCACCCAAATGCTTCCTGCATTTCGGATTAACAAAAAATTGAACACCAGGAGTTATGTCAAACACTAACTCGTACACACCTAGAAATGAAAAGAGAAGGATGAAGTTGAGATTGCAGTATCAACAATGTTGTTGGCAGGCTACTTCACTGGTCGGAGGAAGGTCGACAATGGCTGAGCAGAGGGGCGACCAATTACTGTTGGTGCAATAATGCCCCAAGCATTTATATGTTTTGATGTTTGGATAATCATCTAAGTTAGGCAAAAATTTGTGATCTAATTGTGAACATGTTCAAGTGACAGGGAAATCCAAGTATGAAGATTTGGTAAAGGCAAAGTCCAAGTATGATCTTGGCAAGAAAAGTCCAAGGTAAAGGTTTGGCGGCATAAGACCAAGCATGTTGTCTTGGCGGCATTAAGTCCAAACGGACTTTGGCAAAGGAAGCCCAAAGGCAAGTCTTGGCAGCGCAAGTCCAAGCATATATACTTGGCGGCGTAAAGACCAAGCACGCTTTGGCAAAGGAAAACCCAAGACATGACAAAACCGAAGGAAGCTCTTGGAAGCAAAGCGCAAAGGATGAACAAGTCACTGACTTAGAGGGATCCTGGAGGTGCAAGGCTTAAGGAAGAGCTAGAAGGTTGAGTCTAGGTCTAGGGGGTGAAATCAAGTATGAATTATTCATACTTCACGATGTATCGGAGTCGGGATGAAACCACGACGATCGGGTCGTGGAAGTCGAATGATGTTGCGATCAGTCGACTGCAAACAGTGACAATCGACTAATCAAGTTAAACACAGGCACAGAATGAAGTCTCACTCGACTGCGGCCTGTGATCACTCGACTGATCACTCCATCAGTCGACTGACGGAGGGATCAGTCGACTGATGAAAGTGCCGTTGGAGGTAACGACTCTGAATCCCACGAATCCAGTTATTCAGAAGTCGTTAACCGCGCCGACAGTCGACTGATGCTGCGCATCACTCGACTGATGGTGCTCCAACGGGAAAATCAGCCCTCTCTCTATAAAAAGAGGGCTTGTGGAGGTTTTTAGGGTTAATGCTTATTCTCTGATAATACTCTCATGCCTCCATGATTTTTCAAAGCTTTCTAGTGATTCTAAATCTCCTTCTCCTCTCTAAGCTTCATCTACATCCTTTGTAAGAAGAGGAGTGTTGTGAAGGAAAGCTTTATAGTGATATTGATTAGGGTTGATCCACCTCAAGGATCACCGTGGAGTAGGAGTGCTATCTCCGAACCACGTAAAAGAATCGTGTTAGCATTGTTTTTCATTTGTGTTATTATTATTTTTGTTGTGCTTCCGCTAATCTTTTTGTAGAGACGAAAAACAAGCTATTCACCCCCTCTAGCTTCCAATCGATCACCAACAAGTGGTATCAGAGCCCGGATCGCATCGGAAGATCTAACAATCAACCGGAGCAAAATGGCTTTCCAAGAGGGGTATAGCACGGTGAGGCCTCCGTTCTTCGACGACAATGACTTCGGCTACTGGAAAGGTAGGATGGAGTATTATTTAATGAATGATATTGAAAATTGGTTTAGCATTGTAGATGGTTTCGAGAAGCCGGTCGATGAACACGGAGCGCCCATACCGACCAAGGATTGGACGAGAGACATGGCCAAGAAGGCTCAAGCCAACGCCAAGGCAACAACCACACTTCAATGTGGATTGTCAAAAGAGCAACTAAGCAAGGTGGGGCCATTTGAATCGGCAAAGGAGCTTTGGGAGAAGTTGATAGAGCTCAACGAGGGATCCAAGGAAACAAGAAGAGACAAGAGAGATCTTCTAATTGGCCAACTTCAAAGTTTCTCCATGAAGACCAATGAGACTGTGAGCCAAATGCACGGTCGCTTCAAAGAAGTAGTCAACGGGCTACATGTAATAGGTGAGAAGGTCGACAACCGAGACCTTGTAAGGTATGTGCTCCATGCCTTCCCTAGAGCAACCTTATGGGCTTCAATGGTAGATGCCTATAAGGTCTCTAGGGATCTCTCCTTGGTTAAGTTAGATGAGTTATTTTGTGAATTTCAATTACATGAACAAGATAACACTTCATCCAAAGAGAAGGGTATAACTCTTTTTGTAGGAAAGAAGGACAAAAAGAAGAAGGAGAAGAAGGAAGTGTCCTCCTCATCCGAATCCGAGGAAGACTCATCAAGTAGTGAAGATGAGCTATTGGCAAGCGAGGTGGCTCATTATGTCAAGAAGTTTGGTGGGAAGTCAAGGAAACTCACCAAGAAAGATGTGAGGAGGATGTTCCAATCCTCAAGAGGTAAGTCTTCAAATAGTTCAAACTCTACACCTAACGTAACTTGCTTTGGTTGCAACAAGAAAGGGCATATAAAGTCAAATTGCCCGGAACTAAAGAAGAAGAAGGAGAGGGAAAAGAAAAAGAAGGAAAAGAAGGAAAAGAAGGAGAAGAAGAAGAAAGAGGCAATGGTGGCACAAACATGGGACACCCTAAGCATGGAGGACTCTTCCGACGATGAAGAAGTATGTCATGCCACCCGGAATCTAGCCCTCATGGCATTGGAGGAAGAAGCCAGGAGCTCAAGTGAGGAGTCCTCATCTTCTTCTTCAAGCGACAAATCATCATCAAGTGATGATGATGAGGTAAACAACTCCCCTAGGGTAGATTTACTTTACAAGATAATTGCATTTCTTCAAAATGCATTGAATAGATCGAAAACTAGGATTAAGGACCTAAAAGTAGAGATTAAATCACTTAAGAGTGTAGAACCATCTTGTGGTAAATTATCTTGTGATGATGATGCATGTACTCTTAGAGATGAAAATGATGAATTGAGAAAAGAAATAGGTAACTTAAGAGCATGCTTAGAAAAATTTACTAATGGCTCTAAATACCTAGACATGATAATTAAGGATCAAAGGGCTATTTACAACAAGGTCGGACTAGGATATAGGCCTAAGGAAAAGGAGGTAGCATTTACATCTCTTGTTAGTAGAAAAATCATAATTAGAAGCAAGGGTAGAAAGGCTTGGGTTCCTAAGAAATTTCTAATTGATGCTAGTGGCCCTAAAATTTGGGTACCTAAAATTTGGGTACATGATATAGGTAGAAGAACCAAGCTTGTGGATTGTTGATAGTGGGTGTTCAAAACACATGACCGGTGATGAGAGAAAATTCTCCACTATCAACCACACTAGCAAGGGAAAGGTATCATTTGGTAATAGTAGCAAACTTAAGATTCTAGGAAAGGGAACAATTGAGGTATCCTCCAATCTTGCCATTCATAAAGTGTTATTAGTTAAGGATATGAAATTTAATTTACTTAGTGTAAGTCAACTATGTGATGCAAATTTTGATATTAAATTTGACTCTTCAAAATGTTTTATAAAACACAAAACCTTAGATGATTGCATGTTAGTAGGTTTTAGGAAATCAAATATATATTATGTTGAGTTATCCTATGCTACTAATGCTTCTACTAAGTGTCTTATTGCAAAAGAGGAAGAAAGTTGGCTTTGGCATAGGAGGCTAGGACACATAAACATGAAGAACATAGCCAAAATAGCAAAAATGAAGTTAGTCAAAGGGTTGCCTAAAGTCAAATTTCTCAAGGACAAAATGTGTGATGCATGCCAAGAAGGGAAACAATCCAAAATATCACACAAAGGTAAAACTTTACTTAGTACCACTTTACCTTTAAAACTTTTACATATGGACTTATTTGATTGTCATAGTACCCCTTCTATAATTGGTAGTAGATATTGCTTAGTAATAGTAGATGACTTCTCTAGGTTTACTTGGGTATTTTTCTTGAAAAATAAAGATGAAACCCTAGGAATAATCATAGGATTTAGCAAGAGAGTAGAGAATGAAAGAAAACTCAAAATCAACCGGATCCGTAGTGATCATGGTGGAGAATTTGAGAATTCTAATTTCTCAACCTTTTGCTTAGAACAAGGGTACAAGCATGAGTTTTCTTGTCCTAGAACACCCCAACAAAATGGGGTTGTGGAAAGGAAAAATCGTGCCCTACAAGAGGCGGCTAGGACTATGCTAAATGCATATTCTTTACCTAGCTACTTGTATGAGTGTTAATACCGCTTGCTATATCCAAAATAGGGTGTTAATTCATAGGTTTTTAGGAAAAACCCTATTTGAATTGTGGAATGGTACAATTCCAACAATTCATTATTTCAAGGTTTTTGGATGCAAAGTTTATATCTTAAATACCAAAGACAATCTAAGTAAATTTGAGTCCAAAGCAGATGAGGGAATCCTAGTTGGATACTCATCCACTAGTGTAGGATATAGAGTTTATAATAAAAGGACTCAAAAGATTGAGGAATCTTCAAATGTCTAATTTGATGAAACTTCCAATACATACCCTAGAAAATCCCCTATTGATGATGATATCAATAATGAAAATCAAGAAATTACCCAACAATTTCAAGATTTAACTTTAAGGGGTAATGATCAAGGGGGAGGATTGAATCAAGGGGGAGTAAGAGGTGATTCCGATGATGAGCAAAGGATTGACATTAATTATGATCAAACTCAAATTAATACACCTCCTAGAACCATAAGAGTTCATCAAAATCACCCCTTAGATCAAATTGTGGGTGAATTATTTCAAGGTGTTAGGACTAGGTCATTTCATAGGGATCCCACTAGTCATATAACTCTAATTTCTCAAATTGAGCCCAAAACAATCAAAGATGCATTACTTGATCCGGATTGGATCTTAGCAATGCAAGATGAATTGGCTCAATTTGAAAGGAGTCAAGTATGAGAGTTAGTTCCTAGACCAAATGAAAACACCATCATTACTACAAGATGGGTTTTTAGGAACAAACTAGATGACCAAGGGAATATTACTAGAAATAAAGCAAGATTAGTTGCAAGGGATTTTAATCAAGTTGAAGGACTTGACTATGATGAAACATATGCCCCGGTTGCTAGATTAGAGTCTATTAGGATACTATTAGGGTATGCCTCCTATATGGGTTTCAAACTCCATCAAATGGATGTCAAATCGGCATTCCTAAATGGGTTTATTAAGGAAGAGGTATATGTAGAACAACCTCCCGGGTTTGAGAATATGGACTATCCAAACCATGTATACAAGTTTAGGAAAGCTTTGTATGGTTTGAAACAAGCTCCCCGGGCTTGGTATGAAAGATTATCATCTTTCTTAATTTCTAAGGATTTTAAAAGGGGTAGTGTAGATCAAACTCTATTTATAAAGTCAACATCAAAGGACATCTTTGTAGCCTAAGTATATGTTGATGACATTATCTTTGGGTCAACAAATGATGAACTTCTTCAAGACTTTATTAAAAATATGGAAAAAGAGTTTGAAATGAGTCTAGTTGGGGAATTAAATTTCTTCCTAGGATTACAGGTTAAACAAACAAGTGAAGGAATTTATATTTATCAAACCAAATATGCTAAGGAAATGATTAAGAAATTTGGTTTGGAAAATGCTAAGGTAGTTTCAACTCCAATGGCAACCAATACTAAAATAGACAGTGATAATGAAGGAAAACAAATTGATCTTACACTCTATAGGAGCATGATTGATAGCCTTTTATACTTAACCGCTAGTAGACCCGACATATTATTTGCGGTTGGTATGTGTGCTAGGTATTAATCATGTGCAAAAGAATCTCATTTAGTTGCCGTTAAGAGAATCTTAAGATATATTAAAGGCACACTAAATATAGGACTATGGTACCCTAGGACTAGGTCTTTTGATTTGGTTGGGTACACCGATTCCGATTATGCCGGTTGCAAATTGGATCGGAAGAGTACTAGTGGTGGATGCCAATTCCTTGGGTCCTCCCTAGTTAGTTGGAGTAGTAGGAAGTAACCTTGTGTTGCCCTATCCACCACCGAGGTTGAGTATGTGGCTATGGGTGGTTGTGTAGCTCAACTACTATGGATGAAACATACCTTAGAGGATTATGAGTTATCTCACTCCAACATGAAAGTATTTTGTGATAATGTGAGCACCATAAATTTGACCAAAAATTCGGTGCATCACTCTAGGACCAAGCACATTGAAGTGAAACATCACTTCATTAGAGATCATGTGGCTAAGGGGGACATTGAGCTTAATTACATTGAATCCAAGTCCAACCTAGCCGACATATTTACCAAGGCTCTCCCCGAGGTAGAATTTTCATCACTTAGGAGAGAACTTGGAATGTGCTTGGTTGAGTAAAGGTGTAGGTTTGCATGATGCTATAGAAATACTAGGATTTATACCTTTAAGCATCTCACAAAATACCTAAGAAACCATGATTTTTGTATTGAGCCACTTAGACAACATGTGAGATGTTAGGAAGATGCACTTGGTTCATCATGCTTGTTATGATGCATTACTATGGACCAAAGTGTCATCTAGAGACATTAATCTTTCATTGGACCAATCATTGGGAAGACTTATACACAATTGATGTGCATATAGCTCCAAGAATATGATTGGAAATGTCAAATAAAACATATTTTAAACTATGTTTATCATATTTTGAAAAACAGTTTTCAAGTGGAACACAAAAGTGATACAAAGTTTGTAAAAACATTAGAACTTTTGTTAGTTCCAAGTTTGTATCAATCTTGAAATCTAGAAAACATATATTTTTTAAATTATTTTTCCATGATAAAGTATGATTTCAGAAATGTGTACACAAAATTTCGTGATTTTTCGAGGTTTCTAGAATTTCTAACGCATTTGAAGTTAATAAAAGGTGAAATTCGGATTTAGGCATAGCGATCAGCGAGTCAGAAACCAGTCGACTGATACACTGTGTTTTCTGAAAAATAGCTCCACTTTCTGATATTTAGTATATCTTTGATGTCCTAAAACTATAGCATGATAATATTGAGTATAAACAAACTTTTAGGACTATTAATGCGGTGTTTTAGGGGGAGTTTCATAAAATATATCTTTTTCATCCCCAAAATTTACATTGTTGGTGCAAAGTTAGGATTTAATCTTCAAATTGTTTGTTAGGCTTTTTCTCCACATGTCTTTTACTTATCATGAACTATATCTTGGATTAAGGGGGAGCTAAATTTCAATTCTATACCTTAATTCAAGATTACAACGCATTTAAATATTTTATGAAATATATGATTTCTTCTCTTTTTGATGTATGTCAAAGGGGGAGAAGAAATGTTTAAGTTAGAATTGGATATATGATTATGTGATATGATTATGTGCGTATCTTTAAAAGACCTAACTTAAATGATTGTCAAACATCAAAAAGGGGGGGATTGTTGGTGCAACAATGCCCTAAGCATTTATATATTTTGATGTTTGGATAATCATCTAAGTTAGGAAACAATTTGTGATCTAATTGTCAACATGTTCAAGTGACAGGGAAATCCAAGTATGAAGATTTGGTAAAGGCAAAGTCCAAGTATGATCTTGGCAAGAAAAGTCCAACGTAAAGGTTTGGCGGCATAAGACCAAGCATGTTGTCTTGGCGGCATTAAGTCCAAACGGACTTTGGCAAAGGAAGCCCAAAGGCAAGTCTTGGCAGCGCAAGTCCAAGCATATATACTTGGCGGCGTAAAGACTAAGCACGCTTTGGCAAAGTAAAACCCAAGACATGACAAAACCGAAGGAAGCTCTTGGAAGCAAAGCGCAAAGGATGAACAAGTCACTGACTTAGAGGGATCCTGGAGGTGCAAGGCTTAAGGAAGAGCTAGAAGGTTGAGTCTAGGTCTAGGGGGTGAAATCAAGTATGAATTATTCATACTTGATGAGTATCAGTCGACTGGTCAGGTGCTCGACTAAGTCAGGATGAAACCCTGACGATCGATCGCTTTTGTCATGGCAATGATCGATGTTGCGATCACCGATCGCAAACAGCTTGCATGATTGATCAAGTTAAACACAGCACAAAATGGAGTCTCACTCATTGCGGCTGTGATCACTCTGATCGACTCCATCACCGATCGATGGAGGGATCACGATCGATGAAAGTGTCGTTGGAGGTAACGACTCTGAATCCCGCAAATTCGGCTATTCAGAAGTCATTAACCGCGTCGGCAGTCGACTGATGTTGTGCATCAGTCGACTGATGGTGCTCCAAAGGGAAAATCAGCCCTCTCTCTATAAAAAGAGGGATTGTGGAGGTTTTTAGGGTTAATGCTTATTCTCTGATAATACTCTCAAGCCTCCACAATTTTTCAAAGCTTTCTAGGGATTCTAAATCTCCTTCTCCTCTCTAAGCTTCATCTACATCCTTTGTAAGAAGAGAAGGAGTGTTGTAAAGGAAAGCTTCATAGTGATATTGATTAGGGTTGATCCACCTCAAGGATCACCGTGGAGTAGGAGCGCTATCTCCGAACCACGTAAAAGAATCATGTTAGCATTATTTTTCATTTGTGTTATTATTATTTTTGTTGTGCTTCCGCTAATCTTTTTGTAGAGATGAAAAACAAGCTATTCACCCCCCCCTCTAGCTTCCAATCGATCACCAACAATTACTACTCGCGGTGAGCATCTTCGATGATGAAACAACCGAAAAAGAGGCCAACAACGACGATTAGAGCGATCTAGAAGGCTAGGGATCGGGGAGGTTGAGGAGCAGCAGCGGCAGCAATCCATCCAACTCACAGCGACAGTGGATCCAGCTTGCAGCGTGGTGACGACGATCGACATGACGGTGGCACGGTAGGATGCGCGATGAGTGGCTCGAGGAAGCGGCCATCGACGGCGGCAACAAACTCAGGGCGGAGATTAGGCGAAGATCGACGTTGGCGACAGTGAAGAGGAGAAGAACTACGGTTGTGCGTGAGAAGTCGGGAGGAAGAAAGAAGTCGGCAGCGGCGTGAGAAATTGGAAGGAGGAGAAGGGGAATCGCGGAAAGAAAAGAACGGTCACGAGAATGAGAAGTCACGGTTAATTACCTATCTATTTCTCAGATAGTCTAAATAGGCTTTACAAAAGCCTATTCGCTTTATCCCCATGAAATGTTCATAACCTCCGTTTAAATCCAAAAAAATTTCTAAAAAATCCATAAAATAATTTCTTAATTAACAAGGATATTTATTATTATCGTATTTCTCGTTATCTTACACTCTAGTAGTCCACTTCCATGTATGGGCAGTCGACTGGAGCTAGTGGACACAAGCACAGATTGCTGCGTAGTCCACTGAGCAGTCGACTACTAGCTTGACAATCGACTGCTGGTAAGGGCAGTCGATTGCTAGGATATCCGTTGGAGTAATCCAACGTGAATTAGTCTGTTGTGAGACAATGGATAGGTGAGCAATCGATTGCTAGGCGAAAATCCAACCCAATGCAGGTTATAAAGGAGCTCGAGTTGGAGGATTTTGCAGTAATTTTTAGGGTGATTTTGAAGGGGAAGTGTTGTAGCATTCCAAATATTCAAGAACAATCCAAAGCAACTAACAAGCAAGCAATCAAAAGTTCTCTTTGTAGAGTTTTCTTTACTTATTGTTGTATTTGCTACTTGTATTTGGTTGTAGTTTATTGTTTATTGTTGTAAACATCTTATAAGAGGTTTCTCCACCTCCAGAGTGTTTTCCAAGAAGAAGTTTGTTAGTGGTGGTGTGCATCACTAGAGCTCCCTTTAGAGCTCGACCATAGAGTAGGAACTAGGGTTCCAAACCACATTAAATGGTTTTTGTCTTGTGTTGTGTATTGTATATGTGTATTTGTTTTTGTATTTCGCTATGCTAATTGGTGTATACAAGAACACAAGAGCATAATTGAATTGAGGAAATCGAGAATCACTATTCACCACCCCCTGCACAATTGAATCGAGGAAATCGAGAATCACTATTCACTGCCCCCTCTATCTTGCACAAATTGGTTCCTACAATTGGTATCAGAGCGGGTCACTCTTAAAGGATTAATAACCGTGGGAGCAAAGCGCTAGAGGTTGAAGAGAAGATGGAGCCAAGTGATGGATTTGGCTATGACACTCGAATCCCTCCATTCGACCGAGAAGATTTTCCGACATATAGGGCAAGGATGGAGACCTTCTTGATGATGACATAGAGGATTGGTTCATCATCAAGGATGGATTTGAACCTCCCATGAACAAGAATAGAGGACTCTTCAAAATCAAGAAATGGACCATGGAGCAACACTAAAAACTTAAGACCAATTTTAAAGTAAAAAAATTCTAACTAATTTAATTACTAACGATATTATGTCAAAATTAGGTGAAGTTAGGGATGCCAAGGAAATATAGATCAAATTGGTAGAGCTCCATGAGAATCCTTCACTGACACTAGTAGAGGAGGACTCTAAGGGACAGTGGCCCACATCTCAAGCTCATGAGTACTCGGAAGTTGAGAGGTGCTCGACATTCGAAGAGGAAGAATCATCATCATCCTCTCTAGAGCTTGAAGAATCGGAGGTTGAGAGGTGCTCAACGTTCGAGGTAGAAGAAGTCTCGAAAGCCTCCACTTCAAAGATTGAGAGGGAGGATAGAGCTTCAACACCGGAACAAGAAGAGGAACCTCCACATCTGGGAGAAGTGAAGAACAAGCTCAAGAGTTCCCTACCACCATCCAAGAAGGTAATTCTAGCATGGTATAAATAAAAATAAAAATCATATAATATGCTTTGAGTGTAAGGAACAAGAGCAAGTGTTCTAGATTGATCAAGAAGAAAGCTCAAGTTCCATCTAAGGCCAAGGAGAAGGTGAAGAAGTTTAAAGCCCACATATGCAAAGGCAAAGAGAACATGGTGTTGGGGATCGATGGCCCGATTAGAAGGGGGATGAATAGCCTAATCATTATAGATGGAATTTGCTCGTGCTTGATTGTCTACAATACTCGTTAGTGCAGCGGAATAATAATAATAATAAAGACAATTAAAGCTAAAACAAAAGTAAAAAAGGAGCAATCACAAACATAATCTTTTAACGTGGTTCACGACCCTTGCCGCTAGTCCATGACAATCCATTAGGTGGATCACTCCCTCAACCTTCCACTAAACTTCTCCTTTAGCTCAACACAAGGTGGAGAAAACCTTCTCACACAAAACTGTCTTCTTACAAGATGATAGAAGTAAAAACAATGAAGAAGAGAGTAAGAACACTATGAAAACTTGGAGAGCACGAGGGTATAATTAGGAGTTAAAGCATTAACCTCTCCAAAGCTCCCTTGGCCACCTTTTATAGAGAGGAGGTCAATTTTCCCATTGGGCATGCAGCAGTCAATTGCTCCTGTAATCGTTGTCTCACAACGGCTTAATCCACACTGGAAAAGTTCCAACGAACAACCCATCAGTCGACTGCCAAACCCTAGTAGTCGACTGATGCATAGGCAGTCGAGCCGCTGGTCGAGCCTGCCTTATTTCTGTTCCCATGTCCATTTATATCAACCGACTGCTATACCTTGGCAGTTGACTGATGGTGGACCAATCGACTATTAGGCCATAAAACCCTAGCTGACACCAGTCAACTAGCAGTCGACTTGGACCAATCGACTGATACTTATATCAATCAACTGTTGTCAGGTAAAACCTCAAACAACAAGATGTTTGAGCATCTTAATGTCGGGTAAAACCTCAAACACATATGTTTGAGCATTTGAAACTTGACCTTAGCCATTTGGCCAAGTTCTCTATGTTGAACTGCCCCATCCTAGGTTACATTCGCTCAACTCTCATCTCCCCACAGAATACACCATTGAAGCTCTCTTCCTTCGACTTGCATCCCTTGGATGCACTAAGCTTATGACTTCTCCTGTGCCATCCTTCGCGTCTTTCCCTGAAGTCTGCTTCTTTTGGCTTCACTCCAATGCTCCTCGTCTGGTGGTCCCTTGGATGCACCAAGCTCACGACTTCTCCCCGTGCCATCCTTCACCGACTCAAGGACCCGAGCCATAAGATGGATGAACTTGCCAATGCTTCATCAAGCTACTCATGTGTGATTCACTAAGTTCTGCACAACTTAAACACACACATCAAAAGCATAACATTCTAACTTAAACTCTTCGACACACACATCAAAACCAAGATCATACTTGGGTTGATTTCCCTAACAATCTCTCCCTTTTTGATGTGTGTCAATATGTTTAAGTTAGGTAAAAACACTTACGGAAAGTAAAGCATGAATATAAACATGGAAATCAAACTTCCCCTTAACACATGCTTTAAATATGATTAACTTAAACCTTAACAATTCTCCCCTTTTGACACCAGCAAAAAGATCATACTATTTTATACAATGTGGTATCAATATCTAAGGGAATAAAAATACCAAAAATGGACTTTGAAAAACCCAAAAACACGCTATTGTGGCCATGCACAGTGTCATTAGTCGACTGGTACATGGCCACTAGTCGATTGGTGTCTGATAATCAACGTTTCTGATTTTTGAAGCAAACTTTAGAAATGCACGAAAAATTCAAAAATTTATGAAATTTGGGGAACACATTTCTTATGAGTTCCTCTATGAAGGAAAAGTTATTTTTCATGAAAATGCACAATATTTTTAAACGTAAGGTAAAAACTCAAAAGTCTTAAAATTCTCTAAAGTACTATCAACTTTGAAATCTAGTTTTGCCTTTAAATGTTTCAAAACATCAACTCACAATTTTCAAAAACATGAAATGTTTTCAAATTATTAAAAATATCCAACTATGATCTTTGGGAAAGATGTTTATGAATTAAACATTTGTTTTCCCCATAGTTGGTCAATGATTACTATCTCATGATACAACTAATGACCCATCAAAATGCCATAAGCATTAGTGAATCATTTGTATCAACCTAACATCTCACCCATTGCTATGTTTTTCAATCAAGTTATCCTTATAGTGTGTTGTGAGATGTAACTAAAGTATTTCTACTTAACCAAAAATTTCATGCAATGCTATCCAAGGTTAAGTATATCCAATATCACTCAACATAATCATAAGTCAACCATGTAATACGGTATGAAATAAAATCACTTATGGTTGACTATCCTAAGTTTTTCTAACCTTTAAGGATTGACTTGGTACCCAATATAGATTCTTTCCAATAGGATTTACCAAGTATTCCTTAGGGATCCATTTGCTAGCTACCATTGTAGTTTTTGATTGCCCCTAGCAATTAGACAATGGTATGCCTTTTCATTCTTTGATCCCTTATATCCTAAGCTCTTTTTGTTAAAACTTTATCTTTGGCTCCCTACGATCATTTTCAAGGTATTTGAGCCTATGGTGAATTTTTCAAGGGCTTTACTAAGGTATTCTACCTTTTCCCATAACATCCTATTTTCTTCTAAGCATGCATCATTAGTACTAGAAGAAGGAACATCATCATGTAAACATGCATTCTTAAGCTTTTCTTCTAGAGCTTTAATTTCAATTTGCATGCATTTATTTTTCTTTTTGATTCTAAACAAATCCCTAGTTAAACTTGAAATCATTCTAATAACATCTTGAGTAGGGAGATTTTTTACCTCACTTACCCAGTCTCCTTTGTTGGAGGATCGGTGGCCAACTAGAGGGGGGTGAATAGCCCAATTCGATGAAGATGGAAGTTGTTAACTTAATCGTCTACAATTACTATTAGCACAGTGGAAATATAAAGTTAAACAAGCGATTAAGATAAATACAAAGAGAAGCAAGCACAAATGCTAACACCGGAGATGTAACGTGGTTCACGACCCTTGCCGCTAATCCACGGACGATTCGTTCTAGGTGAATCACTACTTAACCAATCACTAATCTCTCCTTCAAGGTGGAGGTAAACCTTTCTTACAAGAATCACTCCCTCTTACAATATAATTGAAATAAACACAAGGAAGAAGAGTGGAAACATTTTGGGTACTTGGGAGAAGTTTAGAGTAGAAGCATTAACCTTCCTAAGTGACCCAAGGCCTCTTCTTATAGGGAAGAGGCCATTCTTCCCGTTGGGCAGCGAGCAGTCGACTGATGTAGCCATCAGTCGACTGCTACTGTAGTCGTTGCCTCATAACGGTTTCATCCACGTTGGCGTCTAGCCAACGACTCCCTAATCAGTCGACTGATCATCCATATCAGTCAATTGATAGAGCCATCAGTCGAGTGATCAGGTGATCAGTCGACTCTCAAACCCTCTGTGCCCACGACCACCTTGATCAGTCGATTGTTGTCCCTTGGCAGTCGACTGATGGTGCAGCAGTCGACTGGTAAACTCCATCGGTTGACTGCTGGGCCAGAAGACCATCAGTCGAACACCGGTTGAGCACCAGTCGAGTGCCATCGACCCAGAGCAGTCGACTGATATCTATATCAGCCGACTGGTGTCGGGTAAAACCTCAAACAAACATTTGTTTGAGCATCCGACACTCCCATGTTAGTAATATATGAGAGGTGTCCTAAGGTAATCGCCTTATGTTTGAACTATTTATATGATAAATGAAGATTCACTATTTGAATATACATATTTTCATGTATTTGATTAGATCTTAAACTCATTTACTGAATGTCCACAATACGATTCACAGTATGAGAGAATTTGTGATTGGATCACAACTAGTGAGTATCTCTACATGTGTAATTGTGATGTATTGGAATTATCCCTAGTCGATGAATTGATGGATTTGGACACCATCAACTTTGTCGAGACTAGCATGAGGTATACTCCTTGGTGTATCCAAGCAGCTGATTCTCACTGGCTAGAGACATTCTGATGTCTGGAGTTAATCGTGGATGCTAGTTATGGTAACTAGTTCATTGGAGTGACTAGCTGTAAGACTTCATATGGTTCTCTACATATATAGATATGTCAATGAAGTTCTTATAGGGGATCGATGTGTATGGTGTTGGCCGGCTAGAGGGGGGGTGAATAGCCCTCTTCGTATGATGATAGAATTTGCTCGTCTACAAAATCGTTAGCGCAAGTAGAATACTAATAAACAAGCAAACAAAATAACACAAGCAAAGATAAACAATGCTAACACAATATGTAACGTGGTTCACGGCTACGCCGTTAATCCATGGTCCCCAATTCGTCCAAGGTGAATCACTCCTTTGCCAAATCCACTAGATCTCTCCTTTGCACAAAGCTAGGTGGAGGTAACCTCTTTTACACAAGGATCACTCTTCTACAATAGAATGAAGATTTGAACAAGTAGAAGAGTGGAAAACGTTTATGGCACTTTGGGAGCTGTTAGGAGTTCAAGCATTAGGCCCCCAAAGCCCCACACCCTTCCTCTTTATAGAGGAAGAGGGTTTCTTCCCGTTGACACAGGAGCAGTCGACTGATGTCCCTATCAGTCGACTGGTCCTATAGCCGTTGCCCAATAACGGCTGCTTTCCATGTTGGATTTCATCCAACGGCAACATCATCAGTCGACTGATCTTACCATCAGTCGACTGATGGAACATCAGTCGAGTGCTCGTGAGCTTGACTCCATTCTCAGGCCCGACATCGCTTTCATCGACGCCATTCCATGGCGCCGATCGATGGTTCACAATGATCGCCATTCCATGGCGGTCATTCGGGCCAAAACCCATCAGTCGGATACAAGTCGAACCCCGTTCGACTAAGAGCAGTCGACTGTCATTCCATGGCAGCCGACTGATGTCGGGAAATCTTATCCGACACTTAGCCAAATGGCCAAGCTTCACCTAAGAGCGCTACCCCTTCCCGGGTTACATTCGCTCACTCTCATCCCTCGGAGTCCCTCGCCTTCGAAGTTGTCTCCATCCGGCCATGTCCCTCAGATGTGCCAAGCACATGACTCTGCAGCGCCATCCTTCGCGTCTCGCCCTGAAGTCTACTTCCTCTGACTTCACTCCAAGCTCCTCGTCTGGCGGTCCCTTGGATGCTCCAAGCACACGACTTTCGCAAAGTCATCCTTCACCGACTCAAGGACCGAGTCATGAGATGTGAAACTCGCCAAGGCTCCATGTGCGAATTACTAAGTCCTGCAAGACTCCAACGCACATATCAAATCCACACATACTAACTTAAACCCTTTGCCACACACATCAAAACCATATCAAGGGTAGATTGCACTAACAATCTCCCCCTTTTTGATGTGTGGCAATCCATTTAAGTTAGGTAAAACATTTGATAAAAAATTAAGGAAAGAAAGCATGTAAATAACATGATTAGCAACTCTCCCCCTTAATACATGAAACTCCCCCTAAATATAATTCCCCCTTACTTAAACAAATATATTTCTCCCCCTTTGACACCATCAAAAATAATTAACAAAGTTTATTCAGCATGACATCAAGTCTAGAGAGAAACAAAAACCAAAACATGCCTTAAAATTGGATAAAAGAAATTACTGGGCATGTTATCAGGCTACCAGTCGACTGGCACATGCATTTCGAGGTTTTCAGGGTGGATTTCAGAAATGCATTAGAAAATTTATAAAATTCGAAAAATCATGAAATTTGGGGAACATATTTCTTGTAAGATATTTATCAATGAAAAATAGTTGTCCATGAAAAATCATTATATTTTCAAGTATTTGCCAAAAATCCAAAAGCTTTAAAAACAACTAGGTTTTTGATCAAGTTAGTATCAAGTTTAACACCTAGTTTAGCTTTAAATTGTTTCAAAACATGAACACACAGATTTTAAAGTAAGAAATTATTTTGAAAACATATGAAATATCCAACCATGATCTTTGGGCAATATGTCTATGAATTAAACATAAGTCTTCCCCATGATTGGTCTATTATTGCTATTTTGATATCTTAAATGACCATCTAAATGCCATAGGCATTAGTGGACCATAAGTATCATCCTAACATCTCACTCATGCTAAGTTTTCAATCAAGGTAGCCTATGGTGAGTGTGAGATGTATCATAAAGGTGTTTGTATATACTTAACCATTATTTTCATGCAATTCTATACAAGGTTAAGTATCATCCTAACATCCAACATGATCATAAAGACATATATGAATTAATTTTACATTATGACCATGAAACACATGTATTCATCAAATTGTGATCATGCATTAGGTATTACATCATGATAATAAGGCAAATATTACCTAAAGCATGATTTATCTATTCATAGGTGCATTATCATCACCTAACACTATTTCAAAAATGTTGTCCCACCATCCTAAGTCAATCAACATATGATTTAGATAAATTCCATATGGTTGACTATCCTAGGGTTTTCCTAACCCTTAAGGATGGATTTTGGAACCCAATACAAATTATTGCCTATGGGGTTCACTAAAAATTCCTTAGGGATCCATTTTCTATCTATTACCTTCTTTTTGTCTTGACCCTTAGCAATTAGACATTTATAGGCCTTTTCATTTTTTTTTTCCTTATATCCTAGGCCGTTCTTGTTGAAACTAGCTCTTTGGCTCCCAATTATCATGTTCAATGTATTTGAGCCAATTGTAAACTTTTCTAGGGCTTTGGTCAAATGATCTACCTTTTCCCTTAAAGCCCTATTTTCTTCCATACATGCATCACTTACATCTAATGGAATATAAAGATCATGTGAGCATGCATCATTTAGGCTAGAAGAAATATCATCATTAATATTTAAGCATGTTTTTTCTAATTTTTCTTCTAAGTCCTTAATTTGATCTAGCATGCATTTGTTCTTTTTCTTTGCCCTAAACAAATCCTTAGTGAGACTAGATATCATGGAGACTATTTTTCTTGCTGAGAGGTTCATTACCATTGTCTCCATGTCTTCTTCTTCTTCGGATGAGGATGGCGAAGAAGCTCCCCCTTCACTCGAGCTCTCCTCACTTGAGCTTGCTTCTTCATTTTCGGAGGAGGAGCAATCTAGGTCATCAAAAGCCATTAGGGCAAGGTTGGAGTAGACATGTTCTTCCTCTTCGGATGATGATGATGAGGAGGAGGGATCATCCCATGTCCTTGCTTTGAGTGCTTTTGTCTTCCCTTTCTCTTTGGCCTTCTTCTCTTCTTCTTTCTTCTTGCTTCCCTTCTTCTTCTTCTTTTCTTTTTTCTTTTTCCTTTCCTCTTTACTCTTGTTTAGGAGGGGACAATTATCCCTTATATGTCCCTCTCCTTGGCAATTGTAGCAAATCACCTTCCCCCTTGGTCTTCTCCTCCTATCATTGGATTTATTAAATTTAAAATTTCTTAAAGCACGCCTTACCTTCCTTACCATGTAAGCTTCTTCCGTGCTATCCATGGAGGAGGAGGAGGATGCTTCATCGGAGGAGGAAGGAGTCTCCATCTTCTTCTTCCCCTTGTTGGCCAAAAGTGTCACTCCTCTTGAAGGTTGAATTCTTGGCTCTTCTATTATTCCTTCAAGTCTTGTTTCGTGGAGCTCCATGTGTTGGGAATTTGACGCCGCTAGAGGGGGGTGAATAGCGATGTGCCCGTACGAAGATGGAATTCAATCGTGATCGTGTCTACAATTTCGTTAGCGCAGCGGAATATAGAAATGAAAGCAATAACGAAATACAACAATCACGAACACAAGTATATAACGTGGTTCGGAACCGAACAGTTCCTACTCCACGGATCGAGCTCTAAAGAGCCCTAGTGATGCACACGCAATCACTAATCAATAATAACTCCTTCTCGGAACAATCCGGAGGCGGAGAAACCTCGTACAGGGATTACACTAAGTAATACACAAGATACAAGCAAATACAAGTAAGAAATACAATGCAAGTAAAGGAAAAACAACTTTACAAGAGCTTTGGATTGCTTGATCTTTGATTGCCTTGAACTAGCTTTGAAGGACTGGAAAGCACCAACTTCCCCCTTCAATTTCGTCCAAGAAAATCGCTGCTGAAACCCTTCTTCCGAGCTGCCTTTATAATCGTGCCTTTTCGCATCGACTGGATTTCGCTATAAGTCACCGATCGATGCCATCAGACAATGGATCGATCCACGCGGAAAACTCTAATTATTTGTGAGACAATGGATCGATCCATATTGGAAAAATAGCGGATCTCTTGGCGGTCGACTACCAACATGGCGATCGACTGCCGCCGAAGTATGGTGCCCCCTTGCTAGACCACCCTTAGCCTAGACCTAAGCCTTCTAGCCACCTCCATCACCTCACGCCTCGGATCCTCCAAGTCATCCATGACTTGTTCATCCATCGCGCTAGCCTCCAGGTGCTTCCCTCGGCTATGTCATGCTAACGGTGTCTACACCGCCAAGGCACATTGGACTTACGCCGCCAAGACTCCGCTTGGACTTTACGCCGCCAATATCAAACCCTTGGACTTCTCATGTCAAGTACTCAAGACTTGGACTTTCCCAAATGCCAAGTACCCATGACTTGGACTTTCCATGCGCCAAGTGTCCCACTTGGACTTTTCATGCCAAGTACCCATGACTTGGACTTTACCTTGCCAAGACCCATGCTTGGACTTTTCATGTGCCAAGTGTCCCACTTGGACTTTTCATGCCAAGTACTTAAGACTTGGACTTTACCAAATGCCAAGTGTTCCACTTGGACTTTCCCATAATTGTCATATGTTTTTGTCGAAACATCAAAACATCACTCGAGTCAAACTCGAGTCCTGGTCAATCGTGACCTGGGCCGATTGCACCAACAATCTCCCCCTTTTTGATGTTTGACAAAAACCAAACAAATCATTTGAGTTAGACCACTAACTCAAATCCCTTACCAATTATCCCAAATTGGTAAACACTCTCCAAATGTTCTCCCCCAAACATTGGACTTCTCATTTAAATGTTCTCCCCCAAACAACAAATCATTTGAGTTAGACCACTAACTCAAATCCCTTACCAATTATCCCAAATTGGTAAACACTCTCCAAATGTTCTCCCCCAAACATTGGACTTCTCATTTAAATGTTCTCCCCCAAACATTCTCCCCCTTTTTGACTAACATCAAAAAGGTTTTCTCTCCAAGGAGGTCAATGTCTCATATCCCAATAATATCTTACAATCTTCCCCTTTTTGACCTAAAAGTATCTAGGATGCCTACCATCGTCCTAGTGATAAGTCCCATATCACTCAAGAGAGGCAATCCTATAATCTCTCCCAATTTCCAAATTGGGTATCAAGAACACATCAATTTCCCAATTGATGATACTCTCCCAATAACTTCTCCTCTCCAAGGAGAAAAACACATCCATCATCCCAAGATGGATAACTCCCCCTAAAGGCTTGCTCCCCCTTGACCATTGCACCAACAATGTCCTTGGGAAGCCCCTAAGCCAATAGGAACTCTAAACCATCAAAATTAAGGTTCTAAGTTCAACATAGAACTTTCACTCACCCTAAATTTGATACTTTGACCTAACACATCTCCTAATCCATATCCAATGAATTTTCACCCTTTATAATGCTTCCTAAAGCATATCCTAGGGTTAGGAGTGATTAGGAACCTTTTCCATAGCTGAACACGAGCTAAACAAACCTTGTTAACCCGAAATCAGACCAATCGACTCGACGATGTCGATTAGATCATACCGTCATAGGCCGATCGATAATTGAAAATCTCGATTTTCAGCTATCAGAAATGAATTTTGAAAATTCATAAATAATTATACGTAATTCGAAAAATCATGAAAATTCATACGTATAATACTTATGACACACACAATGGGTGAAAAATATTTAAAAATTATTTTACCCATAAAATAGTGAGTTTGATATAAAACTCAAAACCATTGAAATTTTCAATGTTTTGGCCCTATTTTGTATCAACTCTATCAATGGTGATTGCTATCAAAAGATAGACTTCACCAAGGTTTTTCAAAATGATTTTAAAATGTTTTCAAAACCTTATTTTGGATCATATTCCTTGGGCTCTATGTACATGACTTGTACACTTGCTCTCCCAATGATCCACAAATTGAAACAAGATGAGTTTTAGTTCATCTAGATGCAAAAACTATGCACCTTGAACTCAACTCATATCCTAGCATCTCACATGTATCTAAGGTGTATAAATACACATACATGTCAATTGGATGTGAGATGTGGGTTTTGTTCTCCCTAATCTAGGGTTTCATGCATTCTCTAAGGCAACCCTACTTGATTCCCTTATAAATGGGACTCCAAGTCATGCCATAGTCCTTAATTCAATTTCAACCAAATTGTCTTAAATGCATGAATGATTATGGCATTAGAAATGTTATAAATAAGCATATGCTCATAATCATGATGTCATGGCATAATATAAAATCTAAAAGCACATGACATTAAATCCTTAATCCTAAACATGTACATGACATATAGAATGATTAAAAATAAGCATGATGTCATGGCATGTTATATGGCAAACAAAGCATGACATATAAAATATGTAGGTATAGTAATACCTAAATTTTAATATTAATTGCTATTTCATATAATTAATTATATTTTGCCATATTTCTATTTTCTCCCAAGTGTGCCAAAAACCCAAAATGGCACACTAACCTCTAAACCTAAATTATGCCAATTTTGATCATTTTATCAAACTTCATAATTAATATTGGCACATCCTAAAATCCTTTTAGGATATTGATTCAAATCTATTTCCAAGGTAACCGTAACCTTGAAAATAACCTAAAGTGTCACCTTTGCCATGGTTGAGTTAACTACCCATCCATTTAAGGTTGGCACACCCTAACCCATCTAGCGTGAATCAATCACGCTCTTAGGAACCCAAAACCGATTTGAGCTCCTAGGGTTAATTAGGTATTCCTTAGGGATAACCTCCCTAGATACCTTCCTAATGACCCTCCTAGGCTTATTAGCCTTGGTCATTTGGGTCTTACCTAGGTTGACTCTAGGGGTAACTCCCCTTGCAACCTTCTTAGTGGTCACCCTAGGTTTCCTAGAAACCCTAGCCACTAGGCATACCCTTTGGTCAACCTTAGGGATGACTTCCCTATTGACCTTAGTCTTCCTAGACCTAGTTTGTGTTCCATAATCAAATGGAACACTATGGTAAGCTACCTTAGGCTTAGGTTTGTGACCCAAACCTTACTTGCCTTTGGTTGACTTTTGACTCTTAGGTCCTTGGTGATGACTTTGACTTTTGGACCTTTGACTTTGACCATTTGACCCTTTAAATTGGTTTTGTATATTCCTAAGGGTCTTTTCAAGTTTTTCAAGTCTTGACCTCAAGACTTGATTTTCCTTTTCTAATTGCCCGATTTTAAAATTTTGATTTTAATCTTGGGCATTGGACTTCCTAGGCATATGCCTAGTCCATTTAGGATTTAGACCTAGGTGCTCTTGCACCTTTCTAATTGTCTCCATAGGTAAAAATTTTCTAGAGTTATTTGACCTAGGTTTGTCCTTAGATAAGTTGTTTTTAGGGACATTAGTCCCAAATTTCTCCCTATTATCTAAGTGAATATTTTTAGCTCCTAAACAAAAGTATTTATTTCTATTAGCATGCTTTTCATGGCAAATTGCTAGGGAATTGAAATTTCTAGCATGCTTTTGTCTATTAACTAAAGAAAGAGCATTATTAACTTGATATACCTTAGGGTTAGCCTTAGTAGCTCCCCCTACTTGTGATGCTCCCCTTTGCCCCTTCTTCTCCCCCTTCGGGCATTGACTTCGGTAATGACCCGGTAGTCGACATTTGAAGCAAATCACTTGCTCCTTGACTTTTGGCACGGGTGGAGTCTTCTTAACCCGTTTAGGACACTTACTCTTGTAGTGTCCTTTCTCCCTACACTCAAAGCATATAATATTCATTTTATTATTAATTGACATGCTTGAGTTACCTAGGGTGGTTGTGGTGGTCGGAGTGGATTCTTGAGCTTGCTCTTCCTCTCTACCGGATGTAGATGGTTCTTCTTGTTGCTCCGGTATCGAGGATGCCCTAATCTCCTCCCCTTCTATCCTAGAGGTGGAGGTCTCCTCTTCTTCCATCACTTCTACCTCTTCCGATCCGGATGTTGATTCCCTATCAACCTCCGAATCCTCTAGCTCTTTGGATGTTTCTTCTTGAGCTTGAGAGGGTGATGGTCCTTCTTCTTGGACGGGTGATAGACTTTCATGGAGCTTGGCCAAATCGCTCCATAGCTCCTTGGCATCCACGTAGTCACCTAGGCTACACAAGAGATCATTAGGAATTAAATCAAAAATGAATTTGATTACCTTCTTGTTTTTATCGAATTGTTGGAGTTGCTCCTCACTCCATCTCTTCTTCTTGAGAAACCCTCCCTTTGGTCCCTTAGGATATTCAAATCCTTCCATCAACGCGGACCACTCCTCAAGGTCTCTCATCATCAAAAAATCTTCAATTCTCGCCTTCCAAGAATTGAAACCTTCTCGTCCATAGAAGGAATAGGGAATTGGGGTGTTGATGTCCCATCCCAATTGTCCTTGAACTTCCATCTTTTCCTCTAGCGTCTTGCTCCCGGTTGTTAATCCGTTGAAGAGCCACCGAGCTCTGATACCACTTGTTGGGAATTTGACGCCGCTAGAAGGGGGTGAATAGTGATGTGCCCGTACGAAGATGGAATTCAATCGTGAACGTGTCTACAATTTCGTTAGCGCAGCGGAATATAGAAATGAAAGCGATAACGAAATACAACAATCACGAACACAAGTATATAACGTGGTTCGGAACCGAACGGTTCCTACTCCACGGATCGAGCTCTAAAGAGCCCTAGTGATGCACACGCAATCACTAATCAATAATAACTCCTTCTCGGAACAATCCGGAGGCGGAGAAACCTTGTACAGGGATTACACTAAGTAATACACAAGATACAAGCAAATACAAGTAAGAAATACAATGCAAGTAAAGGAAAAACAACTTTACAAGAGCTTTGGATTGCTTGATCTTTGATTGCCTTGAACTAGCTTTGAAGGACTGGAAAGCACCAACTTCCCCCTTCAATTTCGCCCAAGAAAATCACTACTGAAACCCTTCTTCCGAGCTGCCTTTATAACCTGCGTCGAGCTAGATTTCCGCCTATCAGTCGACTGCCATAAGTCACCAGTCGACTGATTCCACTGTTGTCGTGAGACAACGGATCGATCCATGCTGGAAAAACTCCAACGGATCTCTTGGCAGTCGACTGCCAACATTGGCAGTCGACTGACAATGCCCGTAGTCGATCGCCCTTCGGCTCACGGAACGCTCGTGCTCGACACTCGGTGGCGATCGCCATCCTCGGCACTGCGAGCATTTTCAACCTCGTCGGTCGAACTCAAGTCGACTCACGGCAGTCGAACCGGCCATAATGTCAGTCGACTGCCAACCTCAAGGATGAGGTTTTAACCCAAGTATGGTGCCCCCATACTTGCTAGACCACCCTTAGCCTAGACCTAAGCCTTCTAGCCACCTCCATCAGCCTCACGCCTCTCGGATCCCTCCAAGTCATCCATGACTTGTTCATCCATCGCGCTAGCCTCCAGGTGCTTCCCTCGGCTATGTCATGCTAACGGTGTCTACACCGCCAAGGCACATTGGACTTACGCCGCCAAGACTCCGCTTGGACTTTACGCCGCCAATATCAAACCCTTGGACTTCTCATGCCAAGTACTCAAGACTTGGACTTTCCCAAATGCCAAGTACCCATGACTTGGACTTTCCATGCGCCAAGTGTCCCACTTGGACTTTTCATGCCAAGTACCCATGACTTGGACTTTACCTTGCCAAGACCCATGCTTGGACTTTTCATGTGCCAAGTGTCCCACTTGGACTTTTCATGCCAAGTACTCAAGACTTGGACTTTACCAAATGCCAAGTGTTCCACTTGGACTTTCCCATAATTGTCATATGTTTTTGTCAAAACATCAAAACATCACTCGAGTCAAACTCGAGTCCTGGTCAATCGTGACCTGGGCCGATTGCACCAACACCATGGTTGAGAAAAATTCCTCCAAGGTGCTAACTTCTAGGTTCTTGGAGATGTAAAAAGAATCCACCATATAGCTCCATCTTAATGACCGTGGAAAGGCATCTATAGCCTTCATGAGCATGTCCCTATTTGAAAGCTTCTCCCCTACACTAGATAAACCGGTTATTATCTCTTTAAATCTAGAGTGTAGTGAGGTTACCTTTTCTCCCTTTTCTAATTTGATGTTTGATAGTTGGGAGCGGAGGAGGTCTCTTCTTGCAAGCTTGGCCTCGGAGGTACCTTCATGAAGCTCTACTAGCTTCTCCCACATCTCCTTGGCACTAGAGCATTCCCCTATCCTATTCACTTCTTGTTGGGGGAGTACATTGTAGAGGTGGTGCTTGGCCTTTGAATTTTCCAAGTATTCTTCCCTTTGCCTCTTGCTCCACCTTGATTTCTCCAATGGCTCCCCTTCTCATCCCTAGGCAATTCGAAACCGTTTTCCATAATTAAAAGAATTTCGAAATCAGTTTCGAAAAATACCTCCATTCTCTTTTTCCACCAAGAGAATTCGCCTTCAAATTTTGGTGGGTGAATGTTGGAGCCGGCCATTCTTGAATGTGCTTGTTGTGGCGGTTAGTCCTTGACAAGCTTTCCTTAGATCTGATACCACTTGTAGGGGATCGATGTGTATGGTGTTGGCCGGCTAGAGGGGAGGGGTGAATAGCCCTCTTCATACGATGATAGAATTTGCTCATCTACAAAATTGTTAGCGCAAGCGGAATACTAATAAACAAGCAAACAAAATAACACAAGCAAAGATAAACAATGCTAACACAATATGTAACGTGGTTCACGGCTATGCCGCTAATCCACGGTCCCCGATTCGTCCAAGGTGAATCACTCCTTTGCCAAATCCACTAGATCTCTCCTTTGCACAAAGCTAGGTGGAGGTAACCTCTTTTACACAAGGATCACTCTTCTATAATAGAATGAAGATTTGAACAAGTAGAAGAGTGGAAAATGTTTATGGCACTTTGTGAGCTATTAGGAGTTCAAGCATTAGGCCCCCAAAGTCCCACACCCTTCCTCTTTATAGAGGAAGAGGGTTTCTTCCCGTTGACACAAGAGCAGTCGACTGATGTCTCTATCAGTCGACTGGTCTTGTAGCCGTTGCCCAATAATGACTACTTTCCATGTTGAATTTCATCCAACGACAACATCATTAGTCGACTGATCTTACCATCAGTCGACTGATGGACCATCAGTTGAGTGCTCGCGAGCTCAACTCCATTCTGTGCCCGACACTGCCTCCATCAGTCGACTGCCATTCCATGGAAGTCGACTGATGGTTTGCCAGTCGACTGCCATTCCATAGCAGTCGACTGCTGGGCCAAAAACCCAACAGTCGGATACCAGTCGAACCCCGTTCGACTCATAGCAGTAGACTGCCATTCCATCGACTGATGTCGAGAAATCTCATCCGACACTTAGCAAAATGGCCAAGCTTCACCTAAGAGCGCTACCCCTTCCCGGGTTACATTCGCTCACTCTCATCCCTCGGAGTTTCTCGCCTTCGAAGTTGTCTTCATCTGGCCATGTCCCTCGGATGCGCCAAGCGTACGGCTCTGCAGCCCCATCCTTCGCGTCTCGCCCTGAAGTCTACTTCCTCTGGCTTCACTCCAAGCTCCTCGTCCGGCGGTCCCTCAGATGCTCCAAGTGCACGGCTTTCGCAAAGTCATTCTTCACCGACTCAAGGACTGAGTCATGAGATGTGAAACTCGCCAAGGATCCATGTGCAAATTACTAAGTCCTTCAAGACTCCAACACACATATCAAATCCACACATCCTAACTTAAACCCTTTGCCACACACATTAAAACCATATCAAGGGTTGATTGCACTAACAGTTCTTACTGCAGCTTAAGAGCGATGTTCCTTTGATTTGCGGTATTCAAGTCATCTTGGTCATGAAGACTTATGCTTTCACATCTTAAGCAAGCATCTCTGAGGAGATGTGGACTCAGGATGATTGGGTATAAGTCGAAGTGATCCAAGGTGTTTGAATAGCCTATAAAGGATTCACCACTCCTTGCGTGGAGATGTATACCCATGGCCTCTCGTCGGATTGATACTAAATTCTTTGGCCAAAGCATTACATGTTTAGAGTAAGGTACTCTTTGATACATGTGCAGTAACTAGAATTCGTAGGACGAGGAAATGATACTTGGGCTAGGTGTGACATAGTCAACCTAGTGGGGACTGACACTATAGACCATGTCCTGAACCAAGTGGGTATAAGATGTGCGAAGGGAACGGGGCATGATTCATTGTGGATACTGAAGGGTTTCAGAAATAGTTCTGGATCAACCATTGATCTTTCGGTTAATTGAGGATCATGATGTACTACTTGGTGCCACTCATGATTGTTCTATAATTAATGGTTAATTATAGACGGCCAACATAAATCGAGAACTTATTTGGTCACACACACAACGAGCATAATCTGAAGAATTTAAAACAAGCTTAAGAATGAGATTCTCAGATCGAGAGAAACTAGGTTTGGTTGGACCAAACAAGGAGCGAACATGAAATCATTTCGGTCACAATGGAAGCATGAATGGGCTATATCTTATGAAGATATGATGGATGAACCAAATTGGTTTGGTTCTAATCCAATGGTGAAGAATAAACCAAAGGGGTTTGGTTTGTTTTAAACGAATGAACCAAAGTTAGTTCGGTTCATTTTAACTTAAAATAGATCAACTCGGTTCGGTTTATTTTAACTTATGTTATTGGAGCGGGTTAATGGGTTTGGTTATGAACCAATAACTCTAAGGAGAAGTTTTCTTAATGGTTAAGAAATACGGGGTCTATAAAAACGCGGTTAGGTTTTTGGAGAGCCCTAAGTTTTATTTTGGGAAATAAACTTCTCCTCTCCTCTCCCTCTCTTCTCCTTGCCGCCGCCCAAGCTCACCACGACGCTAGCCATTGTGATGCCATCCACCTTGATACCAGCGTCCAAGCTTCAGCCGGCCATCCTCCGATGACCCTTCGGTGACTTCCCTTGGCTCTGGTGACCAAGGTGCAGCCGGCCATCCTCCTTTGGGCCGGCGCAACTCCTCCACCAAGCTGTCCAGATTTTTGGACAGCTTCTTTTCTTTCATGTTAGAGCGTCATTTGGATGACGTTTGGAGCTCCAACAGTGGCTACCTTACCGGGGATTCGATCTCCGGTAATTCTCATAGGTGGAGGACGAAGGATTCGTCAATCGGTTGACAAATACCTCTCCGGAGAAGTGAGTTTTGGGGACTCATTTTTGAATCCGAATTTTGATTCGGATTGTGATCTTCTCTCGATCACATCATCTTCGACATGAGGCTAGTGACTCTTATGAAGATGAGGCTTGTAGCTTGGTGAAGCTATCTCGACGATACTCGGCGTGGATACGGATAGAGGCAATTCTTGCGAGAGTAGCTCCAGTTGATGTCTTTCCCGCTGCACATGATACGTCAGGTATAACTAGCGTAATTTCCTTTATTACAAAATTTGAAATTGTGATTATGTCTACACATGTTTTACTATGTATGCGTGTAGTGTGTGTGTTGTAATAAATTAGATTTATTGCTTTTTAATTCTTCCACTATGCACAAGTTTACGAAACATGTTCGAACACACACTCGCCGCGGTGCCGGAAACCCAATAGTGGTATTAGAGCCTAGGTGTTGTTTCAACATAATCGTAAAATTATTTTGCGATAGTCGTAATTGTATTTATGAAAATTTTCTACTTTTGGAAGTTTAGAAGTATTTATGAAAATTTTCTAATTTTGGAAAGTCTAGAAGTATTTATGGAAATCCTTTACTTTTGGAAAGTTTAGTAGTATTTATGTTAATTAACACTTTCCATAAATAAAATATATGATTAGATTTGGAAATTTCTTTTCTAATTTAATCATGATTTGATTTGGAGAATCAAATCTCAAACATATTTTATTTACATAAATAATTATGACATATAAGGAAATCTTGTACTTGTCATAATTGTATGTCATGTAATTGCATTAGATGCATATCATTATGTCATGTGTGTCGTGACATGTAGATGTATGTCATGTATGTCATGCTATGTAGATAATAGTTATTTGCATGCAAAGAGGATGAGACATAAAATCCTTACTCAATATTAAAGCCTACACCTTCCATTAATATGGTTAGAATCAAAGTTCTATTTCCTGTTTGGGTTGTTGGACTCTCTCCAAGCCTAGCTCGAACCTGAACATGTTCAAACCATGAAATAGTTTAATACTAATATGGTAAGAGTCAGAGGTCAATCGTTGGCTTTGGTTGTTGGACTCTCTCCAAGCCGGACTAATTGGTTGAATGTGCTCTAACCATATTAAAACTATTTCTCAACTAATGGATTGGCTTTAACCTGGAGCATCGGCTTGATGAACTCTCTCCAAGGTCGATGTGAAGGGAGGTGAAGTTGGGTGTTATGCATATGATGCATACTTGTTAATGAGTTAACAACCCGATGTATGTGTGAACATTCAATTAGTTGATAGCACATTGTGATAGTTGCATATATGTGATATGCAATCGGTATATTTGATACCTACTATCATAGCTATGAATGAGTTGTTGGACTCTCTCCAAGGTTGTTCATATCTATATTGGATATCAGTCCATTTGGAGATGGACCTATGATCTCCTGAAGTGATTTTGGGATTTTTGAAATTCGAAAAATGAATGGGATTTATGAATGTATGTTGATGCATTTTAAATCATCTTTTTCATATATGCTCATTTTGTATTTCTAGGTTAATCGATTGATTATGACGTCTTTGAATTTGCACACTATTTTGGATTCAAACAAATTGAGTGGGCCTAACTTCTTGGACTGGCTTAGAAACTTGAGAATTGTTCTCAAGGCAGAAAAGCTCGCATATGTCCTCGAAGAGCCTCTTCCCAACCGTCCTAGGGACGATGCAACTCCAAACCAATTGTTGGCCTATCAGAAACATGTGGCAGATTCTGAACTGGCGAGTTGCATCATGCTAGTCGCGATGGTACCCGAGCTGCAAAAGTAGCATGATCATATAAATGCTAATAACATAGTCTTCCATCTTCATGAGTTGTTTGATGAGCAAGCGAGATCTGAAAGGTTCGAAGTCTTTCGGCTCCTCTTCACCTCTAAGATGCAAGAAGGTTCATCTGTAGTGCAGTTTGTGCTAAAGATGAATGGGTGCATCGAGCGACTAGCTACCCTCAGGTTTGTGATGGATCATGAATTAAGTATTGACTTAATTCTACATTGTTTGCCCAAGAGTTTCTCACAATTTGTGATGAACTACCGGATGAACAAACTAGAATCCACTATTTATGAGCTCCTCAATTTGCTGAAGACTATGGAGCCTTCTGTGAAGCATGAGGAGAAGGCAGTTCTGTTAGTTGATTCCTCAAGGAAAGGTTCTAAGAGGAAGTCAAAGGAACAGAAGAAATGAAAGAACAAAAAGGCTAAGAAGGCAAAACTGTTGGTGCAATCGGCCCAGGTCACGATTGACCAGAACTCGAGCTTGACTCGAGAGATGTTTTGATGTTCGACAAAAACATATGACAATGTGATTGTCATGGGAAAAGTCTAAGTCTTGGGTACTTGGCATGAAAAGTTCAAGTGGGACACTTGACATTTGGGAAAGTCCAAGCACGGGTCTTGGCAATGGAAAGTCCAACATGAGTTGGCAAGGAAAGTCCAAGCATGGGTCTTGGCATGGAAAGTCCAACATAGGTTGGCAAGGGAAAGTCCAAGCTTGAGTTTTGGCATTTGGAAAGTCCAATATTGGACAGAAGTCCAAGGGGTGAAGTCTTGGCAGATAAGTCCAATGGAGTCTGAGGCATAAAGTCCAAACGCGAGTCTTACATGATAAGTCCAATGTGCCTAGGTGGTGTAGACACCGTTAGCATGACATAGCCGATGGAAGCACCTGAAGGCTAGCACGATGGATGAACAAGTCATGGATGGCTTGGAGGGATCCGAGAGGCGTGAGGCTGATGGAGGTGGCTAGAAAGCTTAGGTCTAGGCTAAGAGTGGTCTAGCAAGTATGGGGGAACCATACTTGGGTTAAAACCTCATGTTTGAGGTGTGCCAGTCGACTGGTGTCATATGGTAGTTGACTGAGATGAGTCAACTAGGGTTTGACTGCGGGAAGTGTCCCAGCAGTCGACTGCTGGACCGAGTAGTCGACTGATCTTGTGATCAGTTGACTGGTGCTCGGTTTTTTGGGCATAGAATGGAGTCTGACTCGACTGCTGGGGTTAGCAGTCGAGTGGAGGCTCAAACAGTCGACTGATGGTCATAATCAGTCGACTGATCATGGATCTGTTGGATCTTTCCAGCTTGGATCTAGCCGTTGTCTCACGACAACAGTGGCATCAGTCGACTGATGGTCCCGAGCAGTCGACTGATCGACTTTTTCTAGCACAGGTTGAAGCTTTAAATGGAGCTCGTGAAGGAGGAAAAAGCTAGCAATTTCTTGGATGTTCTTGAGGCGATTTGCTGCTGCAAAACAGAGTCTTCAACCATGGTTCAAGCGATTAACAAGCAAGTAATCTAAAGGCATTTGTAAAGTGTTTTCTTTACTTGTATTGCATTTTATTTCATCTTATTTTCTTGTTGTATTTAGTTTATTGTTGTAAACTATTGTACGAGGTTTCTCTGCCTCCAACTTGTGTCGAGAAGGAGTATTTGTGATTAGTGATTGCATTGGCGTCGCTAGAGCTCGGTAGAGTTCGATCTGTGGAGTAGGAATCGTTCGGTTCCGAACCACGTTACATAGTCGTGTTTGCGTGTTTGTTTATTGTGATTTTTGTATTATTTCTATATTCCGCTGCGTACTAACAATCATAGGCAAGCGAACGCGATCGAATTCCATCGATGTATAGCATGACGCTATTCACCCCCCCTCTAGCGTTCAAACGATCCCCTACAAGTGGTATCAGAGTGAGGCTGCTCTTCAAGGTTTAACAACTAAGGGAGCACGCTAGAGGAAGAAGATGGATTTCCAATAAAGATTGGGCGACAACATCAACATTCCACCATCCTTCGACCGCGAAGATTTCGTGTATTGGAAAGGTAGAATGATGCACTTTTTGATGTGTGACATGACAATTGGATTAGTGACTTAGTAGGCTTTGACACTCCAAAAGACGACGAAAGAAGAAAAATCAAGAAGAAGAATTGGAGCCAAGACCAACTATGATATTACAATATCAATAATAAGGTAATGGTTATTTTGCTTAATGTAATCTCTAATGACATTTTGATCGAGATAAGGGATTGTAAAGACGCCAAGGAGCTATGGAGCAAATTGGCGAAACATTATGAAAACCCATCACCAGTCCAAGAAGAAGAGTGCTCATCGGCTCAAGAGGAGGAGACCGAAGATGAAGAGAGTTCATCATCCTCACGAGCAAGTGAGGAGTCGGAAGTTGAAGAGGAGTCAACTTCCGGATCGGTGGAAGAGGAGGTGGAAGAAGTAGAAGAAACCTCCACCTCTAGGATTGAGGGGGAGGAAAGAATTTCCACTCCGAAGCAACAAGAAGAAGCTTCCACATCCAGTCAAGATGAAGAAGCTTCAACTCCGGCACCTACCACCACCATAGGTAACTCAAACACCATAATTCAAAATAAAAATAATATTATGTGTTTTGAGTGTAGGGAATTTGGGCACTATAAGAGCAAGTGCCCAAAGAGAGTAAGGAAAGCTCCATCGGCACCTAAAAGTCAAGAGAAGTCAAAGGAAGCCGGAGCCCCGACAATTAAAAGCAAGAAGCACGTGGTGTGCTTCAAGTGTCACCAAGGACATTATAGAAGTCAATGTCCTATGGGGAAGAAGAAGGGGCAAGAAGGAGCAACTCATGTAGGGGGAGCTAAGGCTAACCCTAAGGTATACTTCAATAATGCACCATCTAAATTTAAAAGTAAAAAGCATGCTAGAAATTTTAATTCTCTTGCAATTCATCATGAAAAGCATGCTAGAGATAAATATTTGTGTTTAGGTGCTAAAAGTGTCCATTTTGGTAATAAGGAGAAATTTGGGACTAATGTCCCTAAAAATATTTTACCTAGGAAATCTATCAAGAAAATAGGAGAACACCTAGGTCTTAATCCTAAATGGACTAGGCATATGCCTAGAGGAAATGGTAATGCCTAAAACTTAATCAAAAATCAAAAATTGGGCAATTGGAGATGGAAAATCAAGCCTTGAGGTCAAGGCTTGAGAAACTAGAAAAGACCCTTAGGAATATACAAAATCAATTTAAAGGGTCAAATGATCAAAAGTCTAGGTCCAAAAGTCAAAGTCAATACCAAGGACCTAAGAGACAAAAGTCAACCAAGGGCAAGCAAGGTTTGGGTCACAAACCTAAGCCTAAGGTGGCTTATCATAGTGTTCCATTTGATTATGGAACACAAACTAGGTCTAGGAAGACCAAGGTCAATAGGGAAGTCATCCCTAAGGTTGACTAAGGTTTGTGCCTAGTGGCTAGGGTTTCTAGGAAACCTAGGGTGGCCACTAAGAAGGTTGCAAGGGGAGTTACCCCTAGAGTCAACCTAGGTAAGACCCAAATGACCAAGGCTACCAAACCTAGGAAGGTATCTAGGGAGGTCATCCCTAAGGAATACCTAGTAAACCCTAGGAGCTCAAATAGGTTTTGGGTTCCTAAGAGCGTGATTGATTCATGCTAGATGGGTTTAGGGTGTGCCAACCTTGATTGGATGGGTAGTTAACTCAACCATGATAAAGGTGACACTTTAGTTAATTTTCAAGGTTATGAGTACCTTGAAAATAGATTTGATCTTATGATCCTAAAAGAATTTAGGATGTGCCAATATATTTTTAGAATTATGAAAAAACAATTAAATTAGCACAATTTAGGATTAGAGGTCTTAGTGTGTCATTTTGGGTTTTTGGCACACTTTGGGAATTTTAGGCAATATGACAAAATATACTTAATTATATCAAATGACAACTAATATTAAAATTTAGGTATTATTATACCTATACATTTTATTTGTCATGCCTTGATTGCCATATAATATGCCATGATATCATGTTTATTTGTATCATTTATATGTCATGATCATGTTTAGAATTAAGGATTAAATGTCATGTGTTTTTAGATTTCATCTTATGCCATGACATCATGATTATGAGCATATGCTTATTTATATCATCATTAATGTCATAATCATTCATGCATTTTATTAAAATTGAGTTAAGGACAATTGGTATGACTTGAAGTCCCATGTATAAGGGAATCAAGTAGAGTTGCCTTAGAAAATGCATGAGGCCCTAGATTAAGGTAACCAAAACTCACATCTCACATCTAAATTGACATGTATGTGTATTTATACACCCTAGATACATGTGAGATGTTAGGGTATGAGTTAAGTTCAAGGTGCATAGTTTTTGCATTTAGATGAACTCAAACTCATCTTATATGAGTGGTGGATCATTGGGAAAGCTTGTGTACAAGTCATGTACATTGAGCCCAAGCATCCAAAATAAGATTTTAAAAACATTTTAAAATCTTTTTGAAAAACCTTGGTGAAATCTATCTTTTGATAGAAATCACCATTGATGAGATTGATACAAAGTGAGCTAAAACTTTGAATTTTTTATTCACTTTTAGATTTTGTATCAATTTCGATATTTTATGGGTAAAATATTTTTCTATCATTTTTCACCCATTGTATTGACTATAAGTAATATACATATGAATTTTCATGATTTTTCGATATACGTAAAATTACTTATGATTTTTTGAATTTCGTTTCTGATAACTGAAATTCTGATATTTGATTATCGATCGACAGGTGGCGATCGTGATAACGATCATTGTAGCTGAGAGAGTCAACTGTCAATGCTGATTTCGGGAAAACAAGATTGTTTAACCCGTGTTTAGCTACGGTTAAGGTCCCTAACCACTCCTAACCCTAGGATATGCTTTAGGAAGCATTATAAAGGGTGAAAATCCATTGGATATGGATTAGGAGAGGTGTTAGGTCGATGTATCAAATTTTAAGGGTGGAAGAGTTCATGTTTGAAATTTTAACCTTATTTTTGATGGTTTAGAGTTCCTATTGGCTTAGGGACTTCCCAAGGACATTGTTGGTGCAATGGTAAAGGGGGAGCAAGCCTTTAGAGGGAGGTATCCATCATAGGATGATGGATTGTAATTTTCCTCATGAGGGGGAAAATGGGATTTTGAGAGACCCAAGTTGGAAATTGGGAGAGTGAATAGGATTGTCTCTCTTGAGTGATATGGGATTTATCACTAAGAAGATGGTAGGCATCCTAGGTATTTTTTGGACCAAGGGGGAGATTGTAAGATCTCATTGGGACATGAGACATTGACCTCCTTGAAGAGAACCTTTTTGATGTTAGTAAAAAAGGGGGAGAATGTTTTGGGGGAGAAGGTAAAATTACCAATTTGGGATAATTGGTAAGGGAATTGAGTTAGTGTTCTAACTCAATGGATTGTTTAGTTTTTGTCAAACATCAAAAAGGGGGAGATTATTGGTGCAATCGACCCAGGTCACGATTGACCAGGACTTGAGCTTGACTCGAGAGATGTTTTGATGTTCGACAAAAACATATGACAATGTGATTGTCATGGGAAAAGTCCAAGTCTTAGGTACTTGGCATGAAAAGTCCAAGTAGGACACTTGGCATTTGAAAAAGTACAAGCATGGGTCTTGGCAATGGAAAGTCCAACATGAGTTGGCAAGGAAAGTCCAAGCATGGGTCTTGGCATGGAAAGTCCAACATGGGTTAGCAAGGGAAAGTCCAAGCTTGAGTCTTGGCATTTGGAAAGTCCAAGGGGTTTGAATATTGGCGGCGTAAAGTCCAAGGGTGAAGTCTTGGTAGGATAAGTCCAATGGTTGGCGGCGTAAAGTCCAAGCGGAGTCTTGGCGGCGTAAGTCCAATGTGCCTTGGCAGTGTAGACACCGTTAGCATGATATAGCCGATGGAAGCACCTGAAGGCTAGCGCATGGATGAACAAGTCATGGATGACTTGGAGGGATCCGAGAGGCGTGAGGTTGATGGAGGTGGCTAGAAGGCTTAGGTCTAGGCTAAGGGTGGTCTAGCAAGTATGGGGGAACCATACTTGGGCTAAAACCTCATGCTTGAGGTGTGCCAGTCGACTGATGTCATATGGCAGTTGACTGGGATGAGTCAACTAGGGTTTGACTGCGAGAAGTATCGAGCGATCATTTGCCGAGAGGTGGGCGATCTCTGCTGGGAGCGATCGGATCGATCTGTGATCAATCGGGTGCTCGATTTTTGGGCACGAGAATGGAGTCGACTCATTCTGGGTTAGCGATCAGTGGAGGCTCAAAAAGTCGACTGATGGTCATAATCAGTCGACTGATCATGGATCCGTTGGATCTTTCCAGCGTGGATCTAGCCGTTATCTCACAACAACAGTGGCATCAGTCGATTGATGGTCCCGAGCAGTCGACTGATCGACTTTTTCCAGCACAAGTTGAAGCTTTAAATGGAGCTCATGAAGGAGGAAAAAGCTAGTGATTTCTAGGAAATTCTTGAGGCGATTTGTTGCTGCAAATCAGGGTCTTCAACCACGGTTCAAGCGATCAACAAGCAAGCAATCTAAAGGCATTTGTAAAGTGTTTTCTTTACTTGTATTGCATTGTATTTCATCTTATTTGCTTATTGTATTTAGTTTATTATTGTAAACTATTGTATGAGGTTTCTCCACCTCCGACTTGTGTCGAGAAGGAGTATTTGTGATTAGTGATTGCATTGGCATCGCTAGAGCTCGGTAGAGCTCGATCCGTGGAGTATGAACCGCTCGGTTCTGAACCACGTTACATAGTCGTGTTTGCGTGTTTGTTTATTGTGATTGTTGTATTATTTCTATATTCCGCTGCATACTAACAATCATAGGCAAGCAAACACGATCGAATTCCATCGACATATAGCACGACACTATTCACCCCCCCTCTAGCGTTCAAATGATCCCCTACAAAAACCAGCACAAAAGGGCACTTGCCATCATTGTGGCAAGGAGGGCCAATGGTGAAGAAACTACAAAATTTATCTTGAGTCCGTGAAGAAGAAGAAGGCATCCGATGCCCCATCCTCTTCAGGTATCTTCGTTATTAATTGTCATTCTATTTACTTAGACACTTGACTATTGGATACTGGGTGTGGCTCACATATATGTAATGACATACAGGGGCTAAGGAATAAAAGAAGACTCATCATTGGAGAGTCAAATTTGTGAGTTGGCAATGGAGCAAAGGTTGCTGCGGTCGCCATCGGAACATATTTACTGAAGCTCCCTAGTGGACTAGTCTTAGAACTGGACAATTGCTATTATGTTCCTTCTCTAATAAAGAACACTGTTTCTATTTCCTGCTTAAATAGAAATGGTTACCATTTGATGTTTAGTAATAATTGTTGTTATATAACTTTGAATGACATACTTTATGGGACAGGAACTTTGAGCAATGGTATTTATACATTGGATGTATCCAGTGACATTTTCAATATCGAAGAGAGCAACAAACGTGCTCGAAAGGATAATCAATTAGACTCCTACATGTGACATTGTCATCTTGGCCATGCAAGCAAGAAATGCATGTCCGAATTACACCGATGTGGAATTCTGGAATCTTTTGAATTTGATTCATACGATACATGTGAATCATTCTTAAAAGGCAAGATGACTAAGTTACCTTTTACGGGAAAAGGTGAATGGGTGGAAGAGTTGTTAGGTCTAATACATACTGATGTATGTGGACCTATGTCAACTCAAGCTCTAGGAGGCTATAGCTACTTCATTACCTTCACCGATGATCACTCACGGTTTGGGTATGTGTTCTTGATGAAACACAAGTCTGAAGCCTTTGAAAGGTTTAAAGAATTCAGAAATGAAGTAGAGAAACAACATGGCAAGAGTATTAAAATACTTCGATCGGATCGAGGTGGTGAATACTTAAGTCAAGAGTTTCTAGATTATTTAAGAGACAATGGTATATTGTCTCAATTGACTCCGCCATATACACCGCAGCATAATGGTGTATGTGAGAGGCGTAACCGGACCATGTTGGACATGGTCAGGTCAATGATGAATCATGCGAATCTTCCCAAGTCCTTTTGGGGCTATGCACTTCAGACAACTATTTACTTGCTAAACAGAATGCCAACCAAGGTAGTCTCTACTACTTCATATGATATATGTAATAGTAAGAAACCTAATGTATCTTACTTGAAGATATGAGGTTGTCCTGCTTATGTGAAGCGGACTGTATCAGACAAATTGGATGCTAAGTCTGATAAATGTCTATTTATTGGATACCCTAAGGAAACAAGGGGTTACCAATTCTATCATCCTGTGGAGCAAAAGGTGTTTGTTTCAAGGCATGCTGTGTTTCTAGAGAAAGAGTTTCTCTTGCAAGAAAACAGTGGGAGTGTCATTGAGCTTGAGGCTCGAGAGACTCAAATAGACATTGATGAGATACCTGGTGAAGCACCATAGTCGATAACTCATAGTGTATATTTTTCTATCTATTTTGTCTATCATTTGATATTTCTTTTATTATTCGACCTTAGCAAGTATTATTTACATTGTTACTATTATTGTCTTTTCAAGGATTATGATTGTACCCTTTAGCTACCCAAAGGACTAAAGATCAGTAGCACAAAGCGCCTTGGTGTTTGAGGTTTTAAGCTCCCGTAGGGTATGTTAGGCTTCGACTTCTAAAGGAGTCGAATGAGTTCAACTGCAAAGATTCACCCGAAGCAATACGTAACCGAACGAAGTTTTCAAGAAGAAAACCGACATGGATGGTAATGTGATTACCTATAAGGCTAGATTGGTGGCGAAAGGATATCGTCAAAAGCAAGGTGTTGATTATGACGAAACCTATTCATCTGTAGCTATGCTTAAATCTATTCGGATGCTCTTGGTCATAGCGGCTCATTATGATTATGAGATATGAAAGATGGATGTGAAAATAGCTTTTCTTAGTGGAAACCTACTCGAGAATGTGTATATGATACAGCCTGAGGGTTTCACATCGGTTAATAAAACCAAGGTATGCAAATTGCGACAGTCCATATATGGACTGAAGCAAGCATCCAAGAGCTGGAATATCCGTTTTGATGAGACAATCAAAAAGTTCGATTTCTCATAAAATACGGACGAACCTTGTGGGTACAAGAAGGTTAGTGGGAGTGCAGTCGTGTTCCTAGTATTGTATGTCGATGACATATTACTTATAGGAAACGATATTTCTGTCTTATAGTCGATTAAGATTTGGTTGTCCAAGACATTCTCCATGAAAGACCTGGGAGAAGCAACCTACATCCTCGGGATTAAGATCTATAGGGATAGATCGAAACGGTTGTTTGGTCTTTCACAGTCTACATATATAAACCGAGTGCTAAAGAGGTTTAGTATGTTAGAATCCAAGAAAGGTTTCCTACCCATCAGGCATGGGATACACCTTTCGAAGTCTATGTGTCCACGCACAGAAGATGAGAGGATTTACATGAGTAAGATTCCCTATGCATCCGCAATAAGATCTATCATGTATGTTATGTTATGTACAAGGCCCGATGTATCGTATGCTTTGAGTGTCACGAGCAGATACTAGTCTGATCCAGTAATGGATCATTGTGCGACTGTTAAGATTATCCTTAAGTACTTAAGAAGAACTAAGGATGTGTTCCTAATATATGGAGAAGGGGACATGGTGATACGTGGGTATATGGATGTCAGCTTCCAGACAAACAAGGATGATTCCATGTCTTAGTCTGGGTATGTGTTCACCTTGAATAGGGGTGCAGTGAGTTGGAAAAGTTCCAAACAAAATACTGTAGCAAATTCTACTATAGAGGCAGAATACATTGCAGCTTCGGAAGTAGCAAAGGAAGTAGTTTGGATCAAGAAGTTCATTTATGAACTTGGTGTGGTTCCAGCCATTATTGAAGCAATATCGGTTTACTGCGACAACAATGGAGCAATTGCACAGGCGAAAGAGCTAAGGTCTCATCAACTATCCAAACATGTGCTTCGCCGCTATCATTTGATCAGAGAGATCATAAGTAGGAAGGAAATACAAATCAAGAAGATTCCCACTAAAAGGAACTTAGCAAATCCTTTAACTAAGGCATTACCTCAAAGTAAGTTTGAGAGTCATGTTAGAGCTTATGGTATTAGATATCGTAGCAATTGGCATTAGGCCAAGTGGGAGTTTGTTAGTAATATATGAGAGGTGTCCTAAGGCAATCGCCTTATGTTTGAACCATTTATATGATAAATGAAGATTCACTATTTGAATATACATGTTTTCATGTATTTGATTAGATCTTAAACTCATTTACTGAATGTCTACGATACGATTCACAGCATGAGAGAATTTGTGATTGGATCACAACTAGTGAGTATCTCTATATGTGTAATTGTGATGTATTGGAATTATCCCTAGTTGATGAATTGATGGATTTGGACACCATCAATTATGTCGAGACTAGCATGAGGTATACTCCTTGGTGTATCCAAGCAGCTGATTCTCACTGGCTAGAGACATTCTGATGTCCGGAGTTAATTGTGGATGCTAGTTATGGTAACTAGTTCATTAGAGTGACCAGTTATAAGACTTCATATGGTTCTCTACATATATAGATATGTCAATGAAGTTCTTACTGCAGCTTAAGAGCGATGTTCCTTTGACTTGCGGTATTCAAGTCATCTTGGTCATGAAGACTTATGCTTTGACATCTTAAGCAAACATCTCTGAGGAGATGTGAACCTGGGATGATTGGGTATAAGTCGAAGTGACCGAAGGTGTTTGAATAGTCTATAAAGGATTCATCACTCCTTGCGAGGAGATGTATATCCATGGCTTCTCGTCGGATTGATACTAAAGTCTTTGGCCAAAGCATTACATGTTTAGAGTAAGGTACTCTTTGATACATGTGCAGTAACTAGAATTTGTAGGACGAGGAAATGATACTTGGGCTAGGTGTGACGTAGTCAACCTAGTGGAGATTGACACTATAGACCATGTCCTGAACAAAGTGGGTATAAGATGCGTGAAGGGAATGGGGCACGATTCATTGTGGCTGCTGAAGTGTTTCAGAAATAGTTCTGGATCAACCGTTGATCTTTCGATTAATTGGGGATCATGATGTACTACTAGATGTCATTCATGATCGTTCTATAATTAATGGTTAATTATAGATGCCCAACATAAACTGAGAACTTATTTGGTCACATGCACAACGAGCGTAATCTGAAGGATTTAAAACGAGCTTGAGAATGAGATTCTCAGATCGAGAAAAACTAGGTTTGGTTGGACCAAACAAGGAGCGAGCATGAAATCATTTCAGTCGCAATGAAAGAATGAATGAGCCATGTCTTATGAAGACATGATGGATGAACCAAATTGGTTTGGTTCTAATCCAATGGTGAAGAATAAACCAAAGGGGTTTAGTTTGTTTTAAACGAATGAACCAAAGTTGGTTCGGTTTGTTTTAACTTAAAATAGACCAACTCGGTTCGGTTTATTTTAACTTATGTTATTGGAGCGGGTTAATGGGTTTTGGTTATGAACCAATAACTCTAAGGAGAAGTTTTCTTAATGGTTAAGAAACACGGGCTCTATAAAAATGCGGTTAGGTTTTTGGAGAGCCCTAAGTTTTATTTTGGGAAATAAACTTCTCCTCTCCTCTCCCTCTCTTCTCCTTGCCGCCACCCAAGCTCTCCACGCCGCCAGCCATTGTGCTGCCATCCACCTTGCTGTCGGTGTCCAAGCTTTAGCCGGCGACCCTTCGGCGACTTCCCTTGGTTCCGGTGACCAAGGTGCAGTCGGTCATCCTCCTTTGGAGCAGCGCAACTCCTCCACCAAGCTGTCCAATTTTCTGGACAGCTTCTTTTCTTTCGTGTCGGAGCATCATTTGGACGACGTTTGGAGCTCCGACAGCAGCTACCTTACCGGAGATTCGATCTCCGGTAATCCTCATAGGTGGAGGACGAAGGATTCGTCAATCAATTGACGAATACCTCTATGGAGAAGCGAGTTTTGGGGACTCGTTTTTGAATCCGAATTTTGATTTGGATTGTGATCTTCTCTCGATCACATCATCTTCGACACGAGGCTAGTGACTCTTACGAAGACAAGGCTTGTAGCTTGGGGAAGCTATCCCAATGATACTCAGCGTGGATACGGATAGAAGCAATTCTAGCGAGAGTTGCTCCGGTTGATGCCTTTCCCACTGCACGTGATACGTCAGGTATAACTAGCGTAATTTCCTTTATTGCAAAATTTGAAATTGCGATTATATCTACACATGTTGTACTATGCATGCGTGTGGTGTGTGTGTTGTAATAAATTAGATTTATTTCTTTTTAATTCTTCCACTGTGCACATGTTTACGAAACATGTTCGAACACACACTCGCCGCGCTACCGAAAACCCAACATCTCATTCGTCGGGTAAAACCTCAAACCCTAGTTTGAGCATCCGACTTGTCGGTTAAAACCTCAAACCTTAAGTTTGAGCATCCAACACTTGACTTAGCCATTCAGATAAGTTATTGTTGGTGCAGTAGGCACCTAAGTCGAACCTGAGTTTTGATTATAGCAAACGATACAAAGTTAAGCTCATGTCGTTATCTCACGAGCTGAATCGAGTGTACAGAAAATTGCTATAGCTGGAGCTGAAGGCTAGCGACACCCGGAGGAAGTCGCGGTGGTCGGGCGACACTCGAGTAACTTCGGAGGGAGCCGAAGGAATCAAGTGGAAGGCCGGAAGCAAAAGCGACATAGTAAGTATCGAGGTAAGCTCGAGTGAGTAAAGTGAAGTGAGGTCGTGTCCTTTGTACGAGAACGTCCTTAGGCGACGATCCGACCCAAGACTTCCCATGGAAGGTCTATGTTGAGATCGGACTGCAAGTGGCCGTTGAATTCTCTTATATTTTGAGCTAACTCTTTATTGTAGTCAAAAATCCTGGCCATTAGTTCAAGCAAGCCGATTCAGCAAATTGATTCAATAGATGGTCTCAAGCTTTATCACCATTTTTCAAGGAGTTTTGTGCTCAATTCCTATTGGTTGAAGACCCATTCGATGAGGGGCTTAAAGTCTATAAAAGGAGGGCTTCTCCTAGGGGTTTTCATCATCTCTAAGTGCTCACAAACCTCCACAACTCTGCGATTTTCCGACGACTCTACGACGAAGTGCTGTCAACAACCCTAGTTTACTTTCTACTCTTTTAGTTGTTGATATTCTTATTTTGTCGTCTCTTTAAATATTGCAATTCCTTTTATTAATCGAGGTTTTCTATCGTTGCACTTTACATTAATAGAAGAGAGGGTTTGTCTCTCTATCTTCTCTTTCGAAGTTTTTTTTTGTAATCGTCAAACTCCTACCTCTAACGAGGAGTGTTTTTAGTGAATTGCCCTCTGTGCGTGATCAAGGATCACTAGGGTCTTGGAGTAGTAGCCGAAGGCTATGAACCAAGTAAAAAAATATTTGTCTCATTTATTTATAGTTTATCTTTCCGCTGCAATTAACTGTCTACTCGAGTTTTAACGAACGAATTAAAAAAAAGGTTTATCGCTATTCACCCCCCCCTCTAGCGATCCGCTTCGATCCAACAATTGGTATCAGAGCCGGGGGCGCCTAGATTTGGTGAAACTACCAATCTAGAATTTTTTACATATTTATTTTTCATTCATTTAAATTTTTCTCCCGCACTACTAATCCAAGACGAAATCTTGGTACTCTTCGTTTGGTTTTGTTTTGCAAGTATTCGCTTTTGGAGTAGCCGACGGTAAAACGGGTATAACTTTTCGTACAAGTTGACCCACGAAACGGTCTACCTACCAAAACGAAGCTCTCGGAAAGATCTACACTTCTTACGAGGGTAAACCCTCGTAACAAGCTGTATTCATCCCGAAAAACCATCGTTTAATACCCTTTCTAGGACATCGAAGGTTGTAAGTGCTCATCTTTTATTTTAGTTGGTTATTTCTTGTTTATTCCTTTTGTTTCTTTTCATTTCCTACATTACTAATCTAAGGCGAAGTCTTGGAACCTTTTTTTCAGTATTTTTTGTGCAAGGTTTCCCTTCCAAATGGCCCATCTCGAGGGTTTTAGCACCTCCGACCTCCGTTTTACAACGGAGATGATTTCCGTTACTGGAAAGGTCGGATGGAATGCTTTCTCAAAACCCAAATCGAGATGTGGATCATAATCCAAACGGGTTTCACACTTCCAACTAACGAAGTGGGTGAATCTTGGGTTATGACCAATGGACCATTGCGACAAAATGACAAGTCGAAGCCGACGCCAAGGCAACACAAATCCTCCAATGCGACTTGTCCAAGGAGGAGTTAAATCGCGTCGGCCCCTTCATAAGCGCAAAGGACCTTTGGACAAAGCTAGTGGAGCTACATGAAGGGACCGATGAAGCCAAGGTATGTAAGAGCGACCTTTTATTTAATAAATTATATAATCTAAAAATGCAGGAACATGAAACGGCGATGCAACTCCACGCCCACGTCCAGGACATAGTCAACAATCTACACGCAATCGGGCAAAAGGTCAAAAACCGTGACCTTATAAGGTATGTCCTAAACTCCTTTCCGAGGACTACCTTGTGGGCATCCATGGTCGATGCCTACAAGGTCTCCAAGGATCTTTCTAAACTTAGGTTAGATGAACTTTTTTCTGATTTTGAACTTCATGAGCAGTCTAACTCGGAACTCGAGAAAGGTATAGTTTATTTATAGTCTATTTACGAACCAAGTAAAAAAACATTTGTCTCATTTATTTATAGTTTATCTTTCCGCTGCAATTAACTGTCTACTCGAGTTTTAACGAACGAATTTAAAAAAAGGTTTATCACTATTCACCCCCCCCCCTCTAGCGATCCCCTTCGATCCAACAAAATTCACCTATGAGCTACCTCATCCCAGGTTACAACTGCTCACTCTCATCTCCCTTGGAGTCCCTCGCCTCAAAGCCTCTTCGTCCGGCCACGTCCCTCGGAAGCACCAAGCGCACGGCTTCACAATGTCATCCTTCGTGTCTCGCCTTGAAGTCTGCTTCCTTTGGCTTCACTCCAATGCTCCTCGTCCGGCGGTCCCTCGGATACACCAAGCGCATGACTTCCGCAATGTCATCCTTCACCGACTCAAAGATCTGAGCCATGAGATGGTGAACCCACCAATGCTTTCGTCAAGCCAACACATGTGTGAATTACTAAGTCCTGCACAACTTCAACACACATATCAAATCAACATAACAACCTAACTTAAACCCTTTGCCACACACATCAAAACTACATCATACATGGGTTGATTGCCCTAACATCCTTCCGAGTCCGAAGTTTGTGCTCCTCCTACACTTGAGCTCTCCTCCTCACTTGTGCTTCTTTCTTCTTGTTTGGATGAGGTGAAGACTTCATCATCTACTCCCATGAGTGCAAAGTGTGAGATGGCTTCTTCTTCCTTCGATGAAGATGAGTCATCTCATGTAGCTTTCAAATTATGGGATTTTGACTTCCCCTCCTTCTTCTTTGACTTCTTCTCTTCTTTCTTCTTGTCATTCTTCTACTTTTCTTCCTTTGCTTTGTTCAATAAAGGACATTCATCTCTCATGTGTCCCTCTCCTTGGTAATTGTAGAAAATGATCTTCCTTCTCCTTCTCCTATCATTGACTTGTTAAATTTAAAACTTTTTAAAACACGTCTTACCCTTCTTACCATATACACCTCTTCATCGGTATCCATAAAAGATTGTGAGTCATCATCCGATGAAGGAGGTGTGGTCTTCTTCTTCTTCCCTTTGTTTGCTACAAGTGCTACTCCCCTTGATTGATTGCTTGGTTCTTCCACTATTCCTTCAAGGCGAGTTTCGTGAAATTACATAGTAGAAAAGAATTCTTCTAAGGTACTAACCTCTAGATTCCTTGAGATGTAGAAAGAATCCACCATGGAGCTCCATTTTGATGATCGGGGGAATGCATTAATAGCTTTCATTATCATGTCCTGATTTGAGAGCTTCTCCCCTACACTTGAAAAGCCATTAATAATTTCCTTAAATCTAGAATGTAAAGACAATACCTTTTCTTCTTTGTCTAATTTGATGTTGTTGAGTTGCGATCGGAGAAGGTCTCATCTTGCTAATTTGGCTTCAGAGGTGCCTTATTGAGGATTCTCCCACACCTCCTTGGCACTTGAGCATTCTCCTATTCAATTTATCTCTTATTGAGGAAGCACATTGAAGAGATGATGCTTGACTTTCGAATTTTCTAGGTGCTCCTCTTTTTGTTTCTTTGTCCATCTTGATTTCTCTAATGGCTTGTTGTCTTCATCCCTAGGTATTTCGAAATTATTTTCCATAATTAGCATAATGTCGAAATCAGTTTCAAAAAATACCTCCATCCTTTTCTTCCACCACGAAAAATCTCCTTCGAACTTCGGTGGATGGATGTTCATGCCGGCCATTGTTGATTTTGCTTGTTGCGGCGATGAGTCCGTTGACAAGCTCCTTGCTTTGATACCACTTGTTGGGGATCGATGGCTCGGCTAGAAGGGGGGATGAATAGCCTAATCATTGTAGACAGAATTCGCTCGTGCTTGATTGTCTACAATACTCGTTAGCGCAACAGAATAATAATAATAAAGACAATTAAAGCTAAAACAAAAGTAAAGAAGGAGCAATCACAAACACAATATTTTAACATGGTTCACAGCCCTTGCCGCTAGTCCATGATAATCTGTTAGGCGGATCACTCCCTCAACCTTCCACTAAACTTCTCCTTTAGCTCAACACAAGGTGGAGAAAACCTTCTTACACAAAACTCTCTTCTTACAAGATGATATAAGTGAAAACAATGAAGAAGAGAGTAAGAACACTAGAAAAACTTGGAGAGCATGAGGGTATGATTAGGAGTTAAAGCATCAACCTCTCCAAAGCTCCCTTGGCCTCCTTTTATAGAGAGGAGGTCAATTTTTCCATTGGGCTTGCAACAGTCGGCTGTTGCATGCCAGCAGTCGACTGCTCCTGTAGTCATTGTCTCACAATGACTTAATCCACGCTGGAAAAGTTATAATGGACAACCCATCAATCGATTGCCAACTCTAGCAATCGACTAATGCACATGCAGTTGAGCCCCTGGTCGAGCCTGCCTCATTTTTGTGCCCGTGTCCACTTATACCAGCCAACTGATGATGGACCAATCGACTGCCAACCCTTGGTAGTCGATTGTTAGGCCACAAAACTCTAGCTGACACCAGTCAACTAGTAGTCGACTTGGACCAGTCGATTGATACCTATATCAGCCGACTGTTATTGGGTAAAACCACAAACAACAAGATATTTGAGCATCCGACCGTCAGGTAGAACCTCAAACACATATATTTGGGCATCTGACACTTAACCTTAGCTATTTGTCCAAGTTCCCTAAGTTGAACTACCCCGTCCCGGGTTATATTCCCTCAACTCCCATCTTCCCATGGAGTACACCATTGAAGCTCTCTTCCTTCGACCTGCGTCCCTCGGATGCACTAAGCTTATAGCTTCTCCCATGACATCCTTCGCATCTTGACCTGAAGTCTGCTTCCTTTGACTTCACTCTAATGCTCCTCGTCCGGTGGTCCCTCAGATGCACCAAGCTCACGACTTATCCTCGTGCCATCCTTCACCAACTCAAGGACTCGAGCCACGAGATGGATGAACTTGCCAATGCTTCATCAAGATACTCATGTGTGATTCACTAAGTTTTGCACAATTTAAACATAGACATCAAAAGCATAACATCCTAAATTAAACTCTTTGACACAAACATCAAAACCAAGATCATTCTTGGGTTGGTTGCCCTATCACGTGGTGTGCTTTAAATGCCAACAAAGGAGGCATTATAGAAGCCAATGTCCAAGGGGGAGTCACCCTAAGAAGGGCAAAGGGGAGAGATTAAATGTAGGGGGAGCTAAGGAAAACCCTAAGGTAAATTTTATTAATGCTCTTCCTTTGTGCAATAACAAAAAGCATGCTAGTAATAATTTTTGTCTTAATGCAATTGTTAATAATAAGAAGCATGTTAATAATAATATATTTTATTGCTTAGGTGCCAAACATGTTAATTTGCCTAAGGACAATTCAAGAATCATACCACCCAAGGATAGAAAGATAGAGAACCTAGACAATGACCCTAAGAAATCTAGACATATGCCTAGGAAGAAGAATTCCCTAAATGTGAATGAAAATTCAAAAATTGGGAGATTGGAAAAAGAAAATCAATTTTTGAGGTCAAAACTTGAGAAAATGAAAAAGACCCTTAGAAAGATGGAAATTTCAATTTAAAGGGTCAAATGGTCAAAATCTAGGTTTTAGGAGGCAAAAGTCATCTAAGGGCAAGAAAAGCTTGGATTACAAGCCTAAGTCCAAGGAGGTTATTGTTGGTGCAGTGGGCACCTAAGTCGAACCTAAGTTTTGATTATAGCAAACGATATAAAGTTAAGCTTATATTGTTATCTCACGAGCTAAATCAAGTGTGCAGAAAAGTCTCAATGCTGGAGCTGAAGGCTAGCGACACCCGGAGGAAGCCGCGGTGGTCGGGCGACACTCGAGTTACTTCGGAGGGAGACGAAGGAATCGAGTGGAAGGCCGGAAGCAAAAGCGACACGTAAGTATCGAGGTAATCTCGTGTGTGTGAGCGTAAGTGAGGTCGTATCCTCTTTACGGGGATGATCTTAGGCGACGATCCGACCCAAGACTTCCCATGGAAGGTCTATGTTGAGATCGGACAGCAAGTGGCCGTCGAATCCACTTATATTTTGAGCTAACTCTTTATTGTAGTCAAAAATCCTAGCCATCAGTTCAACCGGCCAGTTCAACCGGCGCCAGTTCAACCGGCCAGTTCAACCGGTGGTCAAAAATCAGCCTTGAGTCAAGCTTTATCACCATTTTTCAAGGAGTTTTGTGCCCATTTGTGATTGGTTGAAGACCCATTCATTGAGGGGCTTAAAGTATATAAAAGGAGGGCCAAACCTAGGGTTTCATCCTCAATTCTAAGTGCTCAAAAGCCTCCGTTACGCTGCAACTCTCCGACGACTCTACAACAACGAAGTGCTGCCAACAACCTTAGCTTAAAGTTTCTTTTGTTTAGTTGTTGGTATAATCTTAATTTGTTATTGCTTTCAATATTGCAATTCTTTTTTCGAGGCTTTTCATTGCATTTTACTTTAATAGAAGAGAGGGTTTGTCTCTCTATCTTTTTGCTTCGAAGGCTTTTGTAATCGTAAAACTCCTACCTCCAACGAGGAGGAGTGTTTTAGTGAATTGCCCTCCGTACACGGTCTAGGACCGTTAGGGCCTTGGAGTAGTAGCCGAAGGCTATGAACCAAGTAAAAAAACTATTTGTCTCATTTAGTTTTTATTTACATTTCCGCTGCGTTTAATTGTCTATCGAACGATTTAAAAGAAAAGTTTTTATCGCTATTCACCCCCCCCCCTCTAGCGATCCGCTTCGATCCAACAATTGGTATCAGAGCCAGGGGCGCTTAGATTTGGTGAAACCACTAATCTAACATTTTTTACAGATTTGTTTTTCATTCGTTTAAATTTTCCTCCCGCACTACTAATCCAAGACGAAGTCTTGGTACTCTTCGTTTGGTTTTGTTTTGCAAGTATTCGCTTTTGGAGTAGCCGACAGTCAAACGGGCATAACTTTTCGTACAAGTTGATCCACAATACGGTATACCTACCAAATCGAAGCCCTCGCAGAGATCTACATTCTTACTGGGGATTACCCCCGTAACAAGTTGTTTTCATCCTCAAAAATCGACGTTTATTAGCCTTTCGGGGACATCGAAGGTTGTGAGTACTTACTTTTTATTTAGGTTCTTATTTCTTTGCTTAACTTTCTATTTTTTATTTGTTTCTTTTTATTTCCCACACTACTAATCCAAGACGCAAGTCTTGGTACTTTCGTGTGTTTTTGTCGTTGCTAGGTTCTCTTTTTAGTCTCCTTGTTTTTTGTTCTAATGGCCCATCTCGAGGGTTTTAGCACCGTCCGACCTCCGTTTTACAACAGAGATGACTTTCGTTATTGGAAGGGTCGGATGGAATGCTTTCTCAAAACCCAAATCGATATATGGATCATAATCCAAACGGGTTTCACACTTCCGACTAATGAAGTGGGTGACTCCTTGGATTATGATCAATGGACCATTGCGACAAAACGACAAGTCGAAGCCGATGCCAAGGCAACACAAATCCTCCAATGCGGCTTGTCCAAGGAGGAGTTAAATCGCGTCATCCTCTTCATAAGCGCAAAAGATCTTTGGACAAAACTAGTGGAGCTACACGAAGGGACCGATGAAGCCAAGGTATGTAAGCGCGACCTCTTATTCAATAAATTATATAATCTAAAAATGCAGGAACACGAGTCCGCGATGCAACTTCACGCCCGAGTCCAGGACATCGTCAACAACCTACATGCAATCGGTCAAAAGATCGAAAACCGTGACCTTATAAGGTATGTTCTAAACTCTTTTCCGAGGACTACCTTGTGGACATCCATGGTCGATGCCTATAAGGTTTCCAAGGACCTTTCTAAACTTAGATTAGATGAACTTTTTTCTGATTTTGAACTTCATGAGCAGTCTAACTCGGAACCCGAGAAAGGTATAGCCTTGTTTGCAGGTTCAAAGAAGAAGAAAATCGCAAGCAAGCCGCCACCAACCGAGGAGGAAGACGAGTCCGAAGAAGAAATTGACCCGGAGTTGACTGCCGAACTAATGAACCTAGCTCGAAGGATAGCCAAGGGACGAAAGCGAACCACAACTCGACTCAACCAAGGTAAGCCTAAAAGTTCTAATATTAGGTGTTATGAGTGTAACAGGTTTGGACATATAAAGTCCGAGTGCCCCAAGCTCAACCACCAAGCACCTAAGCACAAGAAGGCCCTCAATGCGACATGGGAAGAAGCGTCATCCGAAGAAGACGAAGACCACGTCTTCATGGCGAAATCGATTGAGTCTGACACGGAGACCGAACCTGAACTTGAGTCAGAACCTGAGGATGACTCGGACTACGAAGCTACCTTCAAGTCAAGCCACGGATACGCATCTGGTTCAAAAGATACCCTTAAGGTGAGTCGAACCTTATTTAATACTTTACATAATACGATTAGGTTTTTGTCTAGGAAGTTAGCTAAGTCCGAGTCCAAGGTCGAGACCCTGGTTGAGGAAGTTAAACTCCTCAAACACAAGGTCTCCCTAACCTCTTCGACTAGTCGAGTTAAAGAGAAGGACTCAACTCGGGTTGAAAAACTCGAAGTTGAGAACTCACTCTTGAAAAGTCAAGTCGAAGATCTTAGGAATACGTTGGAAAGGTTTACTTTGGGATCCAAAGGACTTGACCTCCTACTTGGATCGCAAAGGGCCGTGTACAACAAGGCCGGACTAGGGTTTAGCTCAAACACCAATAAGTCGTATATGTCAATCGTAAGTAGACATAAAAAATGTGTCCAAGCATGGGTCCCTAAGACCACTTTGATTTCAACTCTAGGATCCAACTCGTACTGGGTTCCCAAGGACCAAATCCACTATGTGGATAGACCGAACCGATTCAACGGTCTAGAGGGAGCCAGTACAAAACATGTTTGTGTTTTAACTTAGAAATTGCATGCTTAGATTTTTTTTTTCTTTCGTGAACTCACTTAGAACACGTAAATAACCAACTAAAATCCTTCGAAAAGATTGAGCCTCGGGGAGCCTCTTTTCAAATAATCAACTAAAATCCTTCGAAAAGATTGAGCCTCGGGGAGCCTCTTTTCAAAAATAACTAGTTAGATGAGGAAATAATTTTAGGTGAGTCAAGTCATCATTTTCTTGAAAATGGCTTTGTCTAAGGAAGTGGTCGATGATCCGATAAAAGAAGGCCCCTGTGCCTCGCCACGACCTGGAAGCCATGATCTTGAAAAGGTAAACTTGACAAGCCTAGGGTCAAATCCAAATCTAACATTACTTAAACATAAATGCACTTAATCAACTTAATTGGAAGTCATCTTACAAAGAACACATAAGTATAACATGCTTGATCATATAGACTCCGGTGAGATGACCTAGGTTTAACAACTTACAACCAATTTTTTTTTAAAAAAAATATAATAATCTAACATCCAATCCAACCACCTTGTGTGTAGGATCAATGGATGTTAGGCGATTACTCCCGACACATGACCGGGGATCAACTCAAATTCGCGAAGCTTCGATTCAAACGACAAGGATCGGTAGCCTTTGGGAATAACGGCAAGCTCAAAATCATCGGATCAGGTGATATCGAGCTTAACACGAATTTTGTTATTAAAAATGTATTACTTGTAGAGAATTTTGAATATAACCTGCTTAGCGTAAGCCAATTATGTGACAATAATTATAAGGTCGTATTTTTAGAAAATGAATGTGTAATTAAAACAAATGAAACAGCTAAAACAATACTCAAAGGAACTAGGACAAATAACATTTATACAATTAACTTAATCAAATCCTCAGCCAAATGTCTTATGACACAGGAAGAGGAATCATGCGACTCGATCACTACTTTCGCCCAAGACTCGTCCATAAGATGAGTCAGAGTGGCCTAGTCAGAGGCTTACCCAATCTTAACAATTTGGTTAATAAAATCTGTAATGCTTGTCAACAAAGAAAACAACCTAGGACACAACACAAGTTAACTAACCAAGAACGAACCTCAAGTGTACTTGAGCTCCTGCATATGGATCTATTCGATTCACATGGAGCCAAGTCACTCAATAAAAGTCAATATTGCTTAGTCATAATTGACGACTACTCCAGGTTTACCTGGGTTAGGTTCATCAAACATAAAAATGATACCCTAGATCAATTAATCAATTTATTCAAATTAATCGAGAATCAAAAAAACCTTAAGGTTAAAAGAATTAGAAGCGATCATGGTGGTGAATTCGAAAATCAAAGGTTCACCGACTTCTGTAACCTAAACGGATACCACCATGAATTCTCTTGCCCTAGGACCCCTCAACAAAATGGCCTAGTGGAGCGGAAAAACCGAACTCTACAAGAAGCCGCTAGGACCATGTTGAACGAATATGACCTACCCGATAGGTTTTGGGCAGAAGCTGAGTACGGCATGCTATGTCCAAAATAGAATCCTTATGGTAAAGAGGCACCTTAAGACCTCATACGAGATTTATCATGATAAAATACCTAACATCAAGTACTTTAGGGTATTTGGGTGTAAGGTACATATCCTAAACACTAAGGATTACCTAGGGAAATTTACATCCAAGACCACGACCGGAATCTTTCTAGGATACTCGACTACAAGTCGAGCTTATAGAGTATATAACCACGACACCCTTAGAGTCGAGGAGACTATCAATGTAGTATTTGATGAAGGACATGAACCTACAAAACCCCCAGCAACCCCAATTAGCGAGCCGATTCATACTAGACCTAACTCTGATCTGGAGATCAGGTCTAGTGTTAATCCTAACCTAAGTCAACCAAGTCACTCTATTGATCAAGTGATAGATGACTCCAACCAAACTAATGTTCAACCAAGTCACCCCATTGATCAAGCATTAGGTGACACAAACCCAACCCAATCTAGGATTCAGACTAACCACCCTATCGATCAAGTGATAGGAGATCCTAATCTAGGAGTTCGAACTAGAGCATCCTATAGGAACCTTAGTCAAATTTCCTTAATTTCAAAGATAGAACCCAAATCAATTGAACAAGCTCTTCTTGATCCCGATTGGATTATTGCAATGCAAGAAGAGCTAGCTCAATTTACTAGGAATGAAGTGTGGGAATTAGTACCACCACCTAAAGACAAAACGATAATTGGAACAAGGTGGGTGTTTCGAAATAAGCTTGATGATAAAGGTGAAGTAGTTAGAAATAAGGCTAGGTTAGTCGCCAAAGGGTTTAGTCAAGTCGAAGGCTTAGATTATGACGAAACCTATGCCCCAGTAGCTAGACTCGAATCCATTCGAATGTTGCTAGCTTATGCCGCACATCGAGGATTTAAGCTGTTTCAAATGGATGTTAAGTCGGCATTCTTAAATGGATACATTAAAGAAGAAGTTTATGTTAGCCAACCCCCGGGTTCGAAAATCTAGATAAACCCGACCATGTTCTAAAACTTAAGAAAGCTCTCTATGGACTTAAACAAGCTCCTCGAGCTTGGTACGAGAGACTTTCAATCCATCTTAAGTCAAAAGGGTTTAACCAAGGCTTAGTTAACCCAACTCTCTTCGTAAAAACCTTAGGTAAAGAAATATTCATAGCTCAAATTTACGTAGACAATATAATTTTTGGAACCTCTAACTCAGCCTTACTAAACGAGTTCGTTTCACTCATGAAAAGTGAGTTTGAAATGAACTTGGTAGGCGAGTTAAGTTTCTTTTTAGGTCTACAAATTAAACAAACTAAGGATGGTATATACCTATATCAACAAAAATACACTAAGGAGTTAATTAAAAGATTTGGAATGCAAGACGCTAAGATAATAAACACCCCAATGGCGATTAATGTTAACATAGGAGAAGACCTAGAAAGTAAGTCCATTGACTTAAAGTACTATAGGAGTGCGATAGGAAGTCTCCTATACTTAACTGCGAGTCGACCCAACATCCTATTCGCAGTAAGTATGTGCGCCAGGTTTCAAACCTGTGCTAAGGAGTCTCACCTAACCCTAGTTAAGCGTATCCTTAGATATCTTAAGGGTACACTTAACGTTGGTATTTGGTACCCTAGATCTACGGAGTTCGAACTAATCGGCTACTCCGATTCGGATTATGCCGGTAGTAAACTCGATAGAAAGAGCACGAGTGGTTGTTGTTAACTACTCGGCTCAAGTCTAGTGAGTTAGTGCAGTAGGAAGCAACATTGTGTTGCCTTATCTACCACCGAAGCCGAATACGTTGCGATGGGTGAGTGTGTAACTCAGCTTCTTTGGATGAAGCACACTCTCCGAGACTTTAGGTTGGACTTCACCAAAACTAAAATTTTTGTAGACAACATAAGTTCGATAAATCTAACTAAGAACCCTATATGTCATTCAAGGACAAAGCATATAGAGGTAAAACACCATTTCATTCGAGAACATGTAGCCAACGGCTCAATACAACTCGAATATGTTGACTCGAAGTCTAACCTAGCAGATATATTTACTAAACCACTACCCGAAGCCGAATTTAGTCTCTTGAGACGAAGATTAGGCATGTGCGTAATAGAATAGGAACTTACAAATTATATTTTTTTACTACTATTTCTTACTTTTTTTTTCATGGAACTAGCATAGGACATACCTTAGATATCATGCACCTATAGATTTAAGGAGCCAATACATCTCACAACACATAGGAATAATGTGTTTGTGTACTTAGCCACGTAGATGGGCGTGAGATGTTAGAACCTTACTCCTGGTTCCAGATGTAGAGCTAGTGCATCGCTATGAACCACGGAGTATAATCATACCGACATCAGACTGTTGATCCTTCATATCAATCAAACCAAATATGAGTCGAACATTTTATAGATGAACTTATTTTCAGTATATTATTTTTAAAAATAAAAATATGGAACATGCTTGGACTTTAAATTTAACATTTATTTTGTTTTCCACACACCCCTTACTCTTTTCGATATACGGCAAAAGGGGGAGAAAAAGGAGAAAAAGGACAAAAGTTAAGGGGTCAAAAAATTTTTTTTTTGATAACTTAACTCTTACTTCATAATTAAACTAAAAGTTAACTTTAAGTTTTGAAAACTTATTTAACTTTTAACAAAAGGCCAAGGTTAAGAAATCATTTGGTTTCTTAACTTAAAACTTATTTTAAACACTATGGCCAATATTAAGTAATTTACTTTAATTCTTTTTCTTAGTAGCACATATCAAGGGGAGAGTTAAAACCCTTTCTCAAGTACTCACCCTCGGTCAAGGGGAGGATTCCTCAAGGGGAGCACTTGAAAAGAATTTTTATATACTCCTACTCATTCATGCATAATCTCATACTTATTTTTGTCTTAACTTTGTATGTGGGTTTGCCATAAATCAAAAGGGGGAGATTGTTGGTGCAAGGCACCTAAGTCGAACCTAAGTTTTGATTATAGCAAACGATATAAAGTTAAGCTTATATTGTTATCTCACGAGCTAAATCAAGTGTGCAGAAAAGTCTCAATGCTGGAGCTGAAGGCTAGCGACACCCGGAGGAAGCCGCGGTGGTCGGGCGACACTCGAGTTACTTCGGAGGGAGCCGAAGGAATCGAGTGGAAGGCCGGAAGCAAAAGCAACACGTAAGTATCGAGGTAAGCTCGTGTGTGTGAGCGTAAGTGAGGTCGTATCCTCTTTACGGGGATGATCTTAGGCGACGATCCGACCCAAGACTTCCCATGGAAGGTCTATGTTGAGATCGGACGGCAAGTGGCCGTCGAATCCACTTATATTTTGAGCTAACTCTTTATTGTAGTCAAAAATCCTGGCCATTAGTTCAACCGGCCAGTTCAACCGGCCAGTTCAACCGGTGGTCAAAAATCAGCCTCGAGGAGTCAAGCTTTATCACCATTTTTCAAGGAGTTTTGTGCCCATTTGTGATTGGTTGAAGACCCATTCGTTGAGGGGCTTAAAGGCTATAAAAGGAGGGCCAAACCTAGGGTTTCATTCTCAATTCTAAGTGCTCAAAAGCCTCCGTTACGCTGCAACTCTCCGACGACTCTACAACAACGAAGTGCTGCCAACAACCTTAGCTTAAAGTTTCTTTTGTTTAGTTGTTGGTATAATCTTAATTTGTTATTGCTTTCAATATTGCAATTCTTTTTTTGAGGCTTTTCGTTGCATTTTACTTTAATAGAAGAGAGGGTTTGTCTCTCTATCTTTTTGCTTCGAAGGCTTTTGTAATCGTATAACTCCTACCTCCAACGAGGAGGAGTGTTTTAGTGAATTGCCCTCCGTACACGGTCTAGGACCGTTAGGGCCTTGGAGTAGTAGCCGAAGGCTACGAACCAAGTAAAAAAACTATTTGTCTCATTTAGTTTTTATTTACATTTCCGCTGCGTTTAATTGTCTATCGAACGATTTAAAAGAAAAGTTTTTATCGCTATTCACCCCCCCCCCTCTAGCGATCCGCTTCGATCCAACAGTTATGCCAACCTACCACAATGTTTCATTTAACTATGGAAGAAACTCTAGGTCTAGGAAAACCACGGTCATAAGGGAAATCATCCCTAGTGTTGACCATGGTAGATGTCTAATGGCTAAGGTTTTAAAGAACCCTAGGAAAGCCCCTAACAAGGTTAAAAGGGAAGTTATCCCTAGGATTAACCTTAAAAATACCACAATGACCAAGGCTTCAAGGCCTAGAAGGATCATTAGGAAGGTATCTAGGGAAGCCATCCCTAGTGAATACCTTGTTAACCCAAGGAGCTCTAATAGGTATTAGGTTCCTAGGAGCATGATTCCCTCACGCTAGATGGGTTTAAGATGTGTCAACTCTAAATGGATGGATAGTTAACCTAACCATAGTTGAGTTGACACTTTAAGACATTTTCAAGGTTATGTGATACATTGAAAACGAATTTAGATTTTAATCCTAAAGGAATTTAGGATGTGCCAATAGAAATTATGGAAGTTGAAAAATTGATTAAAATTGACACAAATAGGTTTAGAGTCATGGTGTACCAAGTTTGGGTGTTTGGCACACTTGAGGGAAAATTAGCATTATGACAAAATGGACATAATCCTAGGAGATGATAATTAGGCTTAAAACTTAGGTATTTATATACCTTGATATTATATTTGTCATGCTTTTCTTGCCATATGCTATGTCATGACAAAATGCTTCATTTGGTCATATAAAATGTCATGATAATACTTAGGTTAATTATGTCATGCTTATACTTAGGATTATATTTATGCCATGACATAATGCATCATTGGCATATGCTTTAGTTTATGCAAATCATTTATGCCATGATTATCATTCATGCATTAGTATAATTAATTTAAAATTAAAGACAATGGCATTGATTTGAAGTCTCAAGATAAGGGAATCAAATCGGATATGCTTAGAGATATATGCATGAACCCTTAGATTTAGGGAAGAACAAAACCCACATCTCACAAAACTATAAGGATGGCATGTGTGTGTATTGATACACCTTAGACACATGTGAGATATTAGGAAAATGAGTTAAGTTCAAGGTACATAGATGTTGCATCTAGATGAACTCAAACTCATAATATGATATTAAGGAATCATGAGGAAAGCTAATGTACAAGTCATGTACAACTATCCTATTGGTGCAATTGGCCCAGGTTATGATTGACCGGACTCGAGTTTGACTCGAACTGTATTTTGATGTTAGACAAAACATATAGCATGGGATTGTCATGGGAAGTCCAACATGGGTTGTCCACATAAATCCAAGTGTATAGCCTTGGTTGTGAAAAGTCCAAGCATGGGGCTTGGTGTTGGGAAAATTCAAGCATGAGGCTTGGTGTGGGAAGTCTTAAGGACTTGGCAAGTTCACTAGGCTCGGGGTCCTTGAGTCGGTGAAGGATGGCATTACAAAGTCGTACGCTTGGTGCATCTGAGGGACCGCCGGACGGGGAGCGAATGGAGTGAGGCCCAAGGGAAGCAGACTTCGAGGGCAAGAGATGCGAAGGATGACATTGTGAAGTCGTGCGCTTGGTGCATCCGAGGGACGTAGGCCAAAAGAAGAGAGCTTCGGTGGAGAACTCCATGAGAGGATGAGGTGGACTTGGCCAAGTGGCTAAGACTTGTTAGTAATATATGAGAGATGTCTTAAGGCAATCGCCTTATGTATGAACCATTTATATGATAAATGAAGATTCACTATTTGAGTATACATGTTTTATGTATTTGATTGGATCTTAAACTCATTTACTGAATGTCCACGATACGATTCACAGCATGAGAGAATTTGTGATTGGATCACAACTAGTGAGTATCTCTACATGTGTAATTGTGATGTATCGAATTATCCTAGTCGATGAATTGATGGATTTGGACACCATCAGTGATTACTGAGACTATACGAGGTATACTCCTTGGTGTATCAAGCGGTGATTCTCCTTTGGAGACATTGTGATGTCCGGAGTTAATCGTGGATGCTAGTTATGGTAACTAGTTCATTGGAGTGACCAGCCGTAAGACTTCATATGGTTCTCTACATATATAGATATGTCAATGAAGTTCTTACTGTGGCTTAAGTGCGATGTTCCTTTGACTTGCGGTATTCAAGTCATCTTGATCATGGAGACTTATGCTTTGACATCTTAAGCAAACATCTCTAAGGAGATGTGGACCCGGGATGATTGGGTATAAGTCGAAGTGATCGAAGGTGTTTGAATAGCCTATAAAGGATTCACCACTCCTTGCGAGGAGATGTATACCCATGGCCTCGTCGGATTGTTACTAAAGTCTTTGGCCAAAGCATTACATGTTTAGAGTAAAGTACTCTTCGATACATGTGGAGTAACTAGAATCCGTAGGATGAGGAAATGATACTTGGGCTAGGTGTGACGTAGTCAGCCTAGTGGGGACTGACACAATAGACCATGTCCTGAACCAAGTGGGTATAAGATGAGTGAAGGGAATGGGGCACGATTCATTCGAGAAGGGTTTGAGAAATAGTTACGGATCAGCGTTGATCTTTTCGGTTAATTGGGGATCATGATGTACTACTAGGTGCCACTCATGATCGTTCTATAATTAATGGTTAATTATAGACGGCCAACATAAACCGAGAACCTATTTGGTCACACGCACAATGAGTGTAATCCAAAGGATTTAAAACGAGCTTGAGAATGGGATTCTCAGACCGAGAGAAACTATGTTTCGTTGGACCAAACATAAAGCGAGCATGAAATTGTTTCAGTCGCAATGGAAGCGTGGATGGGCAGTGTCTTATGAAGACATAATGGATGGACCAAAATGGTTTGGTTCTAATCCAATGGATGAGAATAAACCAAAGGGTTTGGTTTATATTAAACGAATGAACCAAAGGTTGGTTCGGTTCGTTTTAACTTAAAATAAACCATCATGGTTTGGTTTATTTTAACTTATCCTAATGGAGCGGGTTAACGGGCTTTATGGATATGATCAATTAACCATTAAGAGAATTAGTTCTCTATAAAAGAGGGCTTAAGGGATTGTTAAACCCTAATAATCTAAAAACCCTAGCTTGAAGTTGCCGCCCACCCCTTGGAGGAATTTTCGGCGCCCAACTACAAGCTGTCGCCGCCCAACCTCTTGTGCCGCCGTCCAACTTGTTGCCGGTGACCAAGCTTCAGCCGGTGAACCTCCGGCGACCCTCCGGTGATCTCCTATAGGTTTGGCATCAAGGTGAGCCTTTTCTTTCCTTGGTTGGCCGGCGCCTATATCCTCCACCAAGCTGTCCAGTTTTCTGGACAGCTTCTCCTCCTCTCGTCGGAGCGTCGTTTGGACGACGGTTAGTGCTCCGACAGCGGCTAACTTACCGGGGATTTGATCTCCGGTAATCCTCTGAGGTGGGGGACGAAGGATTCGTCAAACGGTTGACGAATACCTCTCCGGAGAAGCGAGTTTTGAGAACTCGTTTTAGGATCCGAATTTGGATTCGGATCGTGATCATCTCTCGATCACGTCGTCTTCAACACGAGGCTAGTAACCCGTATGAAGACGAAGCTCGTGACTTAGCGAAGTCATCCCGAGGAGCTCGGCGTGGATATGGATAGAGACGATTCTTACGAGGATCGTTCCGGTTGATACCGTTCCCGCTACACGTCATACGAAAGGTATAACGTAGATAATTTTCTTTATTGCAAATTTTAATTTACGGTTATGTCTACACTTGTTGTAATAGCATGCGTGTGCTGTGTGTATTGTAATAAATATAGATTTATTATTTTTAATTGCTTCCGCTGTGCTCATGTTTATGAAACATGATCGAACACACACACGCCGCGGTGCCGGAAACCCAACAAGACTAAGTGTCGGATGCTCAAACAACTTGGTGTTTAAGGTTTTACCCGACATCGGTCGACTGGCAGAGGTACCAGTCGACTGCTCTAGGTCGATTGGACTCGATCGGTATTCGAATGACCTAGTTCTGGCCGAACAATCGACTGCCAAGGGATGGCAGTCGACTGTAGACACCATCAGTCCACTCCCGAGGGATGGCAGTCGACTGATCAGGGTGAATTTGGGCACAGAAGCTTTTCTAGTTGAGTGATTGCAGCGATCACTCGACTGATGGGATCATCAATCGACTGATGGGCATGATCAGTCGACTGATGATGGATCCGTTGGAATTTGGCCAGCGTGCATCAAGTCATTGTGAGACAATGGCTACAGGAGCAGTCAACTAATGGTCACGATCAGTCGACTGATGGGCGCGGAATCAGCTCGATGCAGGTTATAAATGGAGTTCGAGATGGAGGATTTCGCCAAGGATTTTAGGGAGATTTTGGAGGGGAATTGCTGCTTCATTCCAGTCCTTCAAGAGCAAACCAAAGCAAGCAACAAGCAAGAGTTCAATGTCATTTGTAGTAAAGTGTTCTTTACGTATTTCATTTGTAGTCTTTGTATTTGCTTGTACATTTTGTATTACTTGTTGTAATTGCTTGTACGAGATTTCTCCACCTCCGACTTATGGTCGAGAAGGAGTGTTGTTAGTGTCGTGTGCATAACACGAGCTCGTTGAGCTCACCCCGTGGAGTAGGAATCCTAAGGTTCCGAACCACGTATATCGTGTGTCGTGTGCTTATATTTTTGTTGTGTTTTCATTATTGTATATTATGTTGTGCTAACAATAATTGTAGACAAGTGATACGCGACGAACGATCAATTTCCATCCACCACACAATTTGGGCTATTCACCCCCTCTAGCCGGCCATCGATCCTCCAACAAGTGGTATCAGAGCGAGGAGCTTGTCGCGGACTAATCACCAACACAAGCACGACAAGATGGCCGACTCCAACATCCGTCCATCGAAATTCGATGGAGACTTTTCTTGGTGGAAGAAAAGGATGGAGGTATATTTTAAAACCGATTTCGATATGATGCTAACAATTGAAAATGGTTTTGAAGTACCTAGGGGCAAAGACAACAAGCCATTAGCAAAATCAAAATGGACTGAAGAGCAACGGCAATAATTCAAGACAACAGTTAAGTAACAAAAATGTTAATTAAATTAATACCTAACCATATTTTGTGCAAGATAGGTGAATATGGGGATGCCAAGGAATTGTGGGATAAGGTAGTAAAATTCCATGAAATTCCCGAACCGGCACAAATAGAGAAGGATGCTGAGGAAGAGTGTTCGTCCTCCCATGCTCAAGAGGAAGAATGTCCATCAACATTCGGATATGAGGATGTTGAAGAATTGTCATCAACATTTGAAGATGTGGATGACTTGGAGGAAACCTCCACCTCTAGCATTGAGGGAAAGGAGAGGTCTTCCATCCCAGATCAAGAACAAGAAAAGGCATCTACATCCAGGAGAAGTGAAGAGCAAGAAGAAAATTCCCTAGGTAACTCATGCATTGTACTTAAAAATAAAAGTCACATAATATGTTTTGAATGTAGGGAGCAAGGACATTATAAAAGCAAGTGTCCCAAGAAGATTAAGATGGCTCAATCGGTGCCAAAGGTGAAAAATGCCGGTGTCCCCACAATTAGAAGTAAGGAGCACGTGGTGTGCTTTAAATGTCATAAGAAGGGACATTATAGGAGCCAATGCCCTAAGGAGAGGAAGAAGGGGCAAGAAGGGGCATCTCATGTAGGGGAGCTTCCAAAGCTAACCCTAAGGTAAATTTAATTAATGCACTTTCAATTTCTAGAGTTAAGAAGCATGCTAGAAGTTATTTTAATTCACTTGCTATTGTCCATGAACATAAGCATGCTAGTAGGAATAGATATGTTTGTTTAGGTGCTAAGAGTCATAGTTATAGACCTAAGGACAAACCTAGGACCAATGACACTAGACCTATCTTGCCTAGGGAGAGCATAAGGAGAATAGAAGAAAATTTGGGCATTAACCCCAAAAAGTCTAAGCATATGCCTAAGAAGAGTCATTGACAAAAGAAAAATGAAAAATCAAAATTGGGAAGGTTAGAATTAGAAAACCAAGCCTTGAGGTCAAGGCTTGAGAAACTTGAGAAGACCCTAGCAAAAATGACAAATTCATTTAAGGGGTCTAATGGTTAAAATTTGGGACCTAGAAGACAAGAACCGATTACGGGCAAGAATGGTCTGGGTCACAAATTTAAGTCCTATCATAATGTTCCATTCAACTATGGAACTATTTCTAGGTCTAGGAAAACCAAGGCTAATAGAGAAGTTATCCTTAAGAATAGCCATGGTGTGTGTCTAGTGGATAAAAATTCAAAGAAATCCAAGGTAGCCACTAAGAAGGTCAAAGGGGGAGCCACCTCTAGAGTTGACCTAGGAAAGACCCAATTGACTAAGGTTTTGAAAGCCAAAAAGGGTCATTAGGAAGGTATCTAGGGAAGTTATCCCTAATGAATACCTAGTTAACCCAAGGAGCTTCAATAGGTATTGGGTTCCTATGAGCGTGAGCGATTCACGCTAGATGGGTTAGGGTGTGTCAACCCTAAGTGGATGGATAATTAACCTAGTCATGGTAGAGTTGACACTTTAGGATGTGCCAATGTGTTTTGAGAAGTTGAAAATTGATTAAAATTGGCACTTTAGGTTTAGAGGTCATGGTGTGTCATTTTGGGTTTTTGGTACACTAGAGAAATGGGTTGTATTATGGAAAAATGGATTTAATTATATCAAATGGCAATTAATACTAAAATCTAGGTATTTATACCTTTATCTTTTACTTGCCATGATTTATTTTTCATATGTCATGACATGACATCATATTTACTTTTATCATGTAAAATATCATGATCATATTTAGGGGTATGTTTTTGTGTCATGTATGCTTAGATTTCATTCACATGCCATGACATCATGATTTTGGCATATGCTTATTCATGTTATCAATTATGACATAATCATCATTCATGCATAAATAAAATGGATTTAAGGACTATGGCATGATTTGAAGTCTCATGCATAAGGGAGTCAAATAGTGTTACCTAGCATATGCATGAAACCCTAAATAACCAAGACCCACATCTCATAAGAAAATTTAACTTGGATGTGTTTCACACATTTAGATATAAGTGAGATGTTTAGGAAAATATAATTAAAGGTTTTAAAATCATTTTGAAAAACCTTGGTGAAGTCTATCTTTTGATAGCAATCACCATTGAATGAGGTGATACAAAGAGGGCTCAAACATTGAAGCTTTTCTCAACTTTTGAACTTTGTATCAATCTCACTATTTTGTAGGTAAAATAATTTTCAAACATTTTTCACCCATATTGATTGTTATAAGTATTATGCATATGAATTTTCATGATTTTTCACCATATGTATAATTACTTATGAATTTTTGAAAACCATTTTTGATAATCAGAATTGATTTTTTCATTATCACGATCACTTAATGGCAATTGGTCGATGTGAGAGTCAATCGATTTGACTTGTAAGCAAATGATCGCTAAGCGATTTCGAGTAAACAATGTTTGTTAGGCCCATGTTCAGCTATGTTTGAGTTCCCTAACCAATCCTAACCCTAGGACATGCTTTGGAGAGCATTAGAAAGTGTGGAAATCCATTGGATATGGATTAGGAGAAGTGTTTAGGGTGAGTATCAATTTTAAGGTGTATGGAAGTTCAATGTTGAACTTGTGCCTTAATTTTGATTGTTTAAGTGTTCCTATTGACTTAGGGACTCTCCAAGGACATTGTTGGTGCAATGATCAAGGGGGAGCAAGCCTTTAGGGGGAGGTATCCATCATGGAAAGATGGATGTGTATTTTTCCTCATGGGAGGAAAATTTGGGGATTGCCTCTCTTAAGTGATATGAGATTTATCACTAGAAAGATTGAAGGCATGTTTTTCTCCAAGCGAGAGATTGTAAAATCTCATTGGGATATGAGACATTCATACCCTTGGGGAGGACCTTTTTGATGTATGTCAAAAAGGGGGAGAAGTTACCAATTGGGGTTAGCTGGAATTCTCATTGGGATGTGAGAATTGTCAATTGGGGATAATTGATAGACTTAAGTTTGAGGTTTTGTCAAACATCAAAAAGGGGAAGATTGTTGGTGCAATCAGCCCAGGTCATGATTGACCAGACTCAAGTTTGACTCGAACTGTATTTTGATGTTAGAAAAAACATATGGCATGAGATTGTCATGGGAAGTCCAACATGGGTTGGCCACATAAATCCAAGTGTGTAGCCTTGGTTGTGAAAAGTCCAAGCATGGGGCTTGGTGTTGGGAAAATCCAAGCATGAGGTTTGGTGTGGAAAGTCTTGAGGACTTAGCAAGTTCACTTGGCTCGGGGTCCTTGAGTCAGTGAAGAATGACATTGCGAAGTCGTGTGCATGGTGCATCTGAGGGACCGTCGGACGGGGAGCGAATGGAGTGAGACCCAAGGGAAGCAGACTTCGAGGGCAAGAGACACGAAGGATGACATTGCGAAACCGTGAGCTTGGTGCATCCGAGGGACGTAGGCCGAGGGAAGAGAGCTTCGATGGGGAACTCCATGAGAGGATGAGGTGGACTTGGCCAAGTGGCTAAGACTGAGTGTCGAATGGTCAAACAACTTGGTATTTGAGGTTTTACCCGACATTGGTTGACTGGCAGAGGTACCAGTAGACTGCTCTAGGTTGATTAGACTCGACCGATGTTCGACTGACCTGGTTCTGGCCGAACAGTCGATTGCCAACGGATGACAATCGACTACAGACACCATCAGTCGATTGCCGAGGGATGGCAATCAACTAATCGAGCACAGAAGCGTTTCTAGTCGAGTGATCGCGGCGATCACTCAACTGATGGGATCATCAGTCGATTGATGGACATGATCAGTCGACTGATGATGAATCCTTTGGAATTTGGCCAGCGTAGATCAAGTCATTGTTAGACAATGGCTATAGAAGCAGTCGACTGATGGTCATGATCAGTCGACTAATAGCTGCAGAATCAGCTTAATGCAGGTTATAAATGGAGCTCGAGATGGAGGATTTCTCCAAGGATTTTGGGGAAATTTTGGAGGTGAATTGCTACTGCATTCTAGTCCTTCAAGAGCAAACCAAAGCAAGCAACAAACAAGAGTTTAAAGCCATTTATAGTAAAGTGTTCTTTACGTATTTCATTTGTAGTCTTTTTATTTACTTGTACATTTTGTATTACTTGTTGTAATTGCTTGTACGAGATTTCTCCCCCTCCGACTTGTGGTCGAAAAGGAGTGTTGTTAGTGTCATGCGCATAATACGAGCTCGTTGAGCTCACCCTGTGGAGTAGGAACCCAAAGGTTTTGAACCACGTATATCGTGTGTCGTGTTCTTGTATTATTGTTGTGTTTTCATTATTGTATATTCCACTGTGCTAACAAGAATTGTAGACAAGCGATACGCGACGAATGATCGATTTCCATCCACCACACAATTTGGGATATTCACTCCCCTCTAGCCGGCCACTGATCCTCCAACATATCCCATAGACCATGGTTCAATATAAGATTTTAAAAATATTTTAAAATCATTTTAGAAAACCTTAGTGAAATCTATCTTTTGATAGCGATCACTATTGAGAATGTTGAAACAAAGTTAGGTAAAACATTGAAGTTTTTAATGCTTTTGAACTTTATATCAATCTCAAATTAATGAGTATTTTAATTTAAAAATATTTTTCACCCATAATGTTTGACATAAGTATTAGACGTATGAAATTTCAAGATTTTTAGAAAAAATTTAATTACTTATAAATTTTCAAAACTCAGTCTAAAAATTATTTTCTACAAATTGCAGAAACAAGTCGACTGCCGCTTTGGGCAGTCGATTGGTTTCTGATTTCAGTCTATTGTCATGTCTGATATTGGTTGAATAAGGTTTGTTTAGCTAATTATCAACACCCTTAAGTACCCTAATATCTCTTGACCTTAGGATATGCTTTGAAAAGCATTGGAAGGGTGAAATAATCATTGAAAATGATTAGGAGAGTTATTTAGGGTGGAATATCATATTTTAAGGGAGATTAAAGTTCAAGTTTGAAATTTTACCCTTATTTTTTTATTGTTTTAGTTTCCTATTGGCATAGAAATTCTCCAAGGACATTGTTGGTGCAATGGTCAAGGGGAAGCAAGACTTTAGGGGGAGTGTTGCCCATCAAGGGAAGATGGATGGATTTTTCTTTCAAAGGGGGAGAATGAGGGATTGCCTCTCATTTAGTGATATGGGGCTTATCACTATAAAGAGTGAAGGCATCCTATATGATTTTGGGCTAAGGGGGAGGATGTAGATCTCATTGGGAGATGAAAGATTGAAAACCTTGGTAGGCTTTTTGATGTATGCCAAAGGGGAAGAAGTGAAGGTTTAAGTTAGGAAAACCTTCATTGACCATATGACTAGTGGATGATTGGGATATTTAAAGTGTTGGTGCAATAGGCCTTGGGTCAATGTTGACCAAACTCGAGTGGAACTCGAGCAAGGTTTTGATGTTTGACAATGGGTTGACAATGGATTTAACCATTGTTTGATAATATGGTTTAACTATATGTTGACCATATATCCAAAGTCATATGGGAGAGATTATTTGGGGGAGATTGTTGGAGCAAACAACCTTGGAAGTCCAAGTTTGTATACTTGGCATGGAAAGTCCAAGATTGGTCTTGGCAATGCAAAGTCCAAGTATGGATGCTTGACAATTGGAAAGTCCATGAATGGTCTTGGTCACGTAAGTCCAAGTGTGTAGTCTTGGCGGAGAAAGTCCAAGCATTGATGCTTGGCAATGGAAAAGTCCAAGAATGTGGTTTGGCAGCATAGAGTCCAAGCATGTAGTCTTAGCGGCGTAAGTCCAAATGGATCATGGCAAGGAAGTCCAAGAGTGAGGCTTTGGTAGCATATAGTCTTGGCAATGTAAAGTCCAAGCGGACCTTGGAAAGAAAGTCCAAGGGTGAGGTTTTGACAGCATAAAGTCCAAGCATGGAGTCTTGGCGGCATAAATCCAAATGAACCTTGGCAAAGGACCCGCTTAGTATGACATAGCCGATGGAAGCACCTGAAGGCTAATGCGAAGGATGAAGAGTCATAGACTCGAGGGATCCGAGAGGCATGAGGTTGATGGAGGTGGCTAGAAGGCTTAGGCTTATTGGGGTTAAACCTCATGTTTGAGGTTTACCAGTTGATTAGGGTTATGGACCAGTTGGCTTGTCAAGTGTTTGACACTCGAAAGACTTAGTTAACTCAGGCAGTTGACTGAGATTATGACCCAGTCGACTGATTATGTAGTTGAATGAGGCTCAACTGTCAATTGAGGTCTGGCAGTCGACTAGGGGTTAGACCAGTCGACTGGCCTTGTGCAGTCAACTGCCATGTATGGACAACCGATTGATGGCACTATAATAGTGCATAGATTATTGCGTAGTTGACTAGCCAATCGACTACAAGCCAACAGTTGACTACTGGTAAGGGCAGTCGAGTATTGAGGTATACGTTGGATAGATTATAGCGTGGATTGAGCCATTATGAGACAACGACATTGAGATCAGTCGACTGGAAGCCAAAAAATCAACCCAAGCTCAGCTTTATAAGGAGACTTCATGGAGGATTTGGAGTTGCTTGTTCTTGGTGATCTTGAAGGGGATAAGTTGATGCTTTCCAGACCTTCCAAGCTATCTAAAGCAACCAAAGCATGATCAAGCAATCAAAGCTTATTTGTAAAGTGTTTTCTTTACTTGTATTCATTCTTATTGTAATTTCTTGTATTTGGTTGTATTTCTTATTGTTGTAAGAACTTGTTTGAGGTTTCTCCACCTCCGGTGTCATACCGAGAAGGAGAGATTCATAGTGAGGGTAGATCACTATAGCGCCACTGTGGAGTAGGAACCCTAGTTTCGAACCACGCAAAAAATCTTGTCTTGTGGTGTATGCTTGCATTTGTTTTTTTACTTTATTATTCTGTTGTGTATTACTAATGAATTGTAGACAAGCATGGGATGAATCGAAGAGAAATTAGAAAATCGCTATTCACCCTCTTCTAGAGCGTCACCGATCATCAACAAGTGATATCAGAGCGAGGATGCTCTTCAAGGATTAACAACTGAGGAAGCAAGCACTAGAGGTTGAAGAGAAGATATGGAGTTGCCAAATGATGGACTTGGACATGACATCTACACTCCACCACCCTATGGACTCTATGAATTTAGAGGCTTCGACCAATGGAAGGAAAGAATGGAGAATTTCCTCATGATAAACATAGAAGATTGGTTCATCTTGGTGGATGATTTCGAACCTCCATGGGGTCCGAAGGGAGGATTCCTCAAGAGGAAGAGATGGATCGAGGAGAAATTTCAAGCCTTCGAGATAAATGAAAGGGTAACGAAAACTCTAATTAATGTAATTCCTCATGATCTGTTATGTAAGATAGAGAAATTCGAGGATGCAAATGATTTATGGAGTAAGCTAGCAAAGAATCATGAAAAATCCTCACTGGCCCAAGAAGTAGAGGAGGAGTCCAAGGAGGAAGAATCAAGTTCATCCTCTCAAGAGAGTGAAGAATCGGAGGTTGAGAGGTGCTCAACATCCGAGGAAGAGGAGGTCTTGGAAGTCTCCAATTCTAGAATTGAGGAGGAGCATAGGTCTTCAACACCGGAGCAAGAACAAGAAGACCTCGGGACAAAATAAAGAACAAATTCAAGACTCTTCTCTAGGTAACTCAAGCATATACATTAAAAATAAAAAAACATATTATATATTTTGAGTGTAGAGAACATGGGCATTATAAGAGTAAATGCCCAACATTGGCTAAGAAGAAGGTTCCCATGGCACCTAAAGTCAAGGAGGTTCTCATGGCACCTAAAGTCAAGGACAAGTCCAAGGAAGTTGGAACCCCAACATGCAAAGGCAATGAGCACATTGTGTGCTTCAAGTGCCAACATTAAAGAGAGCATTACGGAAGTCAATGTCCTAGGGGAAGTCACTCCAAGAAGGACAAAGTAGGGAGCTTATAAGTTGAGGGAGCTAAGGCAAACCCCAAAGTATCATTTAATAATGCTCATTCTTTTAGTAATGATAGGAAGTTTGCCAAAAATTTACTTGCAATTGTCCATGATATAAAGCATGCTAAAAATAAATATTATTTTATAGGTGCTTAACATGTCAATTTACCTAAGGACAATGCTAGATCAACCTTACCTAAAGATAGGAAGGTAGATAATAAAAACCTAGGCATTAATCCCAAGAAATCTAGACACATGCCTAGGAAGAAGAATATCTCAATAATAATAAATATTATTTTGATGTTTGACATTAATGTCTGACATTGATGTTTGGCAATGTATTGGGGAGATTGTTGGTGCAATTGACCCAGGTCATAATTGATGTTTGACGATAGTTTAACCACTGTCATGGGAGAAGTCCAAGCTTGAGTCATGGCATGGAAAGTCCAACATGGGTTGGCAAGGAAAGTCCAAACATAGGTTGGCAAGGGAAAGTCCAAGCATGGGTCTTGGCATGGAAAGTACAACATGGGTTGGCAAGGGAAAGTCCAAGCTTGAGTCTTGGCAATTGAAAATGGAAAAGACCCTTAGGAATATACAAAATCAAGTTAAGGGGTCAAATGGTCAAAGTCAAGTGCCTAGGAGACAAGGGTCAACTAAGGGCAAGAAAGGTTTGGGTCACAAACCTAAGCCCAAGGAGACCTACAATAGTGTTCCATTCGATTATGGAACACAACCTAGGTCTAGGAAAACCAAGGTTACTAGGGAAGTCATCCCTAAGGGTAATCAAGGTATGTACCTAGTGGCTAGGGTTTCAAGGAAACCTAGAGAAGCCACTAAGAAGGTCAAAGGGGGAGTTACCTCTAGAGTTGACCTAGGCAAGACCAAAATGACCAAGGCTTCTAAGCCTAGGAGGGTCATTAGGAAGGTATCTAGGGAAGTTATCTCTAGCAAATATCTAGTAAACTCAAGGAGTTCCAATAGGTATTGGGTTTCTAAGAGCGTAATCGATTCACGCTAAATGGATTTAGGTGTGCAAACTTTAAATGGATGGGTAGTTAATGTTGGATCAATTTGAGCTCTAGAGGGGAGGGGGAGGTGAATAGCGCAAAAGAAACTTTTTCGTTTTCGTTCGGTATAAAACACGAGTAAGAGTGAATGCAGCGGAAAATAAATATGACACTTTTGTTTTTACTTGGTTCACAGCCTTCGACTGCTAGTCCAAGGCCCTAGTGGTCTAAGACCATGTACGAAGGGCAATACACTAAATCAATCTCCTTCTCGTTAGAGGTAGAAGACAACGGAATACAAGAAGCTCGGAAAAAAGACTAAGGTAGAGGGACACTCCCCCTCTCCTTATTACGATTAAAAGCTCTGAAGTACGAAAAAAAATTGAATACAATAACAACTTAAGAGTTACCGACGACTAAAAAATTAGAAGAAGAAGCTAGGGTCATCGGCGTTTCGGCAGCGCTTCGTCGATGTAGGATTGTTGGAGAGTCGTGGTGTTGTGGGAGAACTTGGAAGCACTTTGAATGATGGAAAGGGGGTGGAGAACCCCTACTTTTATAGTCTTGTGAAACCCTAATCGTTGAGATGAGTTTTCATAAGGTGATGCCACTTAGCCCTTGAGAAATGGAGATAAGATTTGACTATCCTCGAGGCTGATCCTTGACCATCAGTCGACTGCTACCCTTACCAGTCGACTGTTGGAGGCATCAGTCGACTGATGGTAGGGTTTCTAGCTGCAATGAAGAGTTAGCTCAAAAATGCAGTTAATATAAGTAAGTTCGATGGTCGTTTACCATCCGATCTCGACTTAGACCTTCCATGGGAGGTCTTGGTAGGATCATCTCCTAAGGACGTCCCCGTACGGAGGACACGACCTCACTGATACTCACTCACACGAGCTTACCTCAACTTTTACCTTTGAAGCTTCGCTTCCGGTCTTCACCTGAGTTCTTCGGCTCCCTCCGAAGTCCTCCCGGTGTTGTCCGACCACCATGGCTAACCTTCGGATGTCACCGACCTTCAGCTTTAACTTAGCAATTCTGCACACTTGATTCAGCTCGTGAGATAACAAAGTAAACTTAACTTTGTATATTTGCTATAATCAAAACTCAGGTTCGACTCTGGTGCCTACTGCACCAACAATCTATCCCTTTTTGATATATGGCAAACCAACACAAAGTTAAGTAAGTGCATTAAGTAAATAATAAGCATAAAACATGAATATGAAGGAATGAGTATACTTAGATTAGTAAGATAAGTAGGAGTATGAAAAACCTTTTTCAAGTGCTCCCCCTTAAGGAATCCTCCCCCTTGACCGAGGGTGAGTACTTGAAAAAGGATCTTAATCCTCCCCCTTGATGCGTGCTACTCAAATTAAGTAATCGAAATTACTTAATATTGACCTTAGTGTACTTAATATTGGCCTTAGTGGTTAAAAATAAGTTTAAATTAAGTAATCAAAATTACTTAATATTGGCCTTAGTGTTTAAAAATAAGTTTAAGTTAAGATATCAAAACTTGATTTCTTAACCTTGGCCTTTTCTCCCCCTTCTAAAAATGTTAAGTAAACATTTATGAAAAATTGATCCCTTAACTTTGGCCATTCTCCCCCTTTTGCCATAAATCGAAAAAGAACGGGGGCTTTTGGAAAAACATAAGTCGGAAAATAAGTATTAAGTCCAAGCATGACCCAAATAAATTTTGAAAATAGTAGGTTAAACATAAGCTCATCTATTTTAATGTTCAACTCTATTTGACTCGGTTGATATAAAATGATCAACAAGCCCTGATTAGAGTTGGTTAATTTATGACATTATACTTCGTGGTTCATGTCGATGCACTAAGTCTACATCTAGAATCAGGAGTAAGGTCCTAACATCTCACACCCATCTACATGGCTAAGTACACGAACACATTAGTCCTATGTGTTGTGAGATGTATTGTCTCCTTAAATCTATAGGTACATGATATCTAGAGTAAGCCTTAAGCTAGTTCCATTAACATGAAAAGAAAAGTGAATAATAGAGTATATATATAAAAAAATAAGTTGTCAAACCTACTCTATTACGCACATGCCCAATTTTCATCTTAGTAGACTAAATTCGGCTTCAGGTAAGGGTTTGGTAAATAGGTCCGCTAGATTCGACTTTGATTCCATGTATTCGAGTTGTATGGTTCCGTTAGCTACATGTTCTCGAATAAAGTGGTGTTTGACCTCTATATGTTTGGTCCTAGAGTGGCATATGGGATTTTTGGTTAAGTTGATTGAGCTAATATTGTCTATGTGAGTTTTAATATTATTGAAGTTTAAGTTAAAGTCTTGGAGAGTGTTCATCCAAAGAAGCTGAGTCATACACTCACCCATCGCGACATATTCGGCTTCAGTGGTAGATAAGGCAACACAGTGTTGCTTCCTACTGCACCAACTCACTAGACTTGAGCCGAGAAGTTGACAATAATCACTCGTACTCTTTCTATCGAGTTTACTACCGGCATAATCCGATTCGGAGTAGCCGATGAGTTTGAACTCGGTAGATCTAGGGTACCAAATACCTACGCTTAGCGTGCCCTTTAGATACCTAAGGATACGCTTAACTAATGTTAGGTGAGACTCCTTAGCATAGGTTTGGAACCTAGCGCACATACTTACTGTGAATAGTATGTCGGGTCGACTTACAGTTAAGTAAAGGAGACTCCCTATTGCGCTCCTATAGTACTTTAGGTCAATAGGTTTTTCATCTACATCTTCTCCTATATTAACATTTGTTGCCATGGGTGTATTAATGATTTTATCATTTTGCATTCCGAATCGGTTAATTAATTCCTTAGCATATTTTTGTTGATGTAAATAGATTCCTTCTTTAGTTTGTTTAATTTGTAATCCTAGAAAGAAATTTAATTCTCCTACTAAGTTCATTTCAAATTCACTTTCCATGAGTGAAATGAACTCGTTTAGTAGGATTGAATTAGTGGTTCCAAAAATGATGTCATCTACGTAGATTTGGGCTATAAAAATTTCTTTGCCTATGGATTTTACGAAAAGGGTTGGGTCAACTAAGTCTTGGCTAAACCCTTTGGACTTAAGGTATACATAAAGTCTCTCATACCAAGCTCTAGGAGCTTGTTTTAGTCCATATAAAGCTTTCTTGAGTTTAAACACATGGTCGAGTTTATCTAAGCTTTTGAATCCTGGGGGTTGACTAACGTACACTTCTTCCTTAATAAGTCCATTCAAAAATGTTGACTTGACATCCATTTGAAACAATTTAAATCCTCGATGTGCAGTGTATGCCAACAACATTCGGATGGATTCTAGTCTAGCTACGGGGGCATAGGTTTCATCGTAATCTAATCCTTCTACTTGACTAAACCCTTTCACGACCAATCTTGCTTTCTTTCTAACTACTTCACCTTTGTCATCAAGTTTGTTTTGGAAGACCCACCTTGTTCCAATAATTGATTTATCTTTAGGTGGTGGTACTAATTCCCAAACTTCGTTCCTAGTAAATTGAGCTAGCTCTTCTTGCATTGCAATAATCCAATCGGGATGAAGAAGAGCTTGTTCAATGGTTTTGGGTTCGATTTTTGAAATTAAGGAGATTTGACTCAGATTTCTATATGATGATCTAGTTCGAACCCCTAGGCTAGGATCACCTATTACTTGGTCGATAGGATGATTCGATTGAATCCTAGAATGACTTGGGTTAGGTTCACCTATCACTTGATCGATAGGAGGACTTGATTGAATCCTAGACTGGCTCGGATTAGGATTAATAGTAGACTCAATTTCAAAGTCAGAGTCGAGTCTAGTATGAATCGGTTCGCTAGTTGGCTTTACTAAGGGTTTTGTGGGTTCATTTTGTTGGTGCAACAATACCCCAAGCATTTATATATGTTTTGATGTTTGAATAAATCATCTAAGTTAGGCAATGCTTTGTGATCTAATTGCGAATATGTTTAAGTGACAGGAAAATCCAAGGATGAAGACTTGGTAAAAGAGAAGTCCAAGTATGATCTTGGCAAGGAAAGTCCAAGGGACGGACTTGGCAGCATAAGACCAAGCTTGTAGTCTTGGCAGCGTAAAGTCCAAGTGAACCTTGGCAAAGGAAGACCAAGTATGATCTTGGCAAGGGAAGTCCAAGGGATGGACTTGGCAGTGTAAGACCAAGCTTGTAGTCTTGGCAACGTAAAGTCCAAGTAAACCTTGGCAAAAGAAGTCTAAAGTAAAGTCTTGGCAGCATAAGTCCAAGCTTGTAGTCTTGGCAGCATAAAGTCCAAGCATTTGGCAACCCAAGACATGACGAAACTGAAGGAAGCTCTTGGAAGCAAAGCGCAAAGGATGAACAAGTCGTGGACTCGGAGGGATCCTGGAGGCACAAGGCTTAATGAGGAGCTAGAAGGTTGAGTCTAGGTTTAGGGTGTAAAATCAAGTGTGAATTACTCATACTTGATGAGTATCAGTCGACTGATATGATGTATCAATCGATCGTCGTGCTCGGATCGAGTCGGTGAAACCACGACCATCGATCGGCTAGCAAACGATGTGATCGGTGATGTTGCAATCGATCGGCCAACAGCGATGGCGATCGATCAACGCAAATATGAGCACAGAGTGGAGTCGCACTCGACTGCGCCCTACGATCAGTCGACTGATCACTTAGCCGTTGGAAATTGCGGCTACGTATCTCCGCGGATCTGGTTGAGCCGTTGGCTTGCTGGCATGATCGGCCGATCGATGGTAAGCATCAGTCGACTGATCGAAGCCCAATGGGAAAAACAACATCTCTTCTATAAGAAGGGGCCTTGGGGAGCTTGGTGAAGCTAGTGCTCTCATTCCTAACTATACTCTTGTGCTCACCAAGCTTTCTCCAAGTGTTTTTATGCTTCTAAACCTCCTCTTCTCTAATCTTAATCTTCCATCATTGTAAAGAAGAGGAGTACATTGTAAAACAAGGTTTCTCCACCTTGGTTCATCCAAAGGAGGTTTAGTGAAGCTTGCTAGGGTTATTCCACCTTACGGATTACCGTGGAGTAGGAGCGTCATCTCCGAACCACGTACATCGGGTGTTAGCGTTGGTTTTCTTGTTTCTTATTCGTATTCGTATTTGTATTTGTATTGCTTCCGCTAACTTACTTGTAGAAACCAAGAAAGGCTAATCACCCCCCCCCCTCTAGCCATTACAAAGATCCTAACAAGTGGTATCAGACCCCGAATAGCTTGGAAGATTTCACCATCAACCAAGGCATCAATGGCTCTTCAAGAAGGATATAGCACCGCCAAGCCACCACTCTTTGATGGGAGTCAATTTTCATATTGGAAAGGTAGGATGAAGTACTATCTAATGAGTAATATTGAAATTTGGCATAGCATTGTAGATGGCTTTGAGGAACCGGTGGACGAGCATGGAAATCCTATTCCAAGCAAGGATTGGACAAGGGAAATGAATAGGAGATTCGAATCAAATGCAAAGGCGGTACTCATCATTCAATGTGGTATTACCATGGAGCAACTCAACAAGGTAGGCCCTTTCGAATCCGCCAAGGAGCTATGGGAAAAGCTCATTGAGCTAAATGAAGGATCCAAGGAGTCAAAGAGGGCCAAGAAGGACTTGCTAATTGGACAACTTCAAGCCTTCCAAATGAAGATGCAAGAAACCGTAAGCCAAATGCATGGAAGGTTCAAGGAGATTGTGAATGGACTTCATATCATAGGTGAGCGAGTTGACAACCGGGATTTGGTAAGATACATACTTCAAGCATTTCCTAGAAATTCTCTATGGACTTCTATAGTTGATGCTATTAAAGTAACTAGGGATCTTTCTCAAATTAAAATTGATGAATTATTTTGTGAGTTTGAATTGCATGAGCAAACTAACATGTCTTCTAAGGAAAAGGGTTTAGCTCTATTTGTTGAGAAGAAGGAAAAGAAGAAGAAAGAAAGAAAAGAAGTGTCATCATCATCCGAGTCGGAGAGTGAGTCAAGTAGTGATGGAGACTTGTTTAGTGAGATGGCCAACTTTGTCAAGAAACTCTATAGAAAATCAAAGGAGTTCAAGAATAGAGAAGCAAGGAAGGGGTCTCATTCTTCAAGAGGTAAAATTAGTGGTAATTTAAATTTTAATAATAATGTGATTTGCCATGCTTGCAATAAGAAGGGGCACATAAAGCCAAATTGCCCGGAGCTAAAGAAGGAGGAAAAAGAAAAGAAAAAGAAGGACAAGAAGGAGAAGAAGAAGAAGGAGGCCTTGGTGGCTCAAACCACATGGGACACACCAAGTGTTGAAGATTCCTCCGATGATGATGAGCTTTGCCACATCACACGCCATGTGGCACTCATGGCCCTAGGAAATGACTCTGGTACATCAAGCCAAGAAGAAGACTCTTCAAGTGATGAATCGTCATCTAGTGACGATGAGGTAATGAACTCTCCCAAAGTTAAGCTTCTTTATAAATCAATTGCTTATCTTAAAGAGGCTCTAGATAAGTCTAAATCTAAGGTTAAAAGCATGAAGGTAGAACTAAAGGCCATTAGGAATGAAAAACTTTCACATGTTGATTCTTGCATGCTTAAGGAAGAGAATGAAAAACTTAAGGATGAGGTTAGTGAGTTAAAGGCATGTTTAGAGAAATTTACAAATGGCTCAAAATATCTTGACATGATCCTTAGCCAACAAAGAGTCGTTTACAACAAGGCCGGTATAGGATATAAGCCAAAAGAAAAAGAAGTTGCTTATATTTCATTAATTAATAGAAAAGCAACCATTAAGGGTAAGGTCAAGAAAGCATGGGTACCTAAGAAGTTTTTACTTAATGTTACCGGTCCAAATGTTTGGGTACCAAAAGCTTGTGTTTATCATGTGATTTAGGTAGGAGAGCAAGGTATGTGGATTGTGGATAGCGGTTGCTCAACACACATGACCGGGGATGTTAGCAAGTTCTCCACAATTAAGTATGTGAAGAAGGGAGCGGTGTCTTTTGGAAATAGTGGAAAACTCAAGATATTAGGTAGAGGTACAATTGAGGTATCCCCCAAAATTGTCATTCACAAAGTTTTACTAGTTGAAAATATGAAATTTAATTTATTAAGTGTTAGTCAACTTTGTGATGCAAGCTACCATGTTTTTTTTGAATCCTCTAAATGCATGATTAGACACAAGGAATTAAATGATTGTATGTTAGTTGGATATAGGAAATCAAATATCTATTATGTTGATCTTTCATATGCTTCTAACATTTCTACCAAGTGTCTTGTTGCAAAAGAAGAAGAAAGTTGGCTATGGCATAGGAGATTGGGGCACATCAACATGAAAAACATAGCCAAGGTAGCCAAGATGGAGTTGGTCAAAGGGCTACCAAAGATCAAGTATGTCAAGAACAAAATGTGTGATGCATGCCAAGAAGAAAAACAAACAAAAGCATCACACAAAGGTAAAACCTTAACTAATACTTCCTTACCATTAGAACTATTTCATCTTGACTTATTTGATTGTCATAGTACTCCTTCTTTAAATGGTAGCAAATATTGTTTAGTTATAGTAGATGATTTTTCTAGGTATACTTGGGTCTACTTTATGAAACATAAGGATGATACCTTAGAAATAATCATAGGATTTAGTAAAAGGGTTGAAAATGAAAAGAGTCTCAAAATTAACCGGATCCGTAGTGATTATGGTGGTGAATTTGAGAATTCTAAATTTTCACAATTTTGTTTAGATCAAGGGTACAAGCATGAGTTCTCTTGTTCTAGAACACCCCAACAAAATGGGGTGGTGGAAAGGAGAAATTGTACCCTATAAGAGGCGGCTAGGACTATGCTTAATGCATATTCTCTACCTAGCTTCTTGTGGGCGGAAGCGGTTAATACCGCTTGCTATATCCAAAATAGGGTTCAAATCCATAGGTTTTTAGGAAAAACACCATTTGAATTATGGAATGGGACTATTCCCACAATTCATTATTTCAAAGTCTTTGGATGTAAAGTTTATATTTTAAACACCAAAGATAACTTAGGAAAATTTGAATCCAAAGCGGATGAGGGAATCCAAGTTGGATACTCATCTACGAGTAGAGGATATAGAGTCTACAATAAGAGAACCCAAGGGATTGAGGAGTCTTCTAATGTTCAATTTGATGAAACCACTAGTACCTACCCTAGAAAGTCCTCCATTGATAAGGATATTAATGACAATAATCAAGACATTACCCAAAAACTTCAAAATTTGACCATAAGGGGTAATGATCAAGGGGGAGAAAGAGGAGATTCCGATGATGAAAGAAGAGTGCAAGATAACAATGATCAATTTGAAACCCCTTCTAGAACCCTAAGAATTCATCAAGATCATCCACTTGACCAAGTAGTAGGAGATATATCTCAAGGAGTAAGAACTAGGTCATTTCATAGAACTCCTACTAGTCAAGTTGCTCTTATTTCACAAATTGAGCCCAAATCGATCAATGATGCATTACATGATCCGGATTGGATCTTGGCAATGCAAGATGAATTGGCTCAATTTGAAAGGAGTCAAGTATGGGAGTTAGTACCTAGACCCAATGATAGCACCATAATTACTACAAGATGGGTCTTTAGGAATAAGCTAGATGACCAAGGAAATATCACTAGAAATAAGGCTAGGTTGGTTGCTAGGGGATTCAATCAAGTTGAGGGGCTTGACTATGATGAGACTTATGCCCCGGTTGCTAGATTAGAATCTATTAGAATTCTCTTAGGGTATGCTTCTTATATGGGATTTAAAATTTACCAAATAGATGTTAAATCGGCATTCTTAAATGGTTATATTAAGGAGGAAGTATATGTAGAGCAACCACTCGGGTTTGAGAACATAAATTATCCAAACCACGTATATAAGCTTAGGAAAGCACTATATGGGTTAAAATAAGCTCCCCGGGCATGGTATGAAAGATTGTCATCTTTCTTAATTTCTAAGAATTTTAGGAGAGGCCAAGTAGATCAAACCTTGTTTATAAAGTCAACATTAAAGGATATCTTTATAGCCAAATATATGTTGATGACATTATTTTTGGGTCAACAAATGATGATCTTCTTCAAGACTTTATAAAAAACATGGAAAATGAATTTGAAATGAGTTTAGTTGGAGAGCTCAACTTTTTCCTAGGGTTACAAGTCAAACAAACCAATGAAGGTATTCATATTTATCAAACCAAATATGCAAATGAAATGATCAAGAAATTTGGTTTGGAAAATGCCAAAATTGTAACCACTCCTATGGCCACTAGCACTAGAATAGATAGTTATCATGATGGAAAATCAATTGATCTTAAACTTTATAGGAGTATGATTGGTAGCCTACTATACCTAACCGCTAGTAGACCCGATATCTTATTTGCAGTAGGTATGTGTGCAAGATACCAATCTTGTGCCAAAGAATCACATTTAGTAGTCGTTAAGAGAATTTTAAGATATATTAAAGGCACCTAAATGTAGAACTTTGGTATCCTAGGACTAGGTCCTTTGATTTGCTTGGTTATACCGATTCCGATTATACCGGTTGCAAATTGGATAGGAAGAGTACTAGTGGTGGATGCCAATTTCTTGAGTCCTCCCTAGTTAGTTGGAGTAGTAGGAAGCAACATTGTGTTGCCTTATCAACCACCGAAGCCGAATATGTGGCTATGGGTGGTTGTGTAGCTTAATTGCTTTGGATGAGACATACGCTTGAGGACTGTGAGCTACACTACTCTGACATTAAAGTTTATTGTGACAATGTGAGTACCATCAACTTGACCAAAAATCTGGTACATCACTCTAGGACCAAGCACATTGAAGTGAAACATCACTTCATAAGAGATCATGTGGCAAGAGGGGACATTGAACTTAATTATGTAGAATCTAAGTCTAACCTTGCCGATATCTTCACCAAAGCTCTTCCCGAAACCGAATTTTCATCATTAAGGAGAGAGCTTGGTATGTGCTTTGTAGAGTAAAAGTCTAGGTTTGCATGATCCCATAGTCATATGTTAGCCTTATACCTTGATGCATCTCACAAAAGCCTTAAGAAACCTTGATTTTTGTATTGGGACACTTAGGAACATGTGAGATGATAGGGAAGGTGTATTTGGCTCATCATGCTTGTTATGATGCATTACTATGAGCCAATGACACACCTAAAGACATGAATACCTTATGGATCAATCATTGGGAAGGCTTGTATTCAAGTAATGAATACATAGCTCTAAGAACATGGTTGGAAATTCCAAATCATATATATTTTAAACTATATTCATCATATTTTGAAAAACAATTTTTAAGTGGAACACAAAAGTGATACAAAGTTTGCAAAATCTTTAGAACTTTTGTTAGGTTCCAAGTTTGTATCAATCTTGAAATCTGGAAAACATATATTTTTCAAACTATTTTTCCTTAATAAATTATGACTCCATAAATGTGTACGCAAAATTTTGTGATTTTTCGAGATTTCTGGAATTTCTACCGCATTTCTGAAGTTGGGCTGAAAAGGCTGAAATTCGGATTCGAGCCTAGCTTGATCGTAGTTGAAACCAGTCAGTGATATCGTATTTTCTGATAAATAGCTCTATTCTCTGATATTTAGTGTATCTTTGATGTCCTAAAACTATAGCATGATAATATTAAGTATAAATAAATTTTTAGGATTGTTTAATGCAGTGTTTTAGGGGGAGTGTCATAAAATATATATTTTTCATCCTCAAACTTACATTGTTGGTGCAAAGTTAGGACTTAACTTTCGAACTTTTGTATTCTTTGCTTCCAATGTTATTCACACATCATGAAGCATATCTTTAATTAAGGGGGAGCTTAATATCAATTTTATACCTTAGTCCAAGATACAACAACTTTAATTCTTTCTTGAAATTTATAAATCCTTCTCTTTTTGATGCGTGTCAAAGGGGGAGAAGGGATGTTTAAGTTAGATTTCATATTATGATTATGTAAAGACCTAACTTAAATGATTGCCAAATATCAAAAAGGGGGAGATTGTTGGTGCAACAATGCCCCAAGCATTTATATATGTTTTGATGTTTGGATAAATCATCTAAGTTAGGCAATGCTTTGTGATCTAATTACGAATATGTTTAAGTGACAAGGAAATCCAAGGATGAAGACTTGGTAAAAGAGAAGTCCAAGTATGATCTTGGCAAGGAAAGTCCAAGGGACGGACTTGGCAACATAAGACCAAGCTTGTAGTCTTGGCAGCGTAAAGTCCAAGTGAACCTTGGCAAAGGAAGACCAAGTATGATCTAGGCAAGGGAAGTCCAAGGGATGGACTTGGCAGTGTAAGACCAAGCTTGTAGTCTTGGCAGCGTAAAGTCCAAGTGAACCTTGGCAAAAGAAGTCCAAAGTAAAGTCTTGGCAGCATAAGTCCAAGCTTGTAGTCTTGGCAGCATAAAGTCCAAGCATTTGACAACCCAAGACATGACGAAACCAAAGGAAGCTCTTGGAAGCAAAGCGCAAAGGATGAACAAGTCGCAAACTCGGAGGGATCCTGGAGGCGCAAGGTTTAATGAGGAGCTAGAAGGTTGAGTCTAGGTCTAGGGTGTAAAATCAAGTGTGAATTACTCATACTTGATGAGTATCAGTCGACTGATACGATGTATCAGTCAACTGGTCAGGTGCTCGACTGAGTCAGGGTGAAACCCTGACCATCAGTCGATCGCTAGGCGGCCGATTGATGTTGCAATCACGACGCCGCCAACAAAGCGGCGATCCGATCGATCAACGCAAATATGAGGCAGTGCGACTGACTCGATCATCCATCAATCGGTGATGGAGGGATCAGTCGACTTATCACTTAGCCGTTGGAAATTGCGGCTACGTATCTCCGCGGATCTGGTTGAAGCGTTGGAGCCGGTGGATCGATCGATGGTAAGCATCACCAATCGATCAAGCCCAACGGGAAAAACAGCATCTCTTCTATAAGAAGGGGCCTTGGGGAGCTTGGTGAAGCTAGTGCTCTCATTCCTAACTATACTCTTGTGCTCACCAAGCTTTCTCCAAGTGTTTTTATGCTTCTAAACCTCCTCTTCTCTAATCTTAATCTTCCATCATTGTAAAGAAGAGGAGTGCATTGTAAAACAAGGTTTCTCCACCTTGGTTCATCCAAAGGAGGTTTAGTGAAGCTTGCTAGGGTTAATCCACCTTACCGATTACCGTGGAGTAGGAGCGTCATCTCCGAACCACGTACATCGGGTGTTAGCGTTGTTTTTCTTGTTTCTTATTCGTATTCATATTTGTATTTGTATTGCTTCCGCTAACTTACTTGTAGAAACCAAGAAAGGCTAATCACCCCCCCCTCTAGCCATTACAAAGATCCTAACACATTTCCTTCATTGAATACTACATTGATGGTTTCCTCAATTCTAAGGGTGTCATTGTTATATACCCTATAGGCTCTACTTGTAGTTGAGTATCCTAGGAAGATACCGATGGAGGTTTTGGTTGTGAACTTTCCTTGGTAGTCCTTAGTGTTTAGGATATGTACCTTACATCCAAATACTCTAAAGTATTTAATGTTAGGTACTTTGTCATGGTAGATTTCATATGAGGTCTTAAGGTGCCTCTTTACCATAAGAATTTTATTTTGGACATAACAAGTCGTACTAACGGCTTCTGCCCAAAACCTATCGGGGTAGGTTGTATTCGTTCAAAATGGTCCTAGAGGCTTCTTGTAGGGTTCTATTTTTCCGCTTGACTAGGCCATTTTGTTGTGGGGTTCTAGGACATGAGAATTCATGGTGGTATCCGTTTAGGTTACAGAAATCTGTGAACCTTGATTTTCGAATTCACCGCCATGGTCGCTTCTAAGTCTTTTAATTTTAAGGTTCTTTTGGTTTTCGATTAATTTAAACAAGTTGATGAGTTGATCTAAGGTATCACTTTTGTGTTTAAGAAACCTAACCCAGGTAAACCTAGAATAGTCGTCAATTATGACTTGGCAAAATTGACTCCCATTAAGTGACTTGGCTCTATGAGAATCGAATAGATCCAAATGAATGAGCTCAAGCACACTTTTGGTTTGTTCTTGGTTAGTTAGTTGATCTTGTGTCCTAGGTTATTTACCTTGTTGACAAGCATTACAAATTTTATTGTCTAAGTTGTAAAGGTTAGGCAGACCTCTGACTAAGCCACTCTGACTCATCTTGTGAACGAGTCTTGGGTGTGAGTGACCGAGTCGTTGGTGTCACAACCAAGATTCCTCTTGCTGTGTAATAAGACACTTGGTTGAGAAGTTAGATAGATTAATAATGTAGATGTTGCTATTCCTAGTTCCTTTAAGTATTGTTTTAGAGGTTTCATTTTTTTTAATTAAGCATTCATTTCCTAAGAATATAACCTTATAGTTGTTATCACACAATTGACTTACACTAAGTAAATTATATTGAAAATCTTCGACCAATAAAACATTGTGAATTGTGAAATTAGAATTTAGATTAATATCACCTGAGTCGATGATTTTGAGTTTGTCGTTATTTCCGAAAGCTACCGACCCTTGTCGTTTGAATCTAAGCTTCAAAAATTTAAGTTGGTCTCCGAACATATGTCAGGAGCACCCACTGTCCAACATCCATTGATCCTACACACAAGGTAGTTGAATCGGATATTGGAATTTTAAGGGTTGGTTGAAGATTATTAGTCCTAGTTCATCTCACCCATTTCTACATGATCAAACACGTTATCCTTATGTGTTCTTATGAGATGACTTTAATTTTTCTTGATTGTTTTTAATGAATCGAAACTAGTCAACCTTGCGTTAGATTTGGATTTAACCCTAAGCTCACCAAGTCACTTTTTCAAGAAATTGGCTTCCAGGTCGTGGCGAGGCACAGATGCCTTCTTTGATCGGAACAACGACCACTTCCTTAGACAAAGCCAAGTTCAAGAAAATTATAACTTGATTCACCTAAGATCATTTCCTGGTCTAACTAGTTAAGGATACGGCGAGGTAGCTTCAACTAGTTCCACTTAGTCGAGTGTACCGAGCTAGATACGCCTTAACTAACTTGGACACACAAGACTTTGTTGATGCAGTAAGCATCACTCCTTAGTTTTGATGTATGAACTTCAGTTAACAGTTAGGACTCACATGTGATCTAATATAAGTGTTAAGTGTGCAGGCTTACCAGGAAGTCCTAGTAGGTCGAGTTGACTAGATACTAGGCATGAATCTTGATAGATCAGGAGGACCGGACACTAGGCATGAAGTCCAGATGGGTCACGTGGACCGGACATTTGGCATAAAGACCGGTTGGGTCAGGAGACTGGACAAGCGGCAAAAAGTCCAACTGGGTCAGGCAGACCGGACAGCTGGTGGAAGCCCTGGTGGGTCAGATCGGATGTCAAGAATGGTAAGTCCAACAGGTAGTCGGCAAGTAAGCCTCGAGTGAAGAGGTGAAGCCGAGTCCTCGGTAGGGGGATAAAGCTAGGCATCGATCCGATAAAAAGTCCGCGTGGGACTTAGTAGTCGAGTTCGAGCAGTATTACTACTGCTATCATAATTCACATTATCTATTTTGTGCTAATCCTGTTTTGCAGGGACCAGTCGACTGAATGGATTCAAGTCGACTGAAGTCCAGTCGACTGGATACCTATTTGGCAGGATCAACTGGTGATCGATCGGAGATCATGCGACGCAGATGGAAAGAGCCTGAGTCGACTGAAGACATTGAGTCGACTGATGAGAGGAATTTCCCGATGCGAAGCTGAGTGACGTGGAGTCGACTGAAGGGGATTCAGTCGACTGGAAGACCACGACTTCCATATCGACGGGCTGATGTGGAGTCGACTGGAAGGCATTCTAGTCGACTGGAAAGAGTTTATAAAAGTTATTCTCGATCAGATCCATTTATCGAATTCAATCAACGTCGAAGTGCTGCCAAAATACTTGCTCGTCCACTACACTTTGACTCCACGACAAGACGTTCCTCCGACACTTTGTCACTACCTCTACGATTATTAAGTGTCGGTATAAAGTCTTGTAATCTCTTTACTTTATTATTTTGCTTGTATACTTAATTCTCCGAGTGGGTGGTTTGTCACCTAACTCTATCATTTGTAAAAGCGAAACCCTCCGAAGTCGAGAGCACTCGAGTCGGAGGGTATTTAGTGAATTGTCCATCGAGGTAGCTCGTGGTAGAGCTACGGGCCTTGGAGTAGCAACCCAGTCCGGGTTGTGAACCAAGTAAAATTGCTTGTGGTGTTAATTATTTTTATATTCTACTGCATATGTTTATTAGTTTAAAATTATAAAATACCGAGATTCATCCCCTCTCTCGGTTCATTCGATCCTACAATTGGTATCAAAGTAGGGGCGCTCCGAGTTGGTGAAACCACCATCGTGAGCATTTTTATTTCTTTAGAATAATTTGTATTGCTTTAATATAATTTTTTTTGCATTAGAATAATTTTTATTGCTTTAGAATAATTTGTATTGCTTTAATATAATTTTTATTGCATTAGAATAATTTTTATTACTTTAGAATAATTTGTATTGCTTTAATATAATTTGTATTGCATTAGAATAATTTTATTGATTTAATATAATTTTTATTGCATTAGAATAATTTTTATTGTATTAGAAAAATTTTTGTTACATTTTAAAAATAATTTTCTGCATTTAAAATATTTTTCTGTATTTAAAAATCATTTTCTACATTTTAAAAATAATTTTCTACATTTAAAATATTTTTCTGTATTTAAAAATCGTTTTCTGCATTTTAAAAATAATTTTCTGCATTTAAAATATTTTTCTATATTTAAAAATCGTTTTCTGCATTTTAAAAATAATTTTCTGCATTTAAAATATTTTTCTATATTTAAAAATCATTTTCTGCATTTTAAAAATAATTTTCTCCATTTAAAATATTTTCCTTTTTCTGCATATTAAAATAGTTTTCTACATATTAAATTCATTTCCAACATATTAAATTTCATTAAATTAATTTTCTGCATATTAAATTAATTTTCAACATATTAAATTTCATTAAATTCATTTTCTACATATTAGGATCATTTTCTGCATATTAGATTTATTTTATTTAATTTATTTTTTTATCTTTAGAAAATATTCCATTGATAATGTTACACTTAGAGGGATACAGTACCGTTCGTTCTCCTCTCTTTAACAGAGAGGACTTTTCCTACTGGAAAAAGCGAATGGAATATTATCTGAAGACCGACCTAGAGGTCTGGTTTTCAATAAGAAAAGGATTTATAGCTCCGGTAGATGACTCGGGGAAGTTGTTAGAACCGGAGAAATGGACCTCGGATATTAGGAAGAGAGCTCAAGTCGATTACAAGGCACTTAACACCTTGCAATGTGGACTTACTAAAGAAGAGCTAAATAGGGTAGGACCATTTGAAAATTCTAAAGAATTATGGGAGAAATTAATTGAGTTGCATGAGGGTACAAATGACACTAGGATAGCCAAACGGGACATGCTTTTAAATAAATTATTTAATTGTAAAATGAACGAAAACGCTAGTCAACTCCATAGTAGGATTAAAGATATATTAAATGGATTACATTTAATTGGACACCAAATAGAGAATAGGGACTTAATTAGGTATACTCTTAAGGCATTTCTGAGAAATGCCTTATGGACATCGATTGTCGATGCATATAAGGTATCTAGGGATCTCTCTACAATTAGGTTAGATGAACTATTTTGTGAACTTGAACTACACAAACAAGCTAACTTTGGTCAAACTGAGAATGGTATAGCTTTGATGGCAGGTTCAACTAAAAAGGAGAGAAAAGTGAAGATTAAGTCCGAAGACGAGTCAGAGTCGGAAACAAACGGAGAAGAGGAGATTGTAAATATGGTAAGAAAAATGTTCAACTGAAAGAGGAGGTTTACAAAGAAAGACACCAAAAAGGTGGCCGACAACAAGCCGAGACCTCGATCGGAAGTGACTTGCTACGAATGCAACGGAAAAGGACATTACAAGTCGGAGTGCGCAAACTTAAAAAAGGAAGAAAAATCAAAAAAGGAAAAGAAGAAGAAGGCTCTTTAGGCAACATGGGATGAGTCGTCATCAAAGGAGTCGGACATGGAAGAGACGAAGAGAAGCTTCGTCGCGTTTATGGCTGAATCAAGATCCGGAGTCGAGTCAAGTTCCGAATCCGAGTCCGATTCTAAGTCTGAGAGAAGCCACGGATCCATATCTTTCGAAGGTTCTAATGAGGTAACTTCTCCATTAGAAGATAAGTTATATAGCATCATTGCATGTTTAGGTAGGAAATTAGCTAAGTCCGAGAATCGGGTTGACTCGCTACTTAAGGAAGTCCAAGTACTTAAGGAGCAAGTCAACTCGAAGACTTCGACTTGCCAACTTAAGAATAGAGACTCAACTCAAGTTGTAAAGCTTGAGGAAAAGAACTCAGTCCTAAAAAGGCAAGTAGAAGAACTAACTGGATCATTGGAAAAGTTCACTTTGGGTTCCAAGTATCTCAACATGATGCTTGGATCTCAGTGAGCTGTTTACAACATATCCAAACTCGGGTATAAGGCTAAGTCCACCTATAAATCTTACATGTCATTACTTAGCCGAAATGCTAAGAATCGAGTCCAAGCATGGGTTCCTAAGTCTAGCTTAGTCAATCAAGTTGGACCAAATCAATTTTAGGTTCCCAAGAGTCAAGTTCACTTAGTGAACAAAATGCAAACTAGCTACCATTTAGGGGGAGCTAACACTTTGCTTGTTTCCTTGAACACTTGCATGTTTTAGTTAACTTTCCTTGTTTTAGTTAAACACTTGAATGTCTTAGTTTACTTTAATTTCTTAATGTAGAATGGACTAGATAGGAAACAAAGTAGTTTAAACTTGAGCAACCTAGTACTAAGACAAGTGAACTGATAGTAAGTTGGGGAAGCTCTTCGAAGTGCATGTCTAGGAAGTGGTCGTTGCTCCGATAATCAAGAAGGTCATGTTCCTCTCCACGACCTGGTGCACTAAGTCGAGTGGAACTGACCAAAGCTAACTCACTAAGTTTTTAACTAGTTAGACCAAGGCTTAATCTAAAGCGAATCAAGTACTTGATTCCTTTATTGACTTTGTCTAGGAAGTGGTCGTTGCTCCGATAATCAAGAAGGTCATGTGCCTCGCCATGACTTGGAAGTCAATATTGAAAAATCTTACTTGACTAGCTCAAATCAAGCTCAAATCTAACATAAGTTTAAACACTTTGAAATTGCTCATTAAATTTAATTAAGATAAAAGAAATTTCCATCTCACAATACTCATAAGAAAAAGTGTTTTGAAAACCTAGCTTGGGTGAGATAATTTAGGATTAAAATACACTTCAACCAATTTTGTTTAACAACATACTCTAGTTAATCTACCTTAATTAACTCAAACTAAACAAATTTACCTAACTAAAACAAATTATGTTAACCTAATCAACACAACCTAATTTACTTAACTAAATCTAACCTATTAACAAAACTTAATTATAACTTACTTGCTTAACAAATTTACAACTATATAAATATATATATATTTTTTCATCCTACTCAAGGTTTGAATTATTCATGTAGGACTCCAGAATGGACCAATGAATTCTGGATAGTAGTTGCTCCAGACATATGACTGGAGATAGTAAAAAATTCTCGGAATTAAGCTACAAAAACCTAGGAACAGTTGCCTTTGGAAACAACGGTAAACTTAAGGCAATTGGATCAGGTAATATTGAATTAAAATCTAATTTTATTATACAAAAAGTTTTGCTAGTAGATAATTTTAAATTTAATTTGCTTAGTATAAGTCAGTTGTGTGATGCTGGTTATGTAGTGAAATTTTTATCTAATGAATGCTTGATCAAAGATATTGAAAATTCAAAAATATTACTTAAGGGAGTTAGGGATAAAAATATATATTCAATAAGTTTAGAAAGGTCCTCAATTAAATGTCATATGACACAACAAGAGGAGAGTTGGTTGTGCTATAGGCGACTTGCTCACATCAACTTTAGGAATATATCGAAGTTAAGTGAAACGAATCTAGTTAGAGGATTGCCCGAACTTAAAAATATTGAAAATAAAATTTGTAATGCTTGCCAACAAGGGAAACAAACCAAATCTCAACATAAATTAACCGATCAAGGTAGAACAAGCTCAATACTTGATTTAATACACTTAGATTTATTCGATTCACATGGAGTAAAATCACTAAGTGGTAATTTATATTGTTTAGTAATAATAGATGATTACTCTAGGTTTACATGGGTAAAATTTTTAAAACATAAAAATGAAACATTTGAGGTATTTAAAAATTTTATCAAACAAATAGAAAATGAAAAAGATCGTAAGATAAAAAGAATACGAAGTGATAAATGGAGGAGAGTTTAAAAATGATAAATTTACATTAATGTGTTTAGAAAATGGATATCATCATGAGTATTCATACCCTAGAACTCCTCAACAAAATGGTATAGTAGAAAGAAAAAATAGAACTTTACAAGAAGCTGCTAGGTCAATGATAAATGAATATAATCTACCTATCGTCGACGACGCATCGCCTGTTGGTCTGCGTTACCCACCTGGACTTCCCACCCCTGGAAGTGGGTTTTTGCCTTCCCCAGGATTCGAACTCTAGACCTCCAGGCTAAGTACTAAAGTTTATGAATCCTGGTAACCAAGTGATCCTTAAAGTTGTCACGCCCCCGAGAGTATGCCGTGCCGAAAATCAAACGGACGGCATCTCCCCTGTACGTGGCAACATCTCAGGTTAATACAAGGCCCGTAGGTCCACAACAACAACACAATAAACAGATATAAGTATATCAAACACACAGCGGAAACATAAACACATACCCACAACAAAATATACCAAAACATACGGGTGTACACCCCCTGACAAGACCACAGTATTAAAACCGTACATAAAACGTCGAATCAAAGTAAAGTCCACAACATAAAGACAAGTCCATACATAGAACAAAATCCATAACACAAATACAAATCATAAATCCTCGGGAGACTCAAAATGTGGAGATGGGATGGATCACGGCAGCCTCCAAGTCGCCACGAAGATCTCTACTGCACTGGCGCATGTAAAAACCTGTGGTCCGTGGGAGTGAGTAAAACTCAAGGATAGATAAACATGTATATTAATATCACATGTATTTCGACAAGAAATCTATGTGTATCACTAGCATGATAATATATCCATGTATATACCATCTAACCAAAAGTCAATATACAACGCCGCTACGCTACATTTATCCAACCTGAGCACATATACACAACATATGGTTTAAAGAATAGAACTAATTCATACTACATCCTGCTATGGGTCAAGGGTAACACAGTGAATAACTAACCAATATAAAAGTGATGGCCTACTACCATACAGAAGAATGTGATAACATGTATGAATATGTGCAAACAAATGCAACAAACATAGTACATACAAATGCAAGATCACAATAAGCACATCTATATATAGACTACATATATACGATGCTAATCACAATCATCCATATATATATATACATGCATATATGTATATATATGGTAATATGCAAAATGTCATAAGCAAGATGCAAAGATGCATGGTCATGTGGCTCACCCTAAAGCTACCACGACCCAGGTGTGGCCTCTGGTGGCTCGAGCATGACAACTGTCCCAACTCAACACCAACCACTACTCTCGAGTGGCCGAGTGGGCAGTATGATCGAGTAGCATATAAGCGTAAAGAGCAAGCTACACGATGGGGGTCCCTGCTGTTGGCCAATCGGACAGTCACTACCCATGAGTGGTCGAGTGCCACACACGCAGGACTACGGCATGCAAATCCAACAATCACCGTCTGTAGTGATAGAGTGCGGCACTACAATGCTCACACACTTGCATTCTCCTACGAGTAACCGTGGAGGTAGGATGACCGGCGACACTCTCACCACAAGGGAGACATCCGCCAAATGATGCATGCAAATGACATGAATGTAAGGTCTCACAAATAGACATCCACCCTAGACTCTCTACTCTACAGAGGGTCATGCTAACCAGATCAATGCACTCTCTATCCTGTAGAGAGTCGTACTCAACTGATCGTATCATACTAGGACCACCGGTCCGTAGCGACACCCTAAATACCATTCACCCGACCATTTGCATAATGCATGGTCGGTAGAAACATGCAATCTAAGGGGTACTAGAATTAACTCTAGGTTCAAGACATCATCTACCTACGGATGACCTTTTGCCAAATTTACAATCGTTGTCATCCGTACTTACTACTTGTATTTAACTTAAACAAATTCTAAGTTATTTACATCATCTATGTGTATAACTCCTAATCATGGTAACATAACATGATAGCAGCAAGGAGTTAAAAGCCAACGGATAAAGTATCAAGCATAAGATGAATAGAACAAGATCAAGGTAACATGATCATTTAAGATGATCATGCATCTAAATCTGTATGCATTACTACCTGACCGGGGTAGGAATCACCCACCTGATAAGAAACTCGTGACAATAAAAATCCTCTCACTACGGTCCCGCCTGTGATCCATGTCCTGCACAAACCATAACATGCATCAATTACCTTTTAGTACAAGCAGACTACAAAATACGAATTAATTACTATATCGTTCTTATAGTCGCATTCTTTTATCGACTTACTACTTAGGAAAATCTCCTAAATTATCCAAGGTCGATTTACTATAACTAACCTTCACATTAGACCCTCAAGACATCATAAGTCACCTTATTTCCTAAATTCAATTTCCCAACCATATATCTGATAATTCTCCGTCAACTATACATTGCCCTATCCTTTTGTTAACATATCAGCTATTCACGAAACCCCAAGGCTTGCAACGAATAAACAAAAGGATCCTTATGCCACCACTTATCTCACTGCCCTTACATCCATTCACAGTTAACTAGATAAATCAAGGGGAAACCTTGAACGATACCCAACCATCAAGCTGCCCTAATCATCTGCTCGAGACCACTGCCCAAACTCAAACAACCATCATCACCGAATGAAACTTACTGAACAAAAGGGAGGGAATTTGTGCTTACCAACACTTGAAGCTTCACTGGCAATACCAATCCTTCCCAATCCTCAACCGGTTGTAAACAAGCCACTGCCCAAATAAATTTTCGAGCTTAGCCACGGTGAATCCACAGAATATTCTACTTTTGTTCAAGATAAGGAGAACCAAAATCACAGCTTACCCTTCCCTAACCCCAATCGGCAATGCACGGCTTGGGTTGCCGAAACCCTAAATGACCACACCGCTGCCCTAATCAAATCCGGTTACATATGAAATCCATACCAAACGAAATTCACAGATCATCCTACTCGCTCACAAGGTAAGGAGGATCGATTACCTAGCTCCCGCGACGATCGGCCAAATCAACTCGCACTCAAGAACGACGCCACCGCTGATCCAAGCGCCAGGGACCGAGGAGTCGGGATGGGAAAGGCCGCGGGATCTCGCAACGGGCTGGAGATCGCGAACGGAAAGAGATCCGCTACTCAGAACTGCTGGATCGACGGAGCGGGGGTCGCGAACAGAGAAAATCCATCGCTCGGAACGCCGAGCGACGGAGCGAGGTCGCCGCCGGGAAGAAACGGGCTCCGACCGGTGGAAAGAAATCGCCGAGGAAGGAGTCGCGTGAAGAAGCAGACGAGCGAAGAGGAAGAGGTTTCGGGGCGATGAAGAAGAAGAGGAAGATCTCGGGTTTTAATGAAAAGTCGGCGATCGGTGAAATGGAAAAGGAATTTCGGCTTGCGTTACGAAGGGGAAAACGGGTCGGGTGGAATGTAATCGTCAAATTTCGACATAAGCCCTTTAATTTCTTCTAACCAAAAAGAGTCTTAGAAATCTCCGCTCGAGTCCGTAAAAATTCCTAAAAATTCTGAAAATTTCTATAGGTATTCTCCTAATTACCCCACATCTATAATCATTATTATTAATATTATTATTATATTTTTTTCGTGGTATTTTACATTTTCCCCACTTATATAAAATTTGGTCCCCAAATTTCAGACTTAAATGCTAAAATTAATTAAGCATATTCAAATAACCACATACCTGTGTAAATAGATGAGGGTATCTAGCTCTGATAGTATCTTCCACTCCCATGTAGCCTCCTCATCTCAGATGATGTCGCCATCCCACCTTTACAAGCCTGATGGTTTTGTTCCGCAAATGTCGCCTCCTTGCGTACCAAGAATCCGCACCGAGTCTCCTCATAAGTCGATTCACCGAGCGGTATCGGAACCTCTTTCAAAACATGGTCGATCATGACGATTTCCTCAAAGATAGATACATGGAATACGCTAGAACACCCAAGTGTCTGGAGGTAAAGCCAACCGATAAGCTACACCTCCAATCCGCTCTAATATCTCAAATGGACCAATATAGCGTGAGCTAATTTTCCTTTAGCCCAAATCTCTGACTCTTCGTGGGTGACACTCGTAGGAATACATGGTCTCCGATCGAAAATTCCAGAGGCCTTCGCCTCGTCCGCATAACTCTTCGGTCCTGTGGCCTCGGATAACCGCTGTCCGATCACTGTACTAACTCGCATCATCGTCAATACTCGAGGCCCCAATATCCGCTGCCCCAACTTCCTACCATAACACAGAGATCCGCAGGTCTCGCCAGTATAATGCCTCGAATGGAGCCATCCGATAGAAGAGTGGTAGCCGTTGTTGTAGGCAAATTCCACTAAAGGAATGTGATCCTCCCAACCGCCATCAAATCCATGACGCAAAATCTCAATAGATCCTCCAAAGTCCGAATGGTACGCTCGACCGTCCGTCTCTGCATGATGAAAGGTCAGACCGAGTCGAAGCTCGCGCCCATGGCTCGCCGCAGACTCGCCAGAATCGAAGTAAAGCGCGGATCTCTATCGATATGATACTCAATGGTACACCATGCAACTGATGATCTCTCAAGAAGATAATTCCGCCAGACGATCCAATGAATCCGTCTCACGACGGAAGGAAGTGAGCCGATTTGGTTAATCGATCCACGATCACCCAAATCGCAGATGTCCTTTACGGTTCGTAATTCCGTAACGGTCCATCGTGATATGCTCCCACTTCCATTCCGGATCGGGATTTCAAGTAACCCCGCAGGTTTCGATGTTCCTTCACTTGTGCATACTAGGCATCGTGCAACAAAGTCCGCAATATCTCGCTTCATACCGCTCCACCAAGATAAGCGCTTCAAATCTCGTACATCCGAGTACCACCGATGTATAGCAAATCTCTACGATGTGCTTCGTAGCAGCTTCTTCCTTAATCGGGTGTGTGTCCGGAACACATAGTCGCCCTCGGAAATGAAGTACACCCTTCTCGCTGCTCGAGAAATCCGTCGACGCTCGAGTCTATCGTGGCCGCTCAAGAATCGCAGATGCCGATCACGACTTGTGCTTCCTTGATCCTCTCGCAATGGCGATCGGGCAACCATAGAAACTAATATCCCCGGTGTTTGGCCGTGTTCGCACAATCCCAACTCGAGACTCCGAACTAGATCGAATCGCCGCTGATGATCGCCGTAACTCCACGAGACTTCCCGCCAGCGCATTCGCTACCACATTAGCCTTTCCCGATGATACCGGATGGTGCGGTCATAATCCTTCAGATACTCCACCACCGCCTCGCTCCCGTATTCACTTCTCTTTCAGCGTGAATGTAGTTCGGACTTTTATGGTCCGTAGATCTCAAAGGTAATCCCATACAAGTAGTGCCTCCATATCTTCAATGCGAAAATAATGGCGCGCTAACTCTAGATCGTAATCGGGTAATTTCTCTCGTGATCTTTTAGTTGACGGAGGCGAAGATACCACACGGCTGATCGCATCGTAATCGCCTCCCAACCGTAATCGCCTCAATCTTACGGGATCTACAGAATACCTGCTGGACACCACATGTCCAAGAAAACCCACCGAGGATAACTGTAATGCACATTTGCTAAACTTGGCATACAACTGCTCTCGCCGCAAAATTTCCAATACTATCCGCAGATGTTGTTCATGCTCTTCCTGACGAGAATAAATCAATATATCGTCCGATGAACACTATTACGAACTGATCTATATACCTTAGAATACCCGATTCATTAAGTCCATAAATGCACCGGGCATTCGTGAGACCAAAGGCATCACTAGAAACTCGTGAATGTCCATAACTAAAAGTGAAAGCTATTTTCTCAACATCCTCATCTCTTATCCGGTCGATGATATCCTGAGCGCAGATCAATTTTAGAATACACACATGTATCCTTAAGCTGATCGAATAAATCTTCTATCCTCAGCAGTGGATATTTGTTCTTAACTGTGACTGCATTCAGTTGCCGATAGTCAATACATAACCGCAATGATCCATCCTTCTTTTTGACAAAGAGTACCGTGTTCTCCATGGTGAAACACTAGGCCTGGATGAATCCATTATCCAAAGAACTCCCGCAGCTTGAACTTTAAGTTCATTCAAATTCTCTTCGCGCCATCCGATAAGGAGGTTTCGATATAGGCACTGCCTCGAATCACCTCTATCGCAAATTCAACTTGCCTAGAGGTGGCAAGCCCGAAGTTCATCGAAATACATCCGATACTCTGACTACTCGCACATCGTAGAGGGGTGGTAGTCCCGAGTTCTCAACTTTGACCAGAGATAGCAAATAACCCTGACAACCCTGGGCCAATAGCTTCTGAGCTTGTAAAGCTGATATAATGGATAATCCATCATCTCTAGTACCAACAAATTCCTAAGCCGGGCTGATCCGGGTGGTCAAAGGTCACTACTCTTGCTCTACAATCCATCAGAAGCGTGATAAGCGCCAACCACCCATACCGAGAATAATATCGAACTCTATCATTTCCAACACCTGAAGGTCCACTGTAAGGATATGCCCGTCAAAGTCTAATGGGCAACCCTTAATTTCTTGGTGGCTAGTTAGCACCTCTCCTGATGGCAAGGATACTGCTAACCCACAAGAACGAACCCTGGGGATTCTTCCAACTCTACTCAGAAATACTCTAGATACGAATGAATGGGAACTACTCAGATCTATCAACGACAAGATATATAGAATAAATCAAACCATACCACAGATGATCGATCCATCACCGGCCTCCTCTCTAGTGATAGCAAAGACTCGTCCAGTCTCTATATTCGTCGGCTGCATCCCGGACGAAGTAGTAGTGTGCCTCCACTCCGGCTGGATATGGCTCTGTGATACTGGAGGCTGAGTAGCCGGTGCAGGCATAAGGTATCCCTGAGAGCTGGCTGGTAACGACGGCGGTGCAGATACCCCTGGGTAGTAGATCACCGGAGATGCAGGATATCGATCGCCGCGATCATCCGTAGGAGCGCCTCGCATCTAATATAAGTGCCGGTGGAGGTACCGGCCGCTTCGCCCATAAGATCGCATACGCGGCCGCCCTTCGCCGCCGCTGTTGGACTGTTTTCCTTATTAGAGCTACCAGAAACTCCAATCGCGTGTCTCAACGCATACGCTAGTATGTCCGGTTGCTTGCAATAGTAGCAAACCGGCCGCCCAAAGGACACTGAGCTCTATGACTTCCGGATCCGCATTTATAACATCCACTGCTTCCGACTCTTATGGTTCTTCCGAGACCTCCAGAGAACTCGATGCCGGACGCTTCCCTTTCTCGCGATCTAGCCGACTCTTCCGCCGCACTCGTAGTTCCTTTTGCTCCCTTTCTTCCGAGTCCCCGAGTCAACTCGGTTCTGGCCGCTGCCCTTAGTCATCTGCCGATATCTTTCTCTCGAGATTTGCCGAAGTCATCTCGATAAAGAGGGCACGGCCCAATGCCTCCTCAGAGGAGGTAATGCTAGATCGACATCCTCGCTCGATATAAGTGCTAGGCCACGGGTGAACTGGGTACGTACATCCGGCTCAATCTGTGCTACGGATGAGAGCGAACTCGATAGTGCAGTAAACTCTGCGTTGTACTCCATAAGCAGTCGGCCACCTTGCTTGCTTAGAAACTCCCGACGCCGTCAGAAAACGCCGAAGGAAAATCGCCTCGAAAGCATCTCGAAAGTGGACCAAGTAATCCCACGCTCCCGACGAGTCTTCTATAATTTCCACCAAGTGATAGCCCGATCTCACGAGATGATATGCAAGAAGGCCCACCTTCTCCACATGCATGCGGTTCATATACTCGAAGGTGTCTTCCATATTTTCCAGCCAAGATCGGGCAATCCATGGGTCGGACTCCCCTCGGAATAAGGTGAACTTCTCCTTGGCTGATCGTGCTAACACGAGTATCCGTGACTTATCATTGAGCCTACTGGACTCTGTGGGCTCTGGCGTAGTTAGTGGTGTATCCGGATTCTGAGGCTTCGGATCACCAATAGGGGGTGGCTGAGGCTGTGCTTGAGCGCAGCTCGGGCCTCACCCAGATATCTCGCCCCTCCCTCCGGGCCGCCGCTGGATGGGGCCTCGACCACACGAAACAGGTGGCATGACTCTGACAGTATTCACCTATTGAACAAGTCTAGATAAGCATCTAACTAAAATATAAATTATCAGGAATACTTACTTCGTGTTGCCCGGAGCTTATGTCGCTGTCTATACCATCTCACAAAAACCAAAACCGAAAAATATACCGACTCCCGAGAATCGAAGACTCGACTCAAAAACAATATTGTATGGCATCGCAGAACCTTGGGCTCTGATACCAATAAAGTTGTCACGCCCCCGAGAGTATGCCGTGCCGAAAATCAAACGGACGGCATCTCCCCTGTACGTGGCAACATCTCAGGTTAATACAAGGCCCGTAGGCCCACAACAACAACACAATAAACAGATATAAGTATATCAAACACACAGCGGAAACATAAACACATACCCACAACAAAATATACCAAAACATACGGGTGTACACCCCCTAACAAGACCACAGTATTAAAACCGTACATAAAACGTCGAATCAAAGTAAAGTCCACAACATAAAGACAAGTCCATACATAGAACAAAATCCATAACACAAATACAAATCATAAATCCTCGGGAGACTCAAAATGTGGAGATGGGATGGATCGCCGGCGCAGCTCCAAGTCGTCACGAAGATCTCTACCTGTTACCTGGGCGACAGAAAAACCCAGGGTCCGTGGGAGTGAGTAAAACTCAGCAGGTGATAGATAAACATGTATATTAATATCACATGTATTTCGACAGTAAAATCTACAGGTATCACTAGCATGATAATATATCCATGTATATACCATCTAACCAAAAGTCAATATGAACTGCAGACATACCTGAACGTCTGCTACGCTACATTTATCCAACCTGAGCACATATACACAACATATGGTATAAAGAATAGAACTAATTCATACTACATCCTGCTATGGGTCAAGGGTAACACAGTGAATAACTAACCAATATAAAAGTGATGGCCTACTACCATACAGAAGAATGTGATAACATGTATGAATATGTTCAAACAAATGCAACAAACATAGTACATACAAATGCAGCATCACAATAAGCACATCTATATATAGACTACAGCTATATACGTATGCTAATCACAATCATCCATATATATATATACATGCATATATGTATATATATGGTAATATGCAAAAATGCCATAAGTCGGCAATGCAGTATGCATGGTCATGTCGGCTCACCCTAAAGCTACCACGACCCCAGTGTGGCCTCGGTGGCTCGAGCATGACAACTGTCCCAACTCAACACCAACCACTACTCTCGAGTGGCCGAGTGGGCAGTATGATCGAGTAGCATATAAGCGTAAAGTGCAAGCTACACGATGGGGTCCCCGGCTACAATCCGATCACTACCCATGAGTGGTCGAGTGCCACACACGCAGGACTACGAGACGCAAATCCAACTATCACCGTCTCAGTAGTGATAGAGTGCGGCACTACAATGCTCGCCCTCACACCTGGTTACTCCTCCTATGAGTAACCATGGAGGCGATGATGAGCGACACTCTCGACCACAAGGAGACATCGCCGCCGCGTGCATGCAAATGACATGAATGTAAGGTCTCACAAATAGACATCCACCCTAGACTCTCTACTCTACAGAGGGTCATGCTAACCAGATCAACGCACTCTCTATCCTGTAGAGAGTCGTACTCAACTGATCGTATCATACTAGGACCACCGGTCCGTAGCGATACCCTAAATACCATTCACCCGACCATTTGCATAATGCATGGTCGGTAGAAATATGCAATCTAAGGGGTACTAGAATTAACTCTAGGTTCAAGACATCATCTACCTACGGATGATCTTTTTGCCAAATTTACAATCAGGTTGTCATCCGTACCTTACTACTTGTATTTAACTTAAACAAATTCTAAGTTATTTACATCATCTATGTGTATAACTCCTAATCATGGTAACATAACATGATAGCAGCAAAAAGTAAAAAGCCAACGGATAAAGTATCAAGCATAAGATGAATAGAACAAGATCAAGGTAACATGATCATTTAAGATGATCATGCATCTAAATCTGTATGCATTACTACCTGACCGGGGTAGGAATCACCCACCTGATAAGAAACTCGTGACAATAAAAATCCTCACGGCCGCGGTCTTGCCTCGTATCCACGTCCTGCACAAACCATAACATGCATCAATTACCTTTTAGTACAAGCAGACTACAAAATACGAATTAATTACTATATCGTTCTTATAGTCGCATTCTTTTATCGACTTACTACTTAGGAAAATCTCCTAAATTATCCAAGGTCGATTTACTATAACTAACCTTCACATTAGACCCTCAAGACATCATAAGTCACCTTATTTCCTAAATTCAATTTCCCAACCATATATCTGATAATTCTCCGTCAACTATACATTGCCCTATCCTTTTGTTAACATATCAGCTATTCACGAAACCCCAAGGCTTGCAACGAATAAACAAAAGGATCCTTATGCCACCACTTATCTCACTGCCCTTACATCCATTCACAGTTAACTAGATAAATCAAGGGGAAACCTTGAACGATACCCAACCATCAAGCTGCCCTAATCATCTGCTCGAGACCACTGCCCAAACTCAAACAACCATCATCACCGAATGAAACTTACTGAACAAAAGGGAGGGAATTTGTGCTTACCAACACTTGAAGCTTCACCGGCAGTACCAATCCTTCCCAATCCTCAACCGGTTGTAAACAAGCCACTGCCCAAATAAATTTTCGAGCTTAGCCACGGTGAATCCACAGAATATTCTACTTTTGTTCAAGATAAGGAGAACCAAAATCACAGCTTACCCTTCCCTAACCCCAATCGGCAATGCACGGCTTGGGTTGCCGGAACCCTAAATGACCACACCGCTGCCCTAATCAAATCCGGTTACATATGAAATCCATACCAAACGAAATTCCGCAGATCATCCTACTCGTTCACAAGGTAAGGAGGATCGGCCTTACCTAGCTCCCGCGACGATCGGCCAAATCAACTCGTGACTCAAACGAACGACGCCCCGATCCAAGCGCGAGGACCGAGGAGTCGGGATGGGAAAGGTCGGCGGGATCTCGGCGACGGGGCAGGGAGATCGCGCGAACGGAAAGAGATCCGCTACTCAGAACTGCTGGATCGACGGAGCATGGGGGTCGCGCGAACGGGAGAAAATCCATCGCCGGAATCACGAGCGACGACGGAGCGAGGTCGCCGCCGGGAAGAAACGGGCTCTACGGTGGAAAGAAATCGCCGAGGAAGGAGTCGCAAGAAGAAGCGGAAGAGGAAGAGGTCTCGGGGCTATGAAGAAGAAGAGGAAGATCTCGGGTTTTAATGAAAGTCACGATCGGTGAAGCGGAAAAGGAATTTCGACTTGCATTTAAAGGGAAAGCGGGTCCTGTGGAATGTAATCGGGTCGAATTTGGACCGACAAGCCCTTTAATTTCTTCTAACCGAAAAAGAGTCTTAGAAATCTCCGTTCGAGTCCAGAAAAATTCCTAAAAATTCCTGGAAAATTTCTATAGGGTATTCTCCTAATTACCCCACATCTATAATCATTATTATTAATATTATTATTATTTTTTTTTTCTCGTGGTATTTTACATTCTCCCCCACTTATATAAAATTTTGTCCCCAAATTTCGTACTTAAATGCTAAAATTAATTAAGCATATTCCGAAATAACCACATACCTCAGGTAAATAGATGAGGGTATCTAGCTCGGATAGTATCTTCCAGCTCCCATGTAGCCTCCTCATCTGTATGATGCTGCCATCCCACCTTTACAAGTCGGATGGTTTTGTTCCGCAGCTGTCGCTCCTTGCGACCAAGAATCCGCACCGGAGTCTCCTCATAAGTCGCATTCGCCTGGAGCGGTATCGGAACCTCTTTCAAAACATGGTCAGATCGCGGCACGTATTTCCTCAGCATAGATACATGGAATACGTTGTGAACACCCGCAAGTGTCGGAGGTAAAGCCAACCGATAAGCTACACCTCCAATCCGCTCTAATATCTCAAATGGACCAATATAGCGTGGAGCTAATTTTCCTTTTAGCCCAAATCTCTTGACTCCTTTGGTGGGTGACACTCGTAGGAATACATGGTCTCCGACTGAAAATTCCAGAGGCCTTCGCCTCCGGTCCGCATAACTCTTCTGTCGGTCCTGTGCCTCAGATAACCGTCGTCTGATCACTCGTACCAACTCTGCATCATGCTGAATACTCTGAGGCCCCAATATCTGTCGTTCCCCAACTTCCTCCCATAACACAGGAGATCTGCAGGGTCTGCCGTATAATGCCTCGAATGGAGCCATCTGGATAGAAGAGTGGTAGCTGTTGTTGTAGGCAAATTCCACTAAAGGAATGTGATCCTCCCAACTGCCACCGAAATCCATGACGCAAGATCTCAATAGATCCTCCAAAGTCTGAATGGTACGTTCGGACTGTCCGTCTGTCTGCGGATGAAAGGTCAGATCGAGTCGAAGCTCGTGCCCATGGCCTCATCGCAGACTCGCCAATCGGGAAGTAAAGCGCGGATCTCTATCAGATATGATACTCAATGGTACACCATGCAATCTGATGATCTCTCGGCAGTACAATTCCGCTAGACGATCCAATGAATCCGTCTCACGCATCGGAAGGAAGTGAGCTGATTTGGTTAATCGATCCACGATCACCCAAATCGCAGTATGTCCTTTACGGGTTCTGGGTAATCCCGTAACGAAGTCCATCGTGATATGCTCCCACTTCCATTCCGGGATCGGGATTTCCTGAAGTAACCCCGCAGGTTTCTGATGTTCGGCCTTCACTTGCTGGCATACTAGGCATCGTGCAACAAAGTCCGCAATATCTCGTTTCATACCGTTCCACCAGTATAAGCGCTTCAAATCTCGGTACATCCGAGTACCACCAGGATGTATAGCAAATCTCGACTGATGTGCTTCCTGTAGCAATTCTTCCTTAACTGGGTGTGTCCAGGAACACATAGTCGCCCACAAACGGAAGTACACCCTTCTCGCCGCCGAAATCCGTCGACGGCGTTTTGAGTCTATCGTCTTTGCTCAAGAACGCAGAATCGATCACTGACTTGTGCTTCCTTGATCCTCTCGGCAATGGCGGACTGGGAAACCATAGAAACTAATATCCCCCGGGGTGTTTGACCGTGTTCAGACAATCCCAACTCTGAGAACTGTCGAACTAGATCAAGAATCGCCGCTCGACGATCGCCGAACTCCACGAGACTGCCTGCTCAGCGCATCTGCTACCACATTAGCCTTTCCCGGATGATACTGGATGGTGCAGTCATAATCCTTCAGATACTCCAGCCACCGTCTCTGTCTCAGATTCAGCTCTTTCTGTGTGAACAGGTAGTTCAGACTTTTATGGTCTGTGTAGATCTCAAAGGTAATCCCATACAAGTAGTGCCTCCATATCTTCAATGCGAAAATAATGGCGGCTAACTCTAGATCGTGTCTTGGGTAATTTCTCTCGTGATCTTTTAGTTGACGGAGGCGTAAGATACCACGGTTGATCGCACGTAATCGCTCCCAACCGTAATCGCCTCAATCTTCTGGGGATCTACAGAAATACCTCTGTTGGACACCACATGTCCAAGAAAACCCACTGAGGATAACCAGAATGCACATTTGCTAAACTTGGCATACAACTGTTCCTGTCACAAAATTTCCAATACTATCCGCAGATGTTGTTCATGCTCTTCCTCGGATCGAGAATAAATCAATATATCATCGATGAACACTATTACGAACTGATCAATATACCTTAGGAATACCCGATTCATTAAGTCCATAAGGGCATTCGTGAGACCGAAGGCATCACTAGAAATTGTAATGTCCATAAAGTCGTCAACATCCTCATCTCTTATCCGAAGCTGATGATATCCTGAGCGCAGATCAATTTTAGAATACACACATGTATCCTTAAGCTGATCGAATAAATCTTCTATCCTCGGCAGTGGATATTTGTTCTTAACTGTGACTGCATTCAGTTGCCGATAGTCAATACATAATCGCAATGATCCATCCTTCTTTTTGACAAAGAGTACCGGTGCTCCCCATGGTGAAACACTAGGTCGGATGAATCCATTATCCAGCAACTCCTGCAGTTGAACTTTAAGTTCATTCAGCTCCTTTGGCGCCATCCGATAAGGAGGTTTCGATATAGGCACGGTTCCTGGAATCACCTCTATCGCAAATTCAACTTGCCTAGGAGGTGGCAAGCCTGGAAGTTCATCGGGAAATACATCTGGATACTCTCGGACTACTCGCACATCAGAGAGGGGTGGTAGTCCTGAGTTCTCAACTTTGACCAGAGATAGCAAATAACCCTGACAACCCTGGGCCAATAGCTTCTGAGCTTGTAAAGCTGATATAATGGATAATCCATCATCTCTAGTACCAACAAATTCCCAAGCTGGCTGATCTGTTGGTCGGAAGGTCACTACTCTTGCTCTACAATCCACCGTAGCGTGATAAGCGGCCAACCAGTCCATACCGAGAATAATATCGAACTCTATCATTTCCAACACCTGAAGGTCCACTGTAAGGATATGCCCGTCAAAGTCTAATGGGCAACCCTTAATTTCTTGGTGGCTAGTTAGCACCTCTCCTGATGGCAAGGATACTGCTAACCCACAAGAACGAACCCTGGGGATTCTTCCAACTCTACTCAGAAATACTCTAGATACGAATGAATGGGAACTACCTGTATCTATCAACGTATCAGCATATATAGAATAAATTGAAACCATACCGCGTATGACTGATCCATTAGCCCGCTGTGCCTCCTCTCTAGTGATAGCAAAGACTCTCTATATTCGCTTGCATCCCGACGGGTAGTAGTGTGCCTCCACTCGGCTGATATGGCTCGTGATATCGAGGTGAGTAGCCGTGCCATAAGGTATCCTCGAGTGAGTAGGCCGTAACGACGGAGGTGCAGATACCCCTGGGTAGTAGATCACCGGAGATGCAGGATACTGGATCGTTCGGCATCGTAGGAGCGCTTCTGCATCCGATATAAGTGCCGTGGAGGTACCGGCCGCTCGTCCATTAGATCGCATACGCTGTGTCTCTCTTCGCCGGCCTTGGATTCTTCCTTATTAGAGCTACCAGAAACTCAATCGTGCTCTCAACGCATGATCTCGCTAGTATGTCCGGGTTGCTTGCAATAGTAGCAAACCGGCTGCTCCAAAAGACACTCTGGAGCTCTATGACTTTCGGATCCACATTTATAACATCCACTTCTGCTCTGACTCTTATGGTTCTTCTGAGACCCTCCAGAGAACTCACGAAGGGGACGCTTCCCTTCTGCGATCTAGTGACTCTTCCGTCGACCTCGATAGTTCCTTTTGCTCCCTTTCTTCTCGAGTCCCCGGTCAACCTGGTTCTGCTGCTTGCCCTTAGTCATCTGTTTCTCGATATCTTTCTCCTTGGAGATTTGCTGGGAAGTCATCTCGATAAAGAGGGCACGGTCCAATGCCTCCCTGTAGGAGGTAATGCTAGATCCTGACATCCTAGCTCTGATATAAGCTGCTAGGCCCTGGGTGAACTGGTACATCCGGTCTGAATCCTGTGCTACCAGATGAGAGCAGAACTCTGATAGTCTGGTAAACTCTACGTTGTACTCCATAACAGAACGGTCACCTTGCTTCAGGCTTAGAAACTCCTGACGTCGTCGTCAGAAAACGCCAAAGGAAAGTATCGCTTCCGAAAGCATCTCGAAAGTGGACCAAGTAATCCCACGCTCCCGAGAGTCTTGTAATTTCCACCAAGTGATAGCCTGATCTACGAGATGATATGCGAAGGCCCACCTTCTCCACATCTGTGCAGTTCATATACTCGAAGGTGTCTTCCATATTTTCCAGCCAAGATCGGGCAATCCATGGGTCGGACTCCCCTCGGAATAAGGTGAACTTCTCCTTGGCTGATCGTGCTAACACGAGTATCCGCGACTTATCATTGAGCCTACTGGACTCTGTGGGCTCTGGCGTAGTCAGTGGTGTATCCGGATTCTGAGGCTCCGGATCACCAATAGGGGGTGGTTGAGGCTGTGCTTGAGCGCAGCTCGGCCTCACCCAGATCTCGTCCCTCCTCCGGCCGCCGCTCGATGGACGACCTCGACCACGAGTCTGAACAGGTGGCATGACTCTGACAGTATTCACCTGTTGAACAAGTCTAGATAAGCATCGAACTAAAATATAAATTATCAGGAATACTTACTTCGTGTTGCCCGGAGCTTATGTCGATGTCTATACCATCTCACAAAAACCAAAACCGAAAAATATACCGACTCCCGAGAATCGAAGACTCGACTCAAAAACAATATTGTATGGCATCGCAGAACCTTGGGCTCTGATACCAATAAAGTTGTCACGCCCCCGAGAGTATGTCGTGCCGAAAATCAAACGGACGGCATCTCCCCTATACGTGGCAACATCTCAGGTTAATACAAGGCCCACAACAACAACACAATAAACAGATATAAGTATATCAAACACACAGCGAAAACATAAACACATACCCACAACAAAATATACCAAAACATACGGGTGTACACCCCCTAACAAGACCACAGTATTAAAACCGTACATAAAACGTCGAATCAAAGTAAAGTCCACAACATAAAGACAAGTCCATACATAGAACAAAATCCATAACACAAATACAAATCATAAATCCTCGGGAGACTCAAAATGTGGAGATGGGATGGATCACAAGTAGCCTCCAAGTCGCCACGAAGATCTCTACCGCTACTGGGCGAGAAAAACCTGTGGTTCGTGGGAGTGAGTAAAACTCAGCAGGTGATAGATAAACATGTATATTAATATCACATGTATTTCGACAGTAAAATCTACAGGTATCACTAGCATGATAATATATCCATGTATATACCATCTAACCAAAAGTCAATATGAACTGCAGACATACCTGAACGTCTGCTACGCTACATTTATCCAACCTGAGCACATATACACAACATATGGTTTAAAGAATAGAACTAATTCATACTACATCCTGCTATGGGTCAAGGGTAACACAGTGAATAACTAACCAATATAAAAGTGATGGCCTACTACCATACAGAAGAATGTGATAACATGTATGAATATGTGCAAACAAATGCAACAAACATAGTACATACAAATGCAGCATCACAATAAGCACATCTATATATAGACTACAGCTATATACGTATGCTAATCACAATCATCCATATATATATATACATGCATATATGTATATATATGGTAATATGCAAAAATGTCATAAGTCGGCAATGCAGTATGCATGGTCATGTCGGCTCACCCTAAAGCTACCACGACCCCAGTGTGGCCTCGGTGGCTCGAGCATGACAACTGTCCCAACTCAACACCAACCACTACTCTCGAGTGGCCGAGTGGGCAGTATGATCGAGTAGCATATAAGCGTAAAGAGCAAGCTACACGATGGGGGTCCCTGCTGTTGGCCACTCCGACAGTCACTACCCATGAGTGGTCGAGTGCCACACATGCAAGACTACGCAGACGCAAATCCAACTATCACCGTCTCAGTAGTGATAGAGTGCGGCACTACAATGCTCGCCCTCACAGGTTACTCCTCCTGAGTAACGCGAGGCGAGATATTGCGACACTCTCGACCACAAGGGAGACATCGTCGCCAGCGTGCATGCAAATGACATGAATGTAAGGTCTCACAAATAGACATCCACACTAGACTCTCTACTCTACAGAGGGTCGTGCTAACCAGATCAACGCACTCTCTATCCTGTAGAGAGTCGTACTCAACTGATCGTATCATACTAGGACCACCGGTCCGTAGCGACACCCTAAATACCATTCACCCCACCATTTGCATAATGCATGGTCGGTAGAAACATGCAATCTAAGGGGTACTAGAATTAACTCTTGGTTCAAGACATCATCTACCTACGGATGATCTTTTTGCCAAATTTACAATCAGGTTGTCATCCGTACCTTACTACTTGTATTTAACTTAAACAAATTCTAAGTTATTTACATCATCTATGTGTATAACTCCTAATCATGGTAACATAACATGATAGCATCAAGGAGTTAAAAGCCAACGGATAAAGTATCAAGCATAAGATGAATAGAACAAGATCAAGGTAACATGATCATTTAAGATGATCATGCATCTAAATCTGTATGCATTACTACCTGACCGGGGTAGGAATCACCCACCTGATAAGAAACTCGTGACAATAAAAATCCTCACGGCCGCGGTCCTGCCTCGTATCCACGTCCTGCACAAACCATAACATGCATCAATTACCTTTTAGTACAAGCAGACTACAAAATACGAATTAATTACTATATCGTTCTTATAGTCGCATTCTTTTATCGACTTACTACTTAGGAAAATCTCCTAAATTATCCAAGGTCGATTTACTATAACTAACCTTCACATTAGACCCTCAAGACATCATAAGTCACCTTATTTCCTAAATTCAATTTCCCAACCATATATCTGATAATTCTCCATCAACTATACATTGGCCTATCCTTTTGTTAACATATCAGCTATTCACGAAACCCCAAGGCTTGCAACGAATAAACAAAAGGATCCTTATGCCACCACTTATCTCACTGCCCTTACATCCATTCACAGTTAACTAGATAAATCAAGGGGAAACCTTGAACGATACCCAACCATCAAGCTGCCCTAATCATCTGCTCGAGACCACTGCCCAAACTCAAACAACCATCATCATCAAATGAAACTTACTGAAAAAAAGGGAGGGAATTTGTGCTTACCAACACTTGAAGCTTCACCGGCAGTACCAATCCTTCCCAATCCTCAACCGGTTGTAAACAAGCCACTGCCCAAATAAATTTTCGAGCTTAGCCACGGTGAATCCACAGAATATTCTACTTTTGTTCAAGATAAGGAGAACCAAAATCACAGCTTACCCTTCCCTAACCCCAATCGGCAATGCACGGCTTGGGTTGCCGGAACCCTAAATGACCACACCGCTGCCCTAATCAAATCCGGTTACATATGAAATCCATACCAAACGAAATTCACAGATCATCCTACTCTCGTTCACAAGGTAAGGAGGGATCGACAGCTTACCTAGCTCCCGCGACGATCGGCCAAATCAACTCGCACTCAAACAGAACGACGCCATTGTCGATCCAAGCGCGCGAGGGATCGAGGAGTCGGGATGGGAAAGGCCGGCGGGATCTCGGCGACGGGGCAGGGAGATCGCGCGAACGGAAAGAGATCCGCTACTCAGAACTGCTGGATCGACGGAGCAGGGGGGTCGCGCGAACGGGAGAAAATCCACTGCTCGGAACCGCTGGAGCGACGGAGCAGAGGTCGCTTCGCTTCGGGGGAAGAAACGGGCTCCGGCCGGTGGAAAGAAATCGCCGAGGAAGGAGTCGCGAGAAGAAGCAGACGAGCGAAGAGGAAGAGGTCTCGGGGCTATGAAGAAGAAGAGGAAGATCTCGGGTTTTAATGAAAAGTCGGCGATCGGTGAAACGGAAAAGGAATTTCGGCTTGCGTTACGAAGGGGAAAACGGGTCGGGTGGAATGTAATCGGGTCGAATTTCAGACCCGACAAGCCCTTTAATTTCTTCTAACCGAAAAAGAGTCTTAGAAATCTCCGTTCGAGTCCAGAAAAATTCCTAAAAATTCCTGGAAAATTTCTATAGGGTATTCTCCTAATTACCCCACATCTATAATCATTATTATTAATATTATTATTATATTTTTTTTTTCGTGGTATTTTACATTCTCCCCCACTTATATAAAATTTGGTCCCCAAATTTCGTACTTAAATGCTAAAATTAATTAAGCATATTCCGAAATAACCACATACCTCAGGTAAATAGATGAGGGTATCTAGCTCGGATAGTATCTTCCAGCTCCCATGTAGCCTCCTCATCTGTATGATGCTGCCATCCCACCTTTACAAGTCGGATGGTTTTGTTCCGCAGCTGTCGCTCCTTGCGACCAAGAATCCGCACCGGAGTCTCCTCATAAGTCGCATTCGCCTGGAGCGGTATCGGAACCTCTTTCAAAACATGGTCAGATCGCGGCACGTATTTCCTCAGCATAGATACATGGAATACGTTGTGAACACCCGCAAGTGTCGGAGGTAAAGCCAACCGATAAGCTACACCTCCAATCCGCTCTAATATCTCAAATGGACCAATATAGCGTGGAGCTAATTTTCCTTTTAGCCCAAATCTCTTGACTCCTTTGGTGGGTGACACTCGTAGGAATACATGGTCTCCGACTGAAAATTCCAGAGGCCTTCGCCTCCGGTCCGCATAACTCTTCTCGCTTGGCCCCAGTGCCTCGATAACCGCTGCCCGATCACTCGCACCAACTCGTGATCATGTCAATACTCGAGGCCCCAATATCCGCTGCTCCCCAACTTCCTCCCAGAACACAGGAGATCTGCAGGGTCTGCCGTATAATGCCTCGAATGGAGCCATCTGGATAGAAGAGTGGTAGCTGTTGTTGTAGGCAAATTCCACTAAAGGAATGTGATCCTCCCAACTGCCACGAAATCCATAACGCAAGATCTCAAGATCCTCTAAAGTCCCGGATGTCCGTCTGTCATGGATGAAAGGTCAGATCGAGTCGAAGCTCGTGCCCATGGCTCGCCGCAGACCGCGAATCGGAAGTAAAGCGCGATCTCTATCGATATGATACTCAATGGTACACCATGCAATCGATGATCTCTCAAGAAGATAATTCCGCTAGACGATCCAATGAATCCGCCTCACGACGCGGAAGGAAGTGAGCCGATTTGGTTAATCGATCCACGATCACCCAAATCGCAGATGTCCTTTACGGGTTCGGGTAATCCCGCAACGAAGTCCATCGTGATATGCTCCACTTCCATTCCGGATCGGATTTCTGAGTAACCCCGCAGGTTTCTGATGTTCGGCCTTCACTTGCTGGCATACTAGGCATCGTGCAACAAAGTCCGCAATATCTCGTTTCATACCGTTCCACCAGTATAAGCGCTTTAAATCTCGGTACATCCGAGTACCACCAGGATGTATAGTAAATCTCGACTGATGTGCTTCCTGTAGCGCTTCTTCCTTAATGGGTGTGTGTCCTAACACATAGTCGCCTAAACGTACACCCTTCTCGCCGCCGAGAAATCCGTCGACGCTCGAGTCTATCGTCGCCAAGAACTGCAGATGCTGATCACTGACTTGTGCTTCCTTGATCCTCTCGGCAATGGCTGACTGGGCAACCATAGAAACTAATATCCCCCGGGGTGTTTGACCGTGTTCAGACAATCCCAACTCTGAGAACTGTCGAACTAGATCGATGGCAATCGCCGCCGATGATCGCCGAACTCCACGAGACTTCCGCCACAGATTCGCTACCACATTAGCCTTTCCCGGATGATACTGGATGGTGCAGTCATAATCCTTCAAATACTCCATCCACCGTCTCTGTCTCAGATTCAGCTCTTTCTGTGTGAACAGGTACTTCAGACTTTTATGGTCTGTGTAGATCTCAAAGGTAATCCCATACAAGTAGTGCCTCCATCTTCAATGCGAAAATAATGGCGGCTAACTCTAGATCGTGCACTGGGTAATTTCTCTCGTGATCTTTTAGTTGACAGGAGGCGTAAGATACCACACGGCTGATCGCATCGTAATCGCTTCCCAACCGTAATCGCCTCAATCTTACGGGATCTACAGAATACCTGCTGACACCACATGTCCAAGAAAACCCACTGAGGATAACCATAATGCACATTTGCTAAACTTGGCATACAACTGTTCCTGTCGCAAAATTTCCAATACTATCCGCAGATGTTGTTCATGCTCTTCCTCGGATCGAGAATAAATCAATATATCGTCGATGAACACTATTACGAACTGATCTATATACCTTAGGAATACCCGATTCATTAAGTCCATAAATGCAGCTGGGGCATTCGTGAGACCGAAAGGCATCACTAGAAACTCGTAATGTCCATAACGGGTGCGGAAAGCTATTTTCTGAACATCCTCATCTCTTATCCGAAGCTGATGATATCCTGAGCGCAGATCAATTTTAGAATACACACATGTATCCTTAAGTTGATCGAATAAATCTTCTATCCTCGGCAGTGGATATTTGTTCTTAACTGTGACTGCATTCAGTTGCCGATAGTCAATACATAACCGCAACGATCCATCCTTCTTTTTGACAAAGAGTACCGGTGCTCCCCATGGTGAAACACTAGGTCGGATGAATCCATTATCCAGCAACTCCTGCAGTTGAACTTTAAGTTCATTCAGCTCCTTTGGCGCCATCCGATAAGGAGGTTTCGATATAGGCATGGTTCCTGGAATCACCTCTATCGCAAATTCAACTTGCCTAGGAGGTGGCAAGCCTGGAAGTTCATCGGGAAATACATCTGGATACTCTCGGACTACTCGCACATCAGAGAGGGGTGGTAGTCCTGAGTTCTCAACTTTGACCAGAGATAGCAAATAACCCTGACAACCCTGGGCCAATAGCTTCTGAGCTTGTAAAGCTGATATAATGGATAATCCATCATCTCTAGTACCAACAAATTCCCAAGCTGGCTGATCTAGTGGTCGGAAGGTCACTACTCTTGCTCTACAATCCACCGTAGCGTGATAAGCGGCCAACCAGTCCATACCGAGAATAATATTGAACTCTATCATTTCCAACACCTGAAGGTCCACTGTAAGGATATGCCCGTCAAAGTCTAATGGGCAACCCTTAATTTCTTGGTGGCTAGTTAGCACCTCTCCTGATGGCAAGGATACTGCTAACCCACAAGAACGAACCCTGGGGATTCTTCCAACTCTACTCAGAAATACTCTAGATACGAATGAATGGGAACTACCTGTATCTATCAACGTATCAGCATATATAGAATAAACTGAAACCATACCGCGTATGATTGATCCATCAGCCCGCTGTGCCTCCTCTCTAGTGATTGGCCCAGCCTCTATATTCGCTTACCGCATCCCTGACGTAGTAGTGTGCCTCCACTCCTACCGGATATGGCTCTGTGATACCGAGGCCGAGTGCAGGCATAAGGTATCCCTGAGAGCTGGCTGGTAATGACGGTGGTGCAGATACCCCTGGGTAGTAGATCACCGGAGATGCAGGATACTGGATCGCTGTCGGCATTACTGTAGGAGCGCTTCTCGATCCGGCATAAGTGCCGTGGAGGTACTGCCGCCTCTGCCCATAAGATCGCATACGCGGGCCGCCTTCGGCTGCCGTTGGATCTTCCTTATTAGAGCTACCAGAAACTCCAATCGTGTTTCTCAACGCATGCCTTGGCTAGTATGTCCGGGTTGCTTGCAATAGTAGCAAACCGCCGCTTCCAAAAGACACTCGAGCTCTATGACTTCGGATCCGCATTTATAACATCCACTGCTCGCTCGACTCTTATGGTTCTTCCGAGACCCTCCAGAGAACTCGATGCCGACGCTTCCCTTTCGCGATCTAATGACCCTTCCGCCGCACCTCGTATAGTTCCTTTTGCTCCCCTTTCTTCGAGTCCTCGGTCAACCTCGTTCCGCTTGCCCTTGGTCATCTGCTTCTCGATATCTTTCTCCTTGAGATTTGCTGAAGTCATCTCGATAAAGAGGGCACGGCCCAATGCCTCCTGTAGGAGGTAATGCTAGATCCCGACATCCTCGCTCGATATAAGCCGCTAGGCCCCGGGTGAACCGGGTACATCCGGCTCAATCTCGTCTACTGTATGAGAGAGCGTAACTCGATAGTCTGGTAAACTCTGCGTTGTACTCCATAACAGAACGGTCACCTTGCTTCAGGCTTAGAAACTCCTGACGCCGTACTGTAGAAAACGCCGAAGGAAAGTACTGCCTCCAGAAAGCATCTCGAAAGTTGGACCAAGTAATCCCACGCTCCCCGAACAGAGTCTTCTGTAATTTCCACCAAGTGATAGCCTGATCTCTGAGATGATATGCAGCAAGGCCCACCTTCTCCACATCTGTGCAGTTCATATACTCGAAGGTGCCTTCCATATTTTCCAGCCAAGATCGGACAATCCATGGGTCGGACTCCCCTCGGAATAAGGTGAACTTCTCCTTGGCTGATCGTGCTAACACGAGTATCCGCGACTTATCATTGAGCCCTCTTGGACTCGTGGGCTCGGCGTAGTCGATGGTGTATCCGGATTACGAGGCTCGGATCACCAATAGGGGGTGGTCGAGGTGGTCTTGAGCGCAGGCTCGGGCCTCTCGCAGATCTCGTCCCCTCCCTCCGGGCCGCCGCTGGATGGACGGCCTCGACCACGAGTCTGAACAGGTGGCATGACTCTGACAGTATTCACCTGTTGAACAAGTCTAGATAAGCATCTAACTAAAATATAAATTATCAGGAATACTTACTGTTGCCCGAGCTTATGTCTGCTATACCATCTCACAAAAACCAAAACCGAAAATATATCTGACTTTGAGAATCAAGACTCGACTCAAAAACAATATTGTATGGCATCGCAGAACCTTGGGCTCTGATACCAATAAAGTTGTCACGCCCCCGAGAGTATGCCGTGCCGAAAATCAAACGGACGGCATCTCCCCTGTACGTGGCAACATCTCAGGTTAATACAAGGCCCACAACAATAACACAATAAACAGATATAAGTATATCAAACACACAGCGAAAACATAAACACATACCCACAACAAAATATACCAAAACATACGGGTGTACACCCCCTGACAAGACCACAGTATTAAAACCGTACATAAAACGTCGAATCAAAGTAAAGTCCACAACATAAAGACAAGTCCATACATAGAACAAAATCCATAACACAAATACAAATCATAAATCCTCGGGAGACTCAAAATGTGGAGATGGGATGGATCGCCGGCGCAGCTCCAAGTCGTCACAAAGATCTCTACATTGCACGGCGACAGAAAAACCCAGGGTCCGTGGGAGTGAGTAAAACTCAGCAGGTGATAGATAAACATGTATATTAATATCACATGTATTTCGACAGTAAAATCTACAGGTATCACTAGCATGATAATATATCCATGTATATACCATCTAACCAAAAGTCAATATGAACTGCAGACATACCTGAACGTCTGCTACGCTACATTTATCCAACCTGAGCACATATACACAACATATGGTATAAAGAATAGAACTAATTCATACTACATCCTGCTATGGGTCAAGGGTAACACAGTGAATAACTAACCAATATAAAAGTGATGGCCTACTACCATACAGAAGAATGTGATAACATGTATGAATATGTGCAAACAAATGCAACAAACATAGTACATACAAATGCAGCATCACAATAAGCACATCTATATATAGACTATGACTATATCATTATGCTAATCACAATCATCCATATATATATATACATGCATATATGTATATATATGGTAATATGCAAAAATGCCATAAGTCGGCAATGCAGTATGCATGGTCATGTCGGCTCACCCTAAAGCTACCACGACCCCAGTGTGGCCTCGGTGGCTCGAGCATGACAACTGTCCCAACTCAACACCAACCACTACTCTCGAGTGGCCGAGTGGGCAGTATGATCGAGTAGCATATAAGCGTAAAGAGCAAGCTACACGATGGGGGTCCCTGCTGTTGGCCAATCTGACAGTCACTACCCATGAGTGGTCGAGTGCCACACACGCAGGACTATGGCACGCAAATCCAACTATCACCGTCTGTAGTGATAGAGTGCGGCACTACAATGCTCTGCCCTCACACCGGTTACTCCTCCTATGAGTAACCGTGGAGGCAGGATGACTGGCGACACTCTCGACCACAAGGGAGACATCGTCGCCAGCGTGCATGCAAATGACATGAATGTAAGGTCTCACAAATAGACATCCACCCTAGACTCTCTACTCTACAGAGGGTCATGCTAACCAGATCAACGCACTCTCTATCCTGTAGAGAGTCGTACTCAACTGATCGTATCATACTAGGACCACCGGTCCGTAGCGACACCCTAAATACCATTCACCCGACCATTTGCATAATGCATGGTCGGTAGAAACATGCAATCTAAGGGGTACTAGAATTAACTCTAGGTTCAAGACATCATCTACCTACGGATGACCTTTTTGCCAAATTTACAATCAGGTTGTCATCCGTACCTTACTACTTGTATTTAACTTAAACAAATTCTAAGTTATTTACATCATCTATGTGTATAACTCCTAATCATGGTAACATAACATGATAGCAGCAAGGAGTTAAAAGCCAACGGATAAAGTATCAAGCATAAGATGAATAGAACAAGATCAAGGTAACATGATCATTTAAGATGATCATGCATCTAAATCTGTATGCATTACTACCTGACCGGGGTAGGAATCACCCACCTGATAAGAAACTCGTGACAATAAAAATCCTCATGGCCGCGTCCCCTCGTGATCCACGCCTCCGCACAAACCATAACATGCATCAATTACCTTTTAGTACAAGCAGACTACAAAATACGAATTAATTACTATATCGTTCTTATAGTCGCATTCTTTTATCGACTTACTACTTAGGAAAATCTCCTAAATTATCCAAGGTCGATTTACTATAACTAACCTTCACATTAGACCCTCAAGACATCATAAGTCACCTTATTTCCTAAATTCAATTTCCCAACCATATATCTGATAATTCTCCGTCAACTATACATTGCCCTATCCTTTTGTTAACATATCAGCTATTCACAAAACCCCAAGGCTTGCAACGAATAAACAAAAGGATCCTTATGCCACCACTTATCTCACTGCCCTTACATCCATTCACAGTTAACTAGATAAATCAAGGGGAAACCTTGAACGATACCCAACCATCAAGATGCCCTAATCATCTGCTCGAGACCACTGCCCAAACTCAAACAACCATCATCACCGAATGAAACTTACTGAACAAAAGGGAGGGAATTTGTGCTTACCAACACTTGAAGCTTCACCGGCAGTACCAATCCTTCCCAATCCTCAACCGGTTGTAAACAAGCCACTGCCCAAATAAATTTTCGAGCTTAGCCACGGTGAATCCACAGAATATTCTACTTTCATTCAAGATAAGGAGAACCAAAATCACAGCTTACCCTTCCCTAACCCCAATCGGCAATGCACGGCTTGGGTTGTCGGAACCCTAAATGACCACACCGCTGCCCTAATCAAATCTGGTTACATATGAAATCCATACCAAACGAAATTCACAGATCATCCTATTCTCGTTCACAAGGTAAGGAGGGATCGACAGCTTACCTAGCTCCCGCGACGATCGGCCAAATCAACTCGCACTCAAACAGAACGACGCCACTGTCGATCCAAGCGCGCGAGGGACCGAGGAGTCGGGATGGGAAAGGCCGGCGGGATCTCGGCAATGGGGCAGGGAGATCGCGCGAACGGAAAGAGATCCGCTACTCAGAACTGCTGGATCGACGGAGCAGGGGGGTCGCACGAACGGGAGAAAATCCACTGCTCGGAACCGCTGGAGCGACGGAGCAGAGGTCGCTTCGCTTCGGGGGAAGAAACGGGCTCCGGCCGGTGGAAAGAAATCGTCGAGGAAGGAGTCGCGAGAAGAAGCAGACGAGCGAAGAGGAAGAGGTCTCGGGGCTATGAAGAAGAAGAGGAAGATCTCGGGTTTTAATGAAAAGTCGGCGATCGGTGAAACGGAAAAGGAATTTTGGCTTGCGTTACGAAGGGGAAAATGGGTCGGGTGGAATGTAATCGGGTCGAATTTCAGACCCGACAAGCCCTTTAATTTCTTCTAACCGAAAAAGAGTCTTAGAAATCTCCGTTCGAGTCCAGAAAAATTCCTAAAAATTCCTGGAAAATTTCTATAGGGTATTCTCCTAATTACCCCACATCTATAATCATTATTATTATTATTATTATTATATTTTTTTTTGTGGTATTTTACAACCTAGTTACTTATGGGCCGAAGCTATAAACACTGCATGTTATGTGCAAAATAGAGTGATAATTAATAAAATACATGACAAAACATCTTATGAAATTTTTCAACAATAAAATACCTTCAATAAAATATTTTAAGGTATTTGGATGTAAAGTATTTATTTTAAATACGAAAGACCATCTAGGTAAATTCTCTTCAAAAACTAGTGAAGGAATATTTTTAGGATACTCGAACACTAGTCGGGCCTATAGGATTTATAATAAGAAAACCCTAAAAATTGACGAAACAATAAATTTAAAATTTGATGAGGAAGAAATCACTAATAAACAATCGAACACATTGAAAAATAATCAAAATGATCTAAATAAAACTACACATGATGAAGAAGAACAACTTAATTCTAATCAATGTGAAGAAAATCTGAAGACATCTAGAATTAATCCTAACCATCCAATAGATCAAGTATTGGGAAATCCAACCTTAGGAGTTCAAACCAGATCAGCACTAAGAAACTTAAGTCAAATCGCATTAATATCAAAAATAGAGCCAAAAACAATAGAGGAGGCCTTACCAGCCACTGATTGGATAATATCCATGCAAGAAGAATTAGCACAATTCGATAGAAATGAAGTATGGGATTTTGTGCCTCCACCTGTAAATAAATCAATAATAGACACTAAATGGGTGTTTAGAAATAAATTAAATGATCAAGGAGAAATAGTAAGGAATAAAGCTAGATTAGTGGCTAAAGGGTTCAGTCAAGTAGAAGGGCTAGTGTTGGAGATCGAACGACCGGCTAGAGGGGGGTGAATAGCCCTCAATCGTTTGGTGGCGGAATTCGCTCGTTCTCGTTGTGTTGCTTGTCTACAATTGTTGTTAGAGCAGCGGAATAACAGTAATAATGAAACTAACAACAATACACAATCACACAACACAAGATATACGTGGTTCGGAACCAAATGGTTCCTACTCCACGGGCGAGCTCACCGAGCTCTAGTTATGCGCACGGCACTAACTAAACTCCTTCTCGACTACACGTCGGAGGTGGAGAAACCTCTCACAAGCAATTACAACAGTAATATACAAATACAAACAAGAATACAAATACAATACAAAAGAAACACTTTTCACTGATTGCTTTTGATCACTTGTTTGTTGCTTGCTTTGATTGGCTCTTGAAGGACTGGAATGCAGCAGCAATTCCCCTCCAATAGCTCCACAAAAACCATGGCAAACACCTCCATCTCGAGCTCCGAGCTATTTTCTAATCGCCAAAAGGCCCCGGGCCGACGCTCGTAGTCATTTGTCTCACAATGGCGATCCACGCTGCATAAGTTCCAACGGATCACCTACCAGTCGACTGATGATGCCCATCAGTTGAATGGTGACCTAGTAGTCGACTGCCCAGTCGGCTACGGAGCGTTCTGTGCTCGCGACACTCCCATTAGTCGACTGCCAAGCACAAAACCCTAGCCTTACACCAGTCGAACCCTAGTCGACTTGGATCAGTCGAACCGGCACCTATGCCAGTCGACTGATGTCGAGCAAAACCTCAAACACCAAGTTGTTTGAGCATCCGACCATCGGGTAAACCCTCAAACATCAAGTTTAAGCCTCCGACACTCATTCTTAGTCACTTGGCCAAGTCCACCTTATCCCTCATGGAGTTCTCCATCGAAGCACTCTTCCCTCGGCCTACGTCCCTCGGATGCGCCAAGCGCAGGGCTTCGCAACGCCATCCTTCAGGTCTCATACCCTAGAAGTATGCTTCCCTTTGGGCTCACTCCATTCGCTCCCCGTCCGGCGGTCCCTCGGATGCACCAAGCGCACGACTTCGCAATGCCATCCTTCACCGACTCAAGGACCCGAGCCTAGTGAACTTGCCAAGTTCTCAAGACTTCCCAAATGCACCAAGCGCACGGCTTCGCAATGCATTTCTCACCAAGCACCAAGCGCACGGCTTCGCAATGCTTTGGATTTCCCATGCCAAGCACCAAGCACACGGCTTCGCAATGCTTTGGACTTTCCCATGCCAAGGCTTCCCCCTTGGACTTCCACACCAAGCTCCATGCTTGGATTTTCCATGCCAACCCCATGTTGGACTTTCCCATGACAATCCCATGTCATGAGTTTTGTCTATCATCAAAATACTATCAAGGTACTGCTCGAGTCAAACTCGAGTCAACCTGGGCCGATTGCACCAACAATCTCCCCCTTTTTGATGATTGACAAAACTACCATCTCAAGTCTACCAATCCTCCCATATTGGCAATTCTCATATCCCAATGAGAATTCCAACAAACCCTAATTGGTAACTTGGTAACTCCTCCCCCTTTTTGACATTACATCAAAAAGGTCCTCAAGGGTTTCAATGTCTCATATCCCAATGAGATCTTACAATCTTCCCCTTGGCATGCCCTCAACCTTTCTAGTGATCCCATATCACTTAAGAGAGGCAACCCAATTTTCCTCCCATGAGGAAATACACATCCATCTTCCCATGATGGATACCTCCCCCTAGAGGCTTGCTCCCCCTTGACCATTGCACCAACAATGTCCTTGGAGAGTCCCTAAGCCAATAGGAACATTAACCAAATCAAAATTAAGTCAAAGTTCAACAATGAACTCTCTTCCACCTTAAAGTTGATACTCTCCCTAAAACCCTTCTCCTAATCCATGTCAAATAGATTTCCATCCTCTCTAATGCTCTCCCAAGCATATCCTAGGGTTAGGAGTGGTTAGGGGACCTTAACCTAGTTGAACATGGGCCTAACCAACAAGATTTACCCGAAATCAGCTTGGGCAGTCGACTGAAATCATAAATCAAACGGCTGCCACCCCCATCGATCAATCACATGTCGATCCATAATCGTGATTTGATCACTCATTCTGATTTCCGCATTGGAAATGGATTTCCGAAATCCATAAGTAAATATACATAAGTTTAAAATTCTTGAAATTTGGTATGTATATTACTTATCATAAACACTATGGGTGAAAAATATTGGAAAATTATTTTACCCATTAAATTAGGAGATTGATACAAAGTCCAAAATTTAAGAAAAGCTTCAATAAAGAGCCCTCTTTGTATCATCCCATTCAATGGTGATAGCTATCAAAAGATAGGCTTCGCCAAGGTTTTTCAAAATGTTTTTAAAACCTTTATTTTCTTTTTCCTAAACATCTCACCAATATCTAAATGTGTAAAACACATACAAGTCAAAAATCTTAGTGAGATGTGGGTTTTTTGTTCTTTATGTTCTCATGCATATTTCTAAGGCAACATAATTTGATTCCCTTCAAATTGTGCCATAGTCCTTAATTTCATTTTATTTAATGCATGATATGATTATGGCATAAATATGATATAGATAAAAGTATATGCCAAAATCATGATGTCATGGCATGTAAATGATATTTAAGCATACATGACATATAAAAATAAATCTAAACATTATCATGACATATTTAGAGATACAAATGAGAATGATGTCATGACATGGCAAGGCAAATAAAGCATGGCAAGAAAAATATACTAAGGTATAAAATACCTAAGTGTTAAAATCAATTTGCCATTTCTAGGGATTAAATTCACTTTGCCTTAAACCATTCATTTCCCTAGTATGCCAAAAACCCAAAATAGCACACCACGACCTCTATGACCTAATTGTGCCAATTTAAATCATTTTAAACTTCTCAAACACATTGGCACATCCTAATGTGTCAACTCTACTATGGTTAGGTTAACTACCCATCCATTTAGGGTTGACACACCCTAACCCATCTAGCGTGAATCAATCACGCTTTTAGGAACCCAATACCTATTGGAGCTCCTTGGGTTAACAAGGTATTCCCTAGGGATAACTTCCCTAGATACCTTTCTAATGACCCTTTTTGGCTTTGAAGTCTTAGTCAAATGGGTCTTACTTGGGTCAACTCTAGAGGTGACTCCTCCATTGACCTTCTTAGTGGCTACATTTGATTTCTTTGAGGTGTTAGCCACTAAACACATACCATGGCTAGACTTAGGGATGGCTTCCCTATTAGCCTTGGGTTTTCCTAGACCTAGATGTGGTTCCATAATTAAATGGAACATTATGGTAGGACATAGGTTTGTGACCCAAACCCTTCTTGCCCTTAGACATTTCTTGTTTTCTAGGTCTTGACTTTAGTACATTAGACCCCTTAACCGAATTTGATATTATTGCTAGGGTCTTCTCCAATTTTTCTAACCTTGACCTCAAGGCTTGGTTTTCTAACTCTAATTTTCCCAATTTTGAATTTTCATTTATCTTTTGGGAAATGTTTTTCTTTTTAGGCATATGCCTAGATTTCTTGGGATTAACACCCAAGTTTTCTTCAATTCTCCTAATTGACTCCCTAGGTAAAATAGATCTAGTGTTTTGAGTCATAGGTTTGTCCTTAGAGAAACTAACATGCTTAGCACCTAAGCAATAAACCTTATTGTTTCTCCTAGCATGCTTTTCATTAATAATGGCAAGAGAACTAAAATAATTCTTAGCATGCTTTTTAATTCTAGAAATTGAAGGTGCATTATTTAACTGTACCTTAGGTTAGCTTTAGAAGCTCCCCTACATGAGTCACACCTTCTTGCCCTTTCTTCCTCCCCTAGGGCATTGGCTTCGGTAATGTCCCCGTTGGTTGCATTTAAAGCACACAATGTGCTCTTTGCTCTTGATTTTGGGAACACCGGCATCCTTTGACTTTGGGTTGACTTTTGGTGTTGATGCCTTTTCCTTAGCCAATTTAGGGCATTTACTCTTGTAGTGCCCTTTCTCCCTACACTCAAAGCATATTATGTAATTTTTATTTAAAATAACAACACTTGAGTTACCTAGGGAGTTGGTGGAGGCCTCTTCACTTCTTCCGGAGATAGAAGCTTCATTTTGATCTTGCTCGAATGAAATCCTTTCCTCCCCTCAACGCTAGAGGTGGAGGTCTCCACCAAATCATCAACATCATCAAAAGTAGATGGTGCTTCTTCTTCGGCATTATCCTCTACATGTGCCGGTTGGGAGTTTTCTTGAAATTTCATTATCTTCTCCCATAATTCCTTTGCATCCCTATAGTCACCCAAACTAGACCAAATTTTGTTAGGTAACAAATCATTAAATAATTTTATTACCTCGAGATTTGTCTTGAAGTCCTTAATTTGGTCTTGGGTCCACCTTGACTTTTCAATTTGCTTGTTGTATTTGTCCCTAGGCATCTCAAAACCATTTTCTACAATAATCATATAATCAAAATTGGTTTCAGATATACCTCCATCCGCTTCTCCACTAAGCAAAATCTCCATCGAATTTCGTGGATGGATGAAGCCATTTGTAGTGCTCTCGCCATGGTTAGTCCTTGAAGAGCGACTCTCGGCTCGATACCACTTGTTGAGATCGAAACGGCCACCAGAGGGGGTGAATAGCACTCAATCGTTTGGTGGCGGAATTCGCTCGTTCTCGTTGCGTTGCTTGTCTACGATTGTTTTTAGCACAGCGGATAACAATAATAATGAAACTAACAACAATACACAATCACACAACACAAGATATACGTGGTTCGGAACCAAATGGTTCCTACTCCATGGGCGAGCTCACCGAGCTCTAGTTATGCACACGACACTAACTAAACTCGTTCTCGACTACACGCTGAGGTGGAGAAACCTCTCACAAGCAATTACAAGAATATACAAATACAAAAAGAATACACAATACAAAAAGAAACACTTTCACCGATTGCTTTGATCACTTGTTTGTTGCTTGCTTTGATTGGCTCTTAAGGACTGGAATGCAAAGTTAATTCTCCAATAGCTCCACAAAACCATGGCAAAAACTCTCCATCTCGAGCTCCTTTTATAACCCGTGATCGAAAGCTATTTTCGTGCCTTAGCGCCGACCGCTAAAAGGCCCTCGGCCACCGATCGCCCTCGTAGGCCGCTTGTCTCACAACCGCCAGATCCACGCCGATAAGTTCCTTAACGGATCACCTTTACCGCCGATAACCGATGATGCCCATCACCGATCGTGACCGAGTCGACGATCGCCTACGCCACGGAGCGCTTCACAGGTTTCGCGATTCATTGTTCATCCCTCGGCGATCATTGCTTGATCGGCCTGATCATTGCCAGTCCATGGCAGTCAACTGCTAAGCACAAAACCCTAGCCTTATACCAGTCAAACCCTAGTCGACTTGGATTAGTCGAACCGGCACCTATGCAAGTCGACTGATGTCGGGCAAAACCTCAAACACCAAGTTGTTTGAGCATCCGACCATCGGGTAAACCCTCAAACATCAAGTTTGAGCCTCCGACACTCAGTCTTAGCCACTTGGCCAAGTCCACCTTATCCCTCATGGAGTTCCCCACCGAAGCTCTCTTCCCTCAGCCTACGTCCCTCGGATGCGCCAAGCGCATGGCTTCGCAACGCCATCCTTCGCGTCTCATACCCTTGTAGTATGCTTCCCTTTGGGCTCACTCCATTCGCTCCCCATCCGGCGGTCCCTCGGATGCACCAAGCGCACGACTTCGCAATGCCATCCTTCACCGACTCAAGGACCCGAGCCTAGTGAACTTGCCAAGTTCTCAAGACTTCCCAAATGCACCAAGCGCACGGCTTCGCAATGCATTTTTCACCAAGCACCAAGCGCACAGCTTTGCAATGCTTTGGATTTCCCATGCCAAGCACCAAGCGCACGGCTTCGCAATGCTTTGGACTTTCCCATGCCAAGGCTTCCCCCTTGGACTTCCACACCAAGCTCCATGCTTGGATTTTCCATGCCAACCCCATGTTGGACTTTCCCATGACAATCCCATGTCATGAGTTTTGTCTATCATCAAAATACTATCAAGGTACTGCTCGAGTCAAACTCGAGTCAACCTGGGCCGATTGCACCAACAGCTAGATTATGATGAAACCTACGCACTAGTAGCTAGACTTGAGTCAATTAGAATGTTGCTAGCGTATGCGGCAAATAAAGGGTTTAAGTTGTACCAAATTGATGTAAAATCTGCATTCTTAAATGGAGTAATAAAAGAAGAAGTATACGTAGGTCAACCTGTTGGGATGTATACTGAAAAGTCTATCTTTTGTATGAACATCTTTATTTTGAAATAAGAATCACATGATCATTGTTTGCATATTTTTATGGCTATGCATATTGTCTAATACATTACATTGTAGATAACATGGTGTGTGGTGTCACACGGGAGATCATGTTATCGATTCCTTGTAAAGTATAAGTAAAGGCTCACAACCGAGATGGCTTTGGACAAACCATTGGAATGGTTATAGTGTGATTTGGTATTGGTTTGTCTTGACCATAGAATCACACTAGTGCACTTTGTGTGTATTGAGCAGGACCGACTTAGAGATGATTCTATTTATTGCTGACTACATAATCGAATCAGACCTCAGATATTATATTGTACATACTCTTAATCCCAATATAATAACGGGCACATATACTTAGTAGTCATTTCTTTGATTTACCAATGGGCGAGATTTATAGATTAAATCGATAGGCTCGGTAAGTTGGGAAATGATATTATTTATATGGTGTGTCGTTGATTATAGGAGGAAATTGTGTCCTATATATTAGGATGATGATGCCCCCTCCAGGAGCTCATAAGGTTCATCATGTAAACCCTGCAGGTGGACTTGGTCCGGCATGATGAAAAGGTTGAGTGGTACTACTCATGGAGTTAGATGTTGATTAATTAATGGTCAGTAAATTAATTAATCGACGGACATTCGAGATCTTAAACATGGGGAGAAAATGTACATATAATATATGGAGCCCATATTAACTTATGGGGGTTGGTGAGGTAGATCAATGATAAACCTTTAGTGGATTGGATTATCATTAATGGATCGGACTTTATGTGGGCTTGATCCATTGGGTGGCCAAGATCCAACTCCTCCTCATGGTCCCTATTGTAGCCTATTAAAACCTCATGCAGCTTAGATCCAATGGGAAACAAAACTCTAGATCCAAAGGTAGAGATTAAATCTCTAGATTCGACGGTTGAGATTAAATCTCTAGATCTGACGTTGAGATTTAATCCCTAGAATCAATGGTGGAGATTAAAATAAGGCTTATCCCTAACTCTATAATAGGAGAGGCTAGGGTTGGCATGGAGAAGAATTAAGAAGCAAGGGGAGGCTTGGAGTTGGCGGCAAGGAGTTGGAGCTAGGGTTTGGGCTTGGCGACACCAAATAAGGAAAGACTTTCCTTGTCTTCTTCTTCTCCATTGGTGGCCGACACCCATTGAAGCTCTTCCAGCCCTTGGCCAGCATCCAAACTCTCTCCTCTCCTCCTCCTTGGGCGGTGGAACCAATCCTTAGGGTCCTCCCTTAGAGCTTTTGGCCGGCAACCATTGTTTCCCTTCTCCTTGTTGGCCGGCGGCAAGCAAGGTGCTTGTTGCTTGTTGGTTGGCTAAAGAAAGGAGAAGGATCTTGTTTCTATTCTTCCTCTTGCTCGGAACGAGCAAGGAAGGAAGATTGGTGATCTAGAAGCTTCAACTTTTGGTAGATCGTCGCCCACACAATGTCCGAAAGGAGGAAGGTCATACAATAGAAGATCGAGAGGTATATCGATTCTCTATTTTCTCTTGTATCATGTTTATATTTGTTTTTCAATTATGTGCATGATATATTCTGTTTTTTGGCTAAATAATACTTGGATCCCGAACATAAACACAAAAGCCAGCGATCCATATATCGTCTATTCCACGGCTACTCGTAGAATAGAGGTTGGTCGCTTGAACAATAAGTTTGTTCAAGTGACCACTCTATACGAATAGCACGACGATGACAAGGTTGCTTGGGCAATCCCTCTTGTCAAGGATAAATTTTTTTATCCGGGGACGTAGAAGGGATCGCCATGAACAAGCGACCGAGTTAAAGGGGAAGCGAAGCTTCCCCTCACGGACTCGAAGACATAACCAACAAGTGGTATCAGAGCCACGGTTTTCGGTTTTGTGTGTTTAGGATTCGGTTAATTTTTATGCACTTTTCATATATTCTATGTGCCGGATAATAGTAGGGTATGCATAGGTTAACTCTTTGGTTGCAGGCATAAGATCCAACTATTATGGCCATATGTGTGTATGTGATTGTATGTGTATATTTTGTTGAATCCTCGGGGTTGACGAGGCTAGTATTTAATTTTTTATAAATTAGATACGGCATTGTTTAGACACTCTTTTTATTTTAGTTTACTTTCGATCTAGATTTCATGTACACTCCCTCGTGGAGTATAGGATCGATGGATGTAAATTAAAATAGATTTTAGTCTCGGCTCGGATCTCCGGATGGCTCGTACATGGCGTAGGAGGAGCGGACGAGAAGGCGATGCGACGGGAGACATATTGAAGACAAAAGCCATAATAGTTGGAAAATAATTTATTTTTCATATTTATTGCTTATTGTTTGATATGCATGTCGTAGGCTAGAAAATTCCTCAATTTCAAATTACTAAGTGGGAGAGGGATATTTTTATAAATTCCCACGGCCTTCATTACAATTTGACAAGTGATGCAAACAAACTTGCGCGTCGGCTCTGAGTGCCTTCCTCCCCATCGGATGAGTTTGTTTGCGGATCACAAGGTCGAATATGGTTATAGGAAATTATTAAGGAGTGTGTGTACTTCCCCATCGTAAGGCACATAACCCGAGATAATTACCTTGGTACCAAGTAATGGTGAACACTTAGATACAAATATAAGTATCCTCCCCATCGGAGTCACTGCTTTTATTTGTAGGGCCGAAGAGAAACCAACTATTAATTTTATTTATCAAAAAGTTAGGTTGACAAGATAGTAAAATTAATGGGTAAAACCTCCTCTTACAAATGTAGAATTCGTATACGTCCACACGATCGTGGCATACGATATTCTCGGTGTTTTGAGGTGTTGGTTAATTTTAAAATTTTATTGTTTAAGGAATCAATAATTTTTTGAAATCTAATGTTTTGATCTATGTGATTCTTAGGTTTTCTTTCAAAATGACTTTCAACCCGCTTGCTGTGATATTGAAAGAGAATAAACTTACTGGACCCAACTATGTTGATTGGAAGAGGAATCTAGACATTGTCTTGACTACTGAGGAATACAAATATGTACTCCTCGAAGAGTGTCCTCCTAAGCCTACTGAGGATTCTGGGGAAAAGGAGAAAGAGAGTTATAAGAAGTGGATAAAGGCCGATGAGATGGCGCGGTGTTACATTTTGGCATCTATGTCAAATGTACTGCAACATCAGCATCAAGCCATGCCCACAGCTTATGACATGATGCTCAATCTCAAAGAGCTTTTCGGACACCAGAATCGGGCTGCGAGGCAAGAAGCCATGAGAAACTTGATGACGACCACCATGATTGAGGGAACACCCGTAAGGGATCATGTTCTCAAGATGATGGCTCATTTAAATGAGCTGGAGGTCCTTGGAGCTGAGATCGATGGGGAAACCCATATCGATATCATATGCCAGTCTCTACCTAGGAGTTTTGAGCAGTTTCGCCTGAACTACAACATGAACAAGAGGTTGTATTCATTGGCGGAGCTTCTGACAGAACTCCAGGCGGCAGAGGGGCTATTTCGTCAGAGTGCTCAGGCACATGTCATGGTGACCCAAAAGGTTTCTACTTCTAAGCCGAAAGGCAAGAAGAAGAAGAAATAAACTGGGGCGAAGGCGATGGGAGGTACTCAAGGAGGAGTGAAGAAGCCGAAAGGCAAGTGCTTCACTTGTAAGCAGACTGGACACTAGAAGAAGAACTGCCCCAACCGCAAGCAGAACAAAGGTATATCTTTTAGTCTAGTCATTGAAACATGTTTAGCAGTGTTATCTACCGGCACATGGTGTGTAGATATGGGAGCCACTGATCATGTCTGCAATACTTTGCAGGGGTTCTAAGAAACCAGACGACTAGCTAAGGGAGAGATTACCGTGTACTTGGGCGATGCCACGAAGGTGGCGGCTATTGCAGTGGGAGATGTTCATTTATCTTTTGAGAAAAATAAAGTTTTGGTTCTTAAGAATTGCCTTTATGTACCTTTATTTAGAAAGAATTTAATTTTGGTTTCTAAATTGTTTATGGATGGATATTCTTTTAATGACAAAGTTGTTATAAAAAGGAATAGGGACATTATCTGTTCAGGTGCATTGATAGGAAATCTATACACACTTGAACCAAAACCTCCCACGATGCAAATTGAAGTTAATAACTCATCTTCTAATTCCAATAAGAGAAAAGAACCTTCGAAGATGAACCAAATATATCTTTGGCATCTTAGGCTTGGTCATATTAACCTAAGCAGAATTCAAAGGTTGATAGCTGATGGACCTTTGGGTTCATTAGTGGTGGAAGATTTCCCAACCTGCGAATCTTGCTTGGAGGGTAAAATGACCAAGAGGCCTTTTAAGGCCAAGGGGTATAGAGCCAAAGATGTATTAGAATTGGTTCATTCTGATTTGTGTGGTCCTATGTCTATCCAGGCTAGAGGCGATTTTGAGTATTTCGTCTCTTTTATAGACGATTATTCGAGATATGGATACATTTACTTGATGCGCCGCAAGTCTGAATGCTTTGACAAGTTCAAAGAATTCAAGGCTGATATGGAGAAATGTCAAGGTAAAAGTATCAAGACACTACGATCTGATCATGGTGGTGAGTACCTCTTGGGAGAGTTTAGTAACTACTTATCAGAGGCTGGGATTCAATCCCAATTGTCTGCACCTTGCACACCCCAGCAGAACGGTGTAGCAGAGCGAAGGAATAGAACTCTTATGGAGATGGTTATATCGATGATGAGTTATTCTGAGTTGCCAGATTCATTCTGGGGATATGCTCTAGATACGACAGTGTACATTCTGAACTTAGTTCCATCTAAATCAGTGCCTTCTACTCCCACAGAATTATGGACTGGGCGAAAGCCTAGTCTAAGATATATTCGGATTTGGGGGAGTCCAAGACATGTGCTGAAGGCAGATGCTGGTAAGTTGGAACCTCGTACAGAAGTACGCATGTTCATTGGTTATCCTAGAGGAACGAAGGGTGGTTTGTTTTATAGTCCTAGAGATCAGAGGGTGATCGTTAGCACGAACGCCAGATTTCTAGAGGAAGACTATGTGATGAGCCACAAGCCCAAGAGTAAAATTGTTCTTGAGAAATTAAAAGGGGAAGTCACTTCTTCAGTACCACCGGTACAAGAGGATATGTCACAAGTCATTGCACCGTGTGTCACAGAGGATACACAGGTGATACCTCGTCGTAGTGGGAGGGTTGTCAGACAGCCTAATAGATTCATGTTCTTGGGAGAATCTTCTGATTTGGTCCCTGGCGAACATGAACCTGATCCCTTGACATATGATGAGGCGATCCAAGATAAAGATGCATCATCTTGGCAAAATGCAATGAATACTGAGATTGAATCTATGGATTCGAATCAGGTCTGGGAGCTAGTAAAACCACCCGATGGTGTAAAAAACATTGGATGCAAGTGGATCTACAAAAGAAAGAGAGGAATAGATGGGAAGGTTGAGACCTTCAAAGCAAGGCTTGTTACGAAGGGGTATACTCAGAAAGAGGGTATCGATTATGAGGAGACCTTTTCGTCGGTAGTCATGCTTAAGTCTATCCGGATTCTCTTATGCATAGTAGCTCATATGGATTATGAGGTGTGGCAGATGGATGTCAAGACAGCTTTCCTTAATGGAAGTCTTGAGGAAAACATCTATATGAAACAACCAGAGGGATTCATTGCGAAGGGCAAAGAGCATCTTGTATGTAAGCTTAATCGGTCCATTTATGGATTGAAGCAAGCTTCGAGGTCTTGGAACATCCACTTTGATGAGGTAATCCAGTCTTATGGATTTATTTAAAGTCCAGATGTTAAGGATAATAATGATCAAACTCAATTTAATACACCTTCTAGAACAATAAGAGTTCATCAAAATCACCCTCTAGATCAAATTGTAGGTGAATTATCTCAAGGTGTTAGGACTAGGTCATTTCATAGGGATCCCTCTTGTCATATAGCTCTAATCTCTCAAATTAAGCCCAAAACAATCAAAGATGCATTACTTGATCCGGATTGGATCTTAGCAATGCAAGATGAATTGACTCAATTTGAAAGGAGTCAAGTATGGGAGTTAGTTTCTAGACCTAATGACAACACCATCATTACTACAAGATGGGTCTTTAGGAACAAACTAGATGACCAAGGAAATATTACTAGGAATAAGGCAAGGTTAATTGCAAGGAGCTTTAATCAAGTTGAAGGACTTGACTATGATGAAATATATGCCCCGATTGCTAGGTTAGAGTCTATTAGGATCCTATTAGGGTATGCCTCCTATATGGGTTTCAAACTCCATCAAATGGATGTTAAATCGGCATTCCTAAATGGGTTTATTAAGGAAGAGGTATATGTAGAGCAACTTCTCAGGTTTGAAAATATGGACTATCCAAACCATGTATACAAGCTTAGGAAAGCATTGTATGGTTTGAAACAAGCTCCCCGGGCTTTGTATGAAAGATTATCATCTTTCTTAATCTCTAAGGGTGCGTTTGGTTGGGGGTTTTTGTTGATAACCTTGTTAGGTTATCAACAAAAACCTTGTTTGGTTTAGGTTATAAACAATTACCTAGTAATTGTTCATTACCTGGTTATAAACAAAAACCTTTTTAGGGGGAATCGGAAAACCTTGGAGAACCAAGGTTTTTGTTGATTCCTGGGGTTAAGGAAACTTTTTTCCAATATTACCCCTAGCAATATATTAAATCTCAATTTGTCAAAACTCAATCGATTTGTCGTCCGTCGTCGGTCGCCGCCCGTCGCCGCCCGTCGCCGACCGTCGCTCGTCGTCGGCCGCCGCACCGCGCCGTCATGGCCGCTTCGCCAACCGTCGCCGATTGCCGCCGTCGTCGCCGCCGCCGACCTCCGCCGTCGTCGATCGCCGCCCGTCGTCGATCGCCGCCGCATCGTCGCCGCCCGTCGTCGATCCGCCGTCGCCACCTCGCCGCCGCCGTCGTCGCCGCCGTCATGAGTCGCCACCGCCGTCGTCGCGAGTCGTCGTCGCCGTCGCCGCTCCACCGCCGCCACCCGTCGCCGGCTGCCGCCCGTCGCCGGCCACCGCCGCCGCCTGTCACCGGGCACCATCGCCACCCGTCGTCGCCACCGCGTCGCCTTGCCGCCACGCCTGCGCCATCATCGCCCGCCATCCTGCCGTCGCCCGGTATCGATCCGCCAGCCCGTCGACCGATCGTCGCCGCCACCGCCCGTCGGCCGATCACCCGCCGCCGGCGCCGTCGCCGACGGTCGTCGTCGTCGTCGTCGCCTTGAGCAAAGACAAAGGATAATTTAGTAAAATGTTAAACTAAGTTATATATTAAAACCTCCAACCAAACAAGGTTTTTATCTAAGGTTATACTTTATTCCAAGGTTATGTTTTATTCCCTGGTAATCACATAACCAAGGTTATGTATGATTACTTGAACCAAACGCACCCTAAGGACTTTAAGAGGGGCAGTGTAGATCAAACTCTATTTATAAAGTCAACATCAAAGGACATCTTTGTAGCCCAAGTATATGTTGATGACATTATCTTTGGGTCAACAATTGATGAACTTCTTCAAGATTTTATTAAGAATATGGAAAATGAGTTTGAGATGAGTTTAGTTGGGGAACTAAATTTCTTCCTAGGCTTACAAGTCAAACAAACAAGTGAAGGAATTTATATTTACCAAACTAAATATGCTAAGGAAATGATTAAAAAATTTGGTTTGGAAAATGCTAAAGTAGTGTCAACTCCTATGGCAACTAATACAAAAATAGATAATGATCATGAAGGAAAACAAATTGATCTTACACTCTATAGGAGTATGATTGGTAGCCTTTTATATCTAATCGCTAGTAGACCCGATATATTATTTACGGTTGTATGTGTGCTAGGTACCAATCATGTGTCAAAGAATCTCATTTAGTTGTCGTTAAGAGAATCTTAAGATATATTAAAGGCACACTAAATGTAGGACTATGGTACCCTAGGACTAGGTCTTTTGATTTGATTGGGTACACCGATTCCGATTATGCCGGTTGCAAATTGGATCGAAAGAGTACTAGTGGTGGATGCCAATTTATTGGGTCCTCCCTAGTTAGTTGGAGTAGTAGGAAGCAACCTTGTGTTGCTCTATCCACCACCAAGGCCGAGTATGTGGCTATGGGTGGTTGTGTAGCTCAACTACTATAGATGAAACATACCTTAGAGGACTATGAGCAATCCTACTCCAACATAAAAGTATTTTGTGACAATGTGAGCACCATAAATTTGACCAAAAATTCGGTGCATCATTCTAGGACCAAACACATTGAAGTGAAACATCACTTCATTAGGGATCATGTGGCAAAGGGGGACATTGAACTCAATTACATTGAATCTAAGTCCAACCTAGCCGACATCTTTACCAAGCCTCTCCCCAAAGTAGAATTTTTATCACTTAGGAGAGAACTTGGAATGTGCTTAATTGAATAAAGGTGTAGGTTTGCATGATCCTATAGAAATCCTAGGATTTATACCTTTAAGCATCTCACAAAATCCATAAGAAACTATAATTTTTGTATTGAGCCACTTATACAACATGTGAGAGTTAGGAAGATGCACTTTGTTCATCATGCTTGTTATGATGCATTATTATGGGCCAAAGTGTCATCTAGAGACATTAATCCTTCATTGGACCAATCATTGGGAAGACTTATACACAATTTATATGCATATAGCTCCAAGAATATGATTGGAAATGTCAAATAAAACATGATTTAAACTATGTTTATCATATTTTAAAAAATAGTTTTCAAGTGGAACACAAAAGTGATACAGAGTTTACAAAAACATTAGAACTTTTGTTAGTTTCTAAGTTTGTATCAATATTGAAATCTGGAAAACATATATTTTTCAAAATATTTTTCCTTGATAAATAATGATTTCATAAATATGTGCACAAAATTTCGTGATTTTTCGAGGTTTCTAGAATTTCTAACGCATTTCTGAAGTTGAGATGAAAAGGCTGAAATTCGGATTTCAGGCATATCAGTCAACTGCATCAGAAACCAGTCGATTGATGCATTGTATTTTCTGATAAAAAGCTCTATTTCCAGCATTTAAGTGTATCTTTGAATGTCCTAAAACTATGATATGATAATATTCAGTATAAACAAGTTTTTAGGACTGTTTGATACGATGTTTTAGAGGGAGTTTCGTAATATATATCTTTTCATCCCCAAAACATACATTGTTGGTGCAAAGTTAGGATTTAACCTTCAATCTTTTGTTAGGCTTTGCTCCACAAGTTATTCTTTCATCATAAACCATATCTTGGATTAAAGGGGAGCTTAATTTCAATCTTATACCTTAGTTCAAGATTACAACAAATTTAATTCTTTTACGATATTTATGAATCCTTCTCTTTTTGATGTATGTCAAAAGGGGAGAAGAAATTTTTAAGTTAGAATTCATATTGGAAACATGATTATGTGCATGTTTTAAAGACCTAACTTAAATGATTGTCAAACATCAAAAAGGGTGAGATTGTTGGTGCAATAATGCCCTAAGCATTTATATGTTTTGATGTTTGGATAATCATCTAAGTTAGGCAATACTTTGTGATCTAATTGTGAATGTGTTTAAGTGACAGGGAAATCCAAGTATGAAGACTTGGTAAAGGCAAAGTCCAAGGAAAAGATTTGGCGACATAAGACCAAGCATGTAGTCTTGGCGGTATTAAGTCCAAACGGACCTTGGCAAAGGAAGTCCAAAGGCAAATCTTGGCAGCGTAAGTCCAAGCATGTAGTCTTGGCGGCATAAAGTCCAAGCACACTTTGGCAAAGGGAAACCCAAGACATGACAAAATCGAAGGAAGCTCTTGGAAGCAGGCGCAAAGGATGAACAAGTCACGGACTCGGAGGGATCCTAGAGGTGTAAGGCTTAAGGAAGAGCTAGAAGGTTGAGTCTAGGACTAGGGAGTCAAATTCAAGTATGAATTATTCATACTTGACGAGTATCAGTCGACTGATATGATGTATCAGTTGACTGTTAAGGTGCTTCGGCCAGTCGGTGAAAAGGCGGCGAATAGTTGATGACTAGTCATGGCAATCGATCGATGTCACCATCGGATCGTGACCGATACATCGATCGGATCGATCAAGTTAAACACGGGCACAGAATGGAGTCTCGCTCGACTGCGCTTCGTGATCACTCGACTGATCACACCATCAGTCGACTGATTGATGGATCAATCGACTGATAAGAGTACCGTTGGAGGTAACGATTATGAATCCAGCTATTCGAAAGCCGTTAACCGCGCCCTCAATCGACTGATGTTGTACATTAGTCGACTGATAGTGCTCCAACAGGAAAATCAGCCCTCTCTTTATAAAAAGAGGGCTTGTGGTGGTTTTGAGGATTATTGCTCACTTTCTGATCATACTCTCAAGCCTCCACGAATTCTCTAAGCTTTCTAGTGTTTTTATTTCCCCTCCTCCTCTCTAAACTCCATCTTCATCCTTTGTAAGAAGAGGAGGGTTGTTGTAAAAGAAGGCTTCTTAGTGACATTGATTAGGGTTGATCCACCTTAAGGATCGCCGTGGAGTAGGAGCGCTATCTCCGAACCACATAAAGGAATTGTGTTAGCATTGTGTTTTTATTTTCTTTTACTATTATTTTTGTTGTGCTTCCGCTAATCATTTTTGTAAAAACGGAAAACAAGCTATTCACCCCCCTCTAGCTTCCAACGATCTCCTACACTTGGGGATCAAGAAACATAAAGATCGATAAGGGGATGACACAGTATATGCCTCATTGATCGATCTAAGATATCAGAGATAGAAGGACACCGTCATACATGATAATAGTCATGGAAAGGTTGTCAGATCTCGACGATCTTGTAACTTGGGTAGCAATGATGTATTGCTAGATGTCGCTCATTGCTTATGTATCTAAAATGGTTTTAGATACATTGCCAACGTTATAAGAGCCTATAGGGTCACACACAAATGACATTCTATTTTGGAGATGGTTTCTTTTAGTTGAACTAAAAGGACAATTGAGCATATGGCCAAGACTTGAGTTAGACTCAAATTGGTTAAACTTGAGTTGGACTCAAGTTGAACCATGGAAGATGATTCATCATCATGCATGATTAATTTGATTAATCATGCATAGGGTATTCATGATGAGAATTCATGAAGGAGAATACCAAGGGTCTTGATATTAAGAGTTTTCTTAATGAGAAGATAATAGGAATTAATTGCAAGGTTTGTAATGGCTTAAAATTGCTTTTGAACGTGCAATGACAATTGGTGTGGTTTTTGTTTTTTTGGGCGTGCAAGCCAAAAAGAAGAGAAGTGTTCTCTCTTCCCTCTATCTCCTCTCCTTCTTCTTCCAAAGGGATCTTGGTGTTTTGCTAGGGGTTGCTAGGACAACGTTACTCCAAATCGGGTGGGTGTCAGTGTGGATACTTTAGAGATACGGTTACCCTTACCGTATTGAGATCCGACAGTGTTTGAAAAAGTGGGATTGCGAAGGGTACACACCGAAGGCATATTCCTCATCTAGATAAGATCTAGACTAGATTAAAGAAATTGACTTATATAGTTTTGCATGGATCTCTGGTGGGATCCGGAGTTTATATATATTATTTCCGCTACGGTTGTGCGAAGTATTCGCCCGCGATGTTGTGAACATCAGATCCGGAATTTTCCTAACAGTGGTATCAGAGCCACTTGCAAAACATATATTTCGTTATAATGATTAATATGTGATATAAATCTAGATCTTCAAGTTTTCTATGAGTTATAAAAAAATATGAATTATGGATACACGAATTTTAGGCTTGAAATGTTGATAAAGGGGCAAAAAGGGGTTGAACAGGACGACACACGGTCGTGTTGAAAAAACACGGCTTGGCCATGTTCAAACCCACAGTCGTGTTGAAAGACACGGCCTAGTCATGGGCACCTCTGTGAGAGCAACCCACGGGCGTGTGGAAAGAAATGGCCTGCCCGTGTGGGCCTCTGATCACCCCAGAGGTCGTGCCAATTGGCACGACCCGACCATGTTGGACACGGGATGCTCCAGAAGCAAGGGTCTTGGGTTCATAGTGATGGACCAAGGGCAGTAACTCATTCAAAGAGTTGAATTGAAAATAAAAATTTTCTTCGGGGGCGCTACCCACGAGGCCCCATGTGCGCCTTATGACCGCCACTAACCACTAAGCGGGCTATTAGTGGCATTGCGGCTTATTGGTGAAGCGGTTTTAAAATTCATGTATGTATAATCAATTTTATAAAATTATATCATTATGAATGATATGGAGCATGGTTATGGCCTAGGACCCAATATGATTGTGGTTGTATGTGTTGTGTGTGCATGTTGTAATTCATAATGCGGCTTGCATGTCACGCCTTCATCTCTATTTTTCCTGTTGTAAAATAGATTTAGACTCGAATGTAACTCGAGTGTTCTTATTTTGTAATGTACAAAATGAAGAAATGGAAAGTCCATTGAAGGTTGAAGTTACAAGGAGGATGCCGACAACATAGGATGACCGAAGGAAGCACTTGGAGAAGATGTCATTCCTAGGTTATTCATTCGCTCTTCTCATTGGCTTGAGAAGATCGTAGATTTGGGCCATAACCATGTCACGTTTAAAGTTATATGTTGATATATATTATGCTTGCATGTGATGCTTGTGTATGTGATGATTATATGAGATGCATGCGTAGTTAGTTGTCACACAATTAAGTCACTTATTATATGCCTACCAAAGTTTAATACTTACTATTACCTTGTTCAATCGTAGCGCGTTTGCCAAAGCAAAGTGACTCGATTTACCTTGGTAAAGTACGACAGGACAATTGTGATGACCGCCGATTAAACTTTGGGTTTGACTTAACTAAGCTCTCTCAATTAGATTGATGAACTTAGAGGCATAGCTCATACGAGACATCTACCTACATTATACAAATCTTGGGTGATTAGTCAAAGCTAACTCAAGATGAGTAGTAATTTAGAAGGATATCTCATTCGATGGGCACTATGAACAAATAATGTTGTTCATAAAGATATACAAGAGTTACATTAGATGCAATTGGTACGAGTTACCTACCTAATTTATACGAGTCTTGGGCGATTAGCCAAAGCTAACTCAAGATGCGGTATAATATGGATCTTGTACCACTTTGTGACCAGTGGGAGAATCATTTAGTTAAAGGTCTAATTAAATGATTGAAATATGATACATGTCTGCATTTTTGTTGTAGATCACTATGTCTTCAAATACGTCAAATACCCTATCTTTGTGATCGGTCCTTGAGAAGGACAAGCTCAATGGAGCAAACTTTATTGACTAGTATAAAAATTTGAGAATAGTTCTCAAACAGGAGTGGAAACTCTATGTCCTAGAGCAACCCATTCCTGAACCACCCACCAACAATGCCACTCATGCTGATAAGGATGCTTACAAGAAACATCAAGATGATGCATTAGATGCATCATGCCTTATGCTTGTAACCATGAACTCTGAGCTTCAGAAGCAACATGAGAACATGGATGCTTTTGCTATAGTTGCACACCTGAAGCAACTATATCAAGGGCAAGCGAGGTACGAGAGATTCGAGGTATCTAAGGTATTATTTCAATGCAAGATGCAAGAAGGAACACCCGTAGGAACTCACGTACTCAAGATGATTGGGTATGTGGAGAACCTTGATAGATTGGGATTTCCTTTAGGCCAAGAGTTGGCCACTGACCTTATTCTGCAGCCCTTGCCTAGAGGCTTTAGTCAATTTGTCATGAATTATTACATGAGTAAAATTAACAAACCATCGCCTGAGCTCTTAAGCATGTTGAGAACTGCTGAGAGCAATCTTAAGAATATACAACCTAGTACTAGTGATGTACTTATAGTTAAAAAGGGCAAAGGTAAGAAGAAGTCTAAAGGCAAGACCCAAGAAAAGGGCAAGAAAGCATTGAAGCCCAAAGGTGGGGTGGCCAAAGAAGGGACTTGCTTCCACTGTAAGGAAGCTGGACATTGGAAGAGGAACTGTAAAAAGTATCTTGAGGAAGTCAAGAAGAAGCAAAGTGAGACTTCTGCTTCAGGTATACATGTTATAGAAGTCAATCTATCTATTTCTTCTTCATGGGTATTGGATATTGGTTGTGCTTCTCACATTTGCACTAATGTGCAGGGTCTAAGAAGAAGTAGATCATTGATGCAAGGAGAAGTGGACCTGCGTGTGGGCAATGGCGCAAGAGTTGTTGCTATAGCTGTAGGAATATATTCCTTATTATTGCCGAGTGGTTTGATTTTAGAACTTGATGAGTGCTATTTTGTACCTGCAATAACTAAGAACATTATGTTTGTTTCTTGTTTGGATAAGAAAGGTTTTTCATTTACTATAAAGGACAAACATTGTTCTATTTATTTAAATAAAATGTTCTATTGCAGTGCACATTTAATGAATGGACTCTATGTTCTAGATCTAGAAAACCCAGTCTATAACATAAATACCAAACGATTCAAATCTAATGATTTGAATCAGACATATCTTTGGCATTGTCACTTGGGTCACATAAATGAGAGTCGCATATCCCAGCTCCATAGAGATAGATTACTGGACTCATTTGATTTTAAATCATATGAGATATGCGAATCTTGTCTTTTAGGCAAGATGATCAAGACTTCATTTAGTTGACAAGGCGAACGAGCGACAGATTTGTTAGGCCTCATACATAGTGATGTTTATGGTCCTTTCAAAGTCGCAGCCAGAGGAGGTTATCAATACTTCATTACATTTACTGATGATTTCAGTAGATATGAATATGTGTATCTTATGAATCACAAATCAGAATCCTTTGAAAAGTTCAAAGAATTCAAGAATGAAGTACATAACCAACTTAGAAAGAGTATTAAGATGTTTCGATCAGATCGAGGTGGGGAATACCTTAGCCAAGAGTTTCATGACTATCTAGTTGAGTGTGGGATACGATCTCAACTCACTCCATCCGGAACACCACAGTTGAATGGTATATCCGAGAGGAGAAATCGTACTCTATTAGATATGATACGATCAATAATGAGTCATACAGATCTTCCTCCTTCCTTCTAGGGATATGCTCTAGAGACAGCTGCTTTCACACTTAACCATGTTCCATCTAAAGCAGTCATCAAGACACCATATGTGATATGGATTGGGAAGAGTCTCAATATGTCTTTTATGAGGATTTGGGGATGTGAAGCTTACGTGAGACGTCAAGTTTTAGATAAATTAGGCCCCAAATCAGACAAGGGTTATTTTGTAGGATATCCTAAGGAAATGAAAGGATATTACTTTTACAACCCCACGCTAGGCAAAGTGTTTGTCGCTAGAAATGATATTTTTCTAGAAAGGGAATTTATTTCTAGAAAGGCTAGTGGGAGTAAAATTGATCTTGAAGAAGTTCAAGATACACAAAATAGCACTGATGCTTTAATGCAACAAGAACAGGCACCCCAAGATGATGAGCATTATGAATCAAGGTCATCACAAGGAGTTGTGGTACAACCTATTCACGTAGACCAAGCTCTGCGCAGGTCTGATAGGATACGTCGTCAGCCTGAGAGATATTCTTTTCTCTTGGATGACAACGATGGTGTCATGCTTGATGAGCCAACATCCTATCAGGAAGCTATAATGAGCCTAGATTCTGAGAAATGGCTTGAGGCCATGAGATCCGAAATGGAATCCATGTACACTAACCAAGTATGGACTTTGGTCGATCCACTTGAAGAGGTCAAACCCATTGGGTGTAAGTGGATCTTTAGGAGAAAGACTGACATGGATGGCAATGTGCATACCTATAAGGGGTGATTGGTAGCAAAAGGATTCAAGCAGATTCATGGTATTGACTATGATGAAATATTTTCTCCAGTTACGATGCTCAAATCCATTCGGATCATACTTACTATTGCTGCTTACTATGACTATGAAATATGGTAGATGGATGTCAAAATTGCGTTTCTTAATGGAAATCTACTCGAGGATGTGTATATAACACAACCTGAGGGTTTTGTCAATCCAAAGGATGTTGGAAAGGTCTGTAAGTTGCATAGGTCCATTTATGATTTAAAGCAAGCTTCTAGAAGCTGAAATCTTCGATTCGATGATGCGATCAAAACATTTGATTTCATTAAGAATGAAGATGAACCTTATGTCTACAAGAAGATTAGTGGGAGCACAGTTGTTTTCCTCATTTTGTATGTAGATGACATACTACTCATTGAAAATAATATCCCTATACTGGAGTCTGTAAAGACTTGACTTGGGAATTATTTCTCAATGAAAGACTTAGGTCAAGCAACCTATATTCTTGGCATCAAGATCTATAGGGATAGATCTAGGAGATTGCTTAGTCTGAGTCAGAGTACATATATTGACAAGGTGTTTAAGCATTTTGTCATGCAGAATTCCAAGAAGGGATTTCTGCCAATGTCAAATGGTGTAAGTCTTTCGAAGACTCAATGTCCCTCTTCTGCGAAAGAGAAACAACGCATGGATCAGATCTCTTATGCATCTGCTATAGGATCTATCATGTACGCCATGATTTGTACTCGCCCCGATGTCTCATATGCTTTGAGCATGACGAGTAGGTACTAGTCAGATCCCGGTGAGTGTCATTGGACGGTAGTCAAGAATACTCTTAAGTACTTGAGAAGGACGAAAGAATATTTCTTGATCTTTGGAGGTGATGAGGAGCTAGTTGTAAAGGGTTACAGCGATGCAAGCTTCCAAACTGACAAAGATGATTTGCCATCACAATCAGGGTATGTATTTTGTCTAAATGGTGGTGCTGTGAGATGGAAGAGTTCGAAGCAGGACACAATCGCAGATTCTACAACAGAAGCCGAGTACATTACTGCTTCGGATGCAGCAAAGGAGGCAGTTTGGATCAAAAAGTTTGTTTCTGAGCTTGGTGTAGTTCCTAGAATTGTGAGCCCTATAGAGCTTTATTGTGACAACAATGGGGTTATAGCACAGGCTAAGGAACCTCGTTCTCACTAGCGTTCCAAACATATACTGCGGCGGTATCATCTCATTCGAGAGATCATCGATAGAGTAGATACTGATGCTAACATTGCAGATCCCTTAATCAAGGCTTTGGCACAGAGAAAGCATGATGGTCATACTAGGTCACTGGTCTTAGAGATTATAGTGATTGACACAAATGCTAGTGGGAGATTGTTAGTGTCATCCCTTAGTGTCAATCATGAGATGATTGATTAGGGATCATGTGTATCATATTTCATTAATAAAAGGCAAAGATTGTTTAATATATTTACTTTATGCATGTGCCAGCTAAAATAAATATAATAATGCCCTTGAATAGTAGGTTCTAATCTACAATATATCAATTGGTAGAATTGATTATGAGAAGCTGTAGAGAATATTATTCTTAATATTCCTAGTCAAGTATTAATAGACAAGAGCAATATTAATACATTGAGACTAGCATGTAGGTCAATGGATGACTTGATCTCACAAGTCATGGATATGTGATATCACATTGACACATGGATATATATATTAGAGAATATATATACTGAATTGACCCGCCATGAGAAAGTGTCATGGATCGTTATATGAGTGTCATATACTTTCTCATGTGACTATGAATAGTCCTTAGACCTGAAGTCACTACGGTTCCCTACATAAGGAGTTATATACTTTGGTATCGTCTAACGTCACACCGTAATAGGGTACAGTATAACGGCGATCACTAGGTATATAACGAATTATGCGAAGGGATGTGAGTGATGTAGATGAGATCTATCCCTCCCATATGACGGGAGTGATATCTTTGGCCTCTTGATAGAGTAGGACCACGAAATGCATGGTCATACTCAAATGAGTCAATATAAGATATTGAGCTTATTTGTTTGAGTCTACTTGGGGATCAAGAAACATAAAGATCGATAAGGGGATGATACGGTCTATGCCTCATTGATCGATCTAAGATATCAGAGATAGAAGAACACCGTCATACATGATAATAGTCACGGAAAGGTTGTCAGATCTCGACGATCTTGTAACTTGGGTAGCAATAATGTATTGCTCGATGTCGCTCATTGCTTATGTATCTAAAATGGTTTTAGATACATTTCCAACATTACAAGAGCCTATAGGGTCACACACAAATGACATTCTGTTTTGGAGATGGTTTCTTTTAGTTGGACTAAAAGGACAATTGAGCATATGGCCAAGACTTGAGTTAGACTCAAACTGGTTAAACTTGAGTTGGACTCAAGTTGAACCATGGAAGATGATTCATCATCATGCATGATTAATTTGATTAATCATGCATAGGGTATTCATGATGAGAATTCATGAAGGAGAATACCAAGGGTCTTGGTATTAAGAGTTTTCTTAATGAGGAGATAATGGGAATTAATTGCAAGGGTTGTAATGGCTTAAAATTGCTTTTGAACATGCAATGACAATTGGTGTGGTTTTTGTTTTTTGGGCATGCAAGCCAAAAAGAAGAGAAGTGTTCTCTCTTCCCTCTATCTCCTCTCTTTCTTCTTCCAAAGGGATCTTGGCGTTTTTCTAGGGGTTGCTAGCACAACGTGACTCCAAATCAAGTGGGTGTCAGTGTGGATACTTTAGAGATACGATTACCCTTACCGTATTGAGATCCGACGCATTTGGAAAAGCGAGATTGCGAAGGGCACGCACCGAAGGTATATTCCTCATCTAGATAAGATCTAGACTAGATTAAAGAAAATGACTTATATAGTTTTGCATGGATCTCTGGTGGGATCCGGAGTTTATATATATTATTTCCGCTACGGTTGTGCGAAGTATTCGCCCGCGATGTTGTGAACATCAGATCCGGAATTTTCCCAACACTCTCTTCACGACCTGGAGTCAGAATTTGACTCCAACGCCCTTTTCCTTGCTAACGAAGAGTCACTGATGGTCACGTCCCACTCAGCTGCTTGCACACCTTCAACTTCAACGCCCACTCCGATGTCCATGCCACCTAAATTACCCAATCCTCCTATTCTCTCTTCCTTCCCATCTCCAAAGGGTTCCCCTTCTTCTGTCATTTCGTGAGTAGTTTCGAACATTCTTCAACCGCCATTGAGCCTCCCCCTCTCATCTCCTGCCTCTATAAGCCCCTTAGTGATGGTTCTCTTCCCCATAACTTCCACATCCCCCCTTTCCGGGCATATTCCTTCCTTCTCTTATGGAGCCCTTCCTCCTCCTCTTCTTGGACCTATGGCACAGTCTTCTGTGCCATCCTCATTTTTGCTCGTCTTAAGTGAACCCACCCCCTTAGTTGCTTCTACTGCCTCTTCTCCATCTGATAGAGATTCACGGATCCTCAATTTGGAGGAACGCATCCTGTGGATGGAAAGTCTGCACCACACCTTGGAGCTGGTAAGATTTCTTGGTTACTTATGCTTATATTCTCAACAATAATCTTCTTCTCACTTTTCTGTCTTCAGGTGATGGTGAACTATCAGGAGTTGGATCGTTCCTTCTCCCATTACCGGTCCTAATTTAAATAGCAGTATTTGAGGCAATCGATGGCTAGCATAACCTTCCAAGAAAGAGAAGAATTCATGCTGTAAGAACTATTAATATGCCATGCCCAACTACTGGAAGCTCAACGCCAAAGGCGAGCAGATGTTGAGACCATATCAACCTTCCAATGTCAACAACAGAGGGATGCGAAAACTATATCCACTCTTCAACACCAGCAACAAAGGGATGCAAAAATCATATCCAGCCTCCGGTGTCAAAAGCAACCAAATGAAGAAACTATAGTTACACTTCGACACCAGAGGCAAAAGGATGAGGAAACTATATCCACTCTCCGAACCCGATTAAGCAAGGAGGTTTGCCAAAATTCAGTTCTGATATCAGACAGAGCTCGAGCTCACTCTTAAATATGCAAGCAAGAAATCTCTTTGCAACAACTGAGGAATGAGAATGCCCGCACCAGGACTTATACCGAGGTGGTGGAGGGGATTTCAGCTTCAATGCGTCGGGATGTGGTGGACATGTCAAGGGTTATGCAACAAGGTCAAACTTCCCAATCCCACAACATGTCTGCGCTGACTGACGCCATAATTCAAGTGTCACAGTAGTATAGTCAAGTTCATCGAGCTCTCCTGGAGCACAAGGAATGTTGCACCAAGTTCCACCAGGATGCCTATGCGACTGATCAAAACTGATGGGAGTGCCTATGGTCTTTGATTCGAACTACTTACCAAGATGGATTCAATGAGGCGGTTCGGCAATATACTGATCAAGGATTCCTCCAGCCCAACAACCAACTCCTTTTTTGAATTGGGAGATTGGCTTTAGATGCTATCCCCATGAACATTTTTGGTTGTAATTTTCCAGTTTGCTTTATTCTTAGGATAATGATAGACAATTGTTAACTTTATGCCATGATATTTGTATGACATTATTTCTTCTGAATGGCCCATGATAACTTAGCAATAAATTGATCGTTTTCCGTACTGCTCCTTGATTTCTATTTCTTTGAAACGAGAAACTGGTTTCCCTTAACACTTGCTTTTCGTAATTGTGCATAACTAGTGGTCGCAATATCATGACCCGACATTCATGCTATATTCTTCCTTTGCGAGATTTATAGAGAACATGTAAAACTTCTCTTTCGGACACCCTTCAATTACATGGTATAAAATTATTTTAAATGCACAACATTCCAGGGTCTAGGTAACTCTTTACCCTCACTATCTTTTAAATAATAGGTCGACCCAGCCACTCGGCGAGTAACAGTGTAAGGCCCTTCCTAATTAGGGGCTAGTTTTTTAGGATCTCCAGTAGGGTTGACCTTGCGCAACACTAAGTCACCCTCTTGAAACCTCCTGGGCACTACTCTTTTGTTGAAGGCTTGTTGTATTCTTCGCTTGTAAGCTTCGGCCCGGATTCGAGCTTGCTCCCTCTTTTCTCCCAGCAGATCCAATTCAGTGCTTCTCACAATCTAGTTTTGCTCTGGCTCATATGCTTCGACTCAGGCACTACTTAAAATAGCTTCCATCGGGATGACTGCCTTAGTTCCATACACCAGACTAAATGGGGTTTCTCCCATAGCTATTTTGGGGGTAGTTCGGTAAGCCCATAATATCCCGGGCAACTCATCCACCCAGCTTCTTTGCTTGGTGCCTAGCTTAGTCTTCAACCCTTGAATGAGAATCATGTTGGTGACCTCAACTTGAGCATTATCCTGAGGATGAGCCAACGAGGTGAAGGTCTGCTGAATGTTGAGACTTTGACATCATTCTCTAATCTTTTGACGTTGGAATTGGCGTCCATTGTCACTAACTAACCTCCAGGGAATTTCATACCGACATATAATATTCTTCCAAAGGAATTGTATTACTGCATTTTCTGTAATTTTGGCTAAAGGTTCAGCTTCCACCTATTTGGAAAAGTAATCCACTACTACCAGCAGGAACTTCTTTTGTAAAGGGGCAGTAGGTATTGGGTCGATGATATCCATTCCCTATTGATCAAAAGAACAATAGGCCACCACAGCTTTCATCAACTCGGCAGGCTGCTCAAATTTGTTGCTATGCTTCTGGCAGGCTGGACAAGTTTGTACTAGACGTGTTGCATCTTGATGAAAAGTTGGCCAAAAGTACCCAGCTAATAATACTTTCCTCGTTAATGCCCTTCCTCCCAGATGATTGCTGCAGCATCCTTCATGTATTTCCTGAAGCACCCACTCTTCGTCTTCCTTCCCTAAGCATTTCAATAAAGGTCGACTAAAAGACGTTTTGTATAGAGTCCCATCAATTATTCTAAATCGCTTTACTCATTTTGCCAAAGTTGATGTTGTTCCACCTTCAACGGGAACCTTCCCGTGCTACAAATCTGTCATAATATCAGTTCTCCAGTCAAATGTACAATCACCTCCTGGCACCACGTCTTCCACATTACACACTACCAAGGAACTAGGAACTTCCACGCAAACAGAGTCATGTCGCCTCACCCCTTCTAGAACACTAGTCAACCGAGCCAACTCGTCTGCTTTTTGATTATCCTCTCTTGGAATCTACTGCAGGATTACCTCCTGACAATGATCCTTCCCTTTTTCAAAAGCCACCAAATATTTTTGCAACCTTTTCTCCCGGACGATGAAAGCACCTTTGAGTTGCGACACGGGCAATTGAGAATCTGAATAAATAATGATTGAAGTGACTCCTACTGCCCGAGTTGCTTGTAACCCTGCCAAAATTACTACGTATTTTGTCTCATTGTTGGATGCTCTATATCCTAGACGAATGACTATATGAGTTTCCTCTCCTTTTGGAGATATTAGCACCACTCCTACTCTGTTCCCTGTAGCTCCGAAAGATCCATCCACAAAAGCGCTCCATGCACTCTTTTCCTCTCTTTCTTTCACTGAGTTGTCCTCCGAGCCAACCGACACCTCGGCTAAGAAATCGATCAATGACTGAGCCTTGACAGCAGTTTAGGGATTGTAATAGATGTCATATTCACTTAACTCCACAGCCCATTTAGCTAACCTTTTTAAAAAATTAGGTTTGGTAACCACTCATCCTAACTCACTGTTAGTTAGCACATTTACCTGATGGGCTAGAAAATAAGGCCTCAACTTGCGAGCTGTTAGGATGAAAATGTATGTCAACTTTTCTAACTCGGTGTAGCGCAGCTCTGCTCCCTTCAATATATGATTGGTATAATAGATGTGTTGCTGTTGAGAACCGTCTTGCCTCAATAATACTAAACTGACCACTCCCTTTGAGACGACTAAATACATCGACAATGGTTTCCCGGCTACAGGTTTGGCCAACAAAGGGAGTTCAGCTAAATACTTCTTTAATTCTCGGAAAGCTTGCTCACACTGATCATCCCACCAACACTGAGTAGCCTTGCGTGGAATCTAGAAGAAGGGTAACCCTTTGTCTGCTGATCTAGCTATAAAGCGATATAAAGAGACTATCCTTCCTACTAATTTTTGGGTCTCCCATAGATTAGTGGGTGACTTCATGTTACATAATGCTTGCACTTTCTCCGAGTTGGCCTGCAGTCCCTTCCCTGTCACAATATATCCTAGAAATTTTCCACTCTTCACCCCGAACAAACATTTCTTTGGATTCAACTTTATGTTATGCCGCCTAGGGGTATCAAAGGTTTCCTCCAGGTTCAAAACTAAGTCTCGAGTAGATTTTTACTTAACGATAATATCATCCACATATACTTCCATATTCTCGCACTTTTGTTCCACAAAAATCTTGTCCATGAGCCTCTAATAAGTGGCTCCTGCATCCTTTAGCCTAAAGGGCATTACCACATAGGCATACAACCCTCCTACTGTCACAAAGCTAACCCGCTTCTAATCATCCTTTGCCAAGGGAATTTGATGATACTCTTGGTAAGCATCCATAAGGGATACCACTTCATATCCCACAGTGGAGTCAACTAATTGATCAATATGAGACAAGGGATAGCAGTCTTTAGGGCATGCTTTATTCAAATCACGGAAATCGATACACATCCTCCACTGCCCAGAAGGCTTGGGGATTAAAACTACATTGACACCCACTCGGGGAATTGAATCTCTTGAATATGGCTAGCTTGTAGTAGTTTGTCCACCTCTTCAGCAATGACCTTGTCCTTTTCTGGCCCGAAGTGTTGCCTCTTCTGTTGGATGGGTCGGACTCCCCGAATGATGTTGAGGTGGTGTTCAGCAATCGTGGGATCAATCCCTGTGAGATTGTGTACATCCTTAGTGAAGATGTCTTCATTCTTCCATAAGAAGGCAACAAGCTCTTCCTTCACTTCCAACTGCTGAGCCACCCGAGTGACCTTTCCGGGGGCTATCTCCACAGCCTCACCTTCCTCCATCTTCTCAGCCTTGGGAGGGGACTCTTCTAGCATATACACTCCTGAAGTAACAGCAGCCTTCCCTTTGGGGTCGTTCACCCGGGCTTTCTTCTGATCATCCCTTACCATCTGGATGTAACAGCTCTGAGCTGCTTTTTGCTCCTCTCGTGCTTCTCCAATAAGTTGTCCGACTGGGAATTTCACCTTTTGATAGTAAGGGTAGGTCACCGCCTGAAAAATTGATAGAAAAGAATGACCCAAAATAGAATTATAAGTGGAAGGTGCGTCCACTATAAGGAAAGGAATAATGTTAGTCTTATGACTGGGCTTTGTGCCCAAAGTAAGAGGCAAGGAGATTTTCCCAGTGGGATGCACCATGTGCCCCGCAAACCCAAATAGAGGAGTCACCACGTCCTTTAATTGCATATTTCGCAGTTGTATTTGTTCGAATGCCTCCTGGAAAAGGATGTTGACAGAACTCCCCGAGTCAACCAAGACTCGGGCTACCTCATAGTTTTCCAAAGAGATCCTGATTACCAAAGCATCAGTATGAGGTAGGAGGATGCCCCACAAATCTTCAAGTCTGAAAGATATCTAGGGTGCATTCCGAATGACTTGATCTATTCCAATAGTCAAACTCTCCATGAGATGGGCGTATGATTTTTTAGCTCTATTAGAATCTCTGTCAGTAGGTCTTCCTATAATAACGTTTATAACTCCCCAAGTGGGGACGTCACCTAGGGCAGCCAATGCACCCTCGCTCGTTGATCCTCCTTGTAAAATACCTTCCTGGTTGGGTGGTTGCGGGCCTGATAGGAGGGGAGCTTGGGGCCTTCTATTGTAGGGTCCCGGGCGAACCATATTTGGTCGGTGACCTCTTTTCGTTGGGTTCCCCATTTGTGGTTGTAGATGGGGATACTATGCTCTGATGCGCTCCAACTCACTCTGCAACTTAACACAGTGGTCACTAGTGTGCCCATACTCCGTGTAATATTGACAGAAGAAAGGAGTTGGGAGATTGCGGAGGATTTCCCCTATATCCTGCTGGGCGCTGGAGAATACCCTATTGATCGTATTCCTTCATTTCCCGCTCTTTTCACGTTCGCAGGGGAGGTAAGGCTTATGCAGCCATAATTCGCAAGGGAGGGGCAGGACGAATCCCCTGCATCAATAATCGTGGCCGAGGTGGTTCATGCAAAAAGGGTCTGATGTACTCCCTCTTAGGAGGTGCTCAGGGGATGGGAGTGGGTTTCTTTCCGTAGGGGCAGATACAAGCTTTTTCTCTACTCTTCTTACTCTTAACCCTTCTTCTTTGTTGATATATTCTTCGGCCCGACCTAGCAGCTCTTCGTAGCTAGTGGCTGACTTTCTTAACAAAGAGCTGACAAAGGGTTCTTCCTTCAACCCATGTGAGATAGTCACTCTCAAAATATCAGGCATCACCAAGGAAATTTCCCTAGCGGTAGTCATGAAGCGATGGATATAACTCCTCAAAGACTCTGAGGACACTTGCTTTAGATGCAGCAAGATGGAGGCGTCATGTTTATAAGCTTTACAACTAGCGAATTGCTGAAGAAAAATTACCTTAAAGTCTGCAAAACACATAATAGAATCGGGAGGTAGAGAGTCAAACCATCTTTGAGCAAAGGTCGTTAGAGTGATACAGAAAGCTCTGCATTTGAGGGCATCTGAATAACAATGAAGGGAAGCAGCCCTCTCGAATTGAGATAAGTGCTCCTCGGGGTCTGAGGTGTCATTGTACATCCCCACCTGAGGAGCTCGAAAGTGCGGGGGTGGCTGCTCTAGCATAATATCTTCAGTGAATGGACATGACTTGTAAGCTTCAGGCATCCTGGTAGACTGACTTTCTCCATGATTTTTATGCCTTATCTGTGTCGCTAGGATGGTGTATTGATACACCCTCTCCACTGGCACCTCACTTGGCAATACTTCGGTGTTTTGCAGAGCCGTTGGATGGACCTAGGAAGGTCCTTCATATGGCTGCTCTCTTTGAGAGGGTTTTCCAGAATGAGGATGAAGATATCCCATCCTCCTCCTTTCTCTAGTCAGAGCCGCAACTGTTGTTGTATCTACCATGGCCCTCAGTTGGGATAACAATAGTGTAATAGGGTTATCTTCTGCGGGAGAAGCTGCTGGAGGATGAATCTCCTCTACATGCATCTCGACGTCTTGCTCAACAATGAGTTCCCATAGACGACGCCAACTGATGCAGGTCTGGATTTTTCACCTCCTTGAGAGGAAGACAATGATGTCACGGAGGCTTAGGGTCCTCTCTGGGCGCAACAGTAAAAAGGTTGTTGAATGGTGAAGTCAATCGCAAAGAATAATAACATAGAATTTAATGTGGTTCCGAATTTCAGCTCTTACTCCACGGAGTGAGCTCTAGAGCGAGTTACAGTGCCCAAACACCTTCACTATGAAACCTCTCCTTCTTGGAAGTGTTTCCAGAGGTGAAGAAAACCTCTTACAAATCAAGATTTGTACAAGGTAAAGAGATGAATGGAATTCAACTAGCTCTCTGCCTTCTCCTCCTCCTTACTGGGTATCACCCCCTTTCTCTGTCGGCCCGTTTCCTCCGATGACAATCTCCTCGTCGTTGGCTCCTGGATGGAAGAAAAATGATTTTCATCCCCCTTCGCCTTCCTTCCTTCTTCCCCTTTATACCAGTTCCCCTGCAACTAGTTGTGATGTAACAAAACCATCCGGATCGCCGTCCACATGGAGGGCCCTCTTTACCTGAGGAATAATTCTATTAGGTGGATAAGGAAGGGAAACTCGTGGGAATATTATGTGGGGTTCTAGTTTGTTACATCATGTAACAAACCCTTATTAACCAACGTATCAAAGAACACCACACCCCTCTTCTTTACCCTCTCTTTCTCCCTTGAAAGCCTTTATTTTCCCTAACCATCTCCTCTAACTCCGACACTGACTCGGTCCCATTTTCGACTGTACCCTTTTGGTTCATTTAAACCAGGGTGCATATTACTCAACTCAGCTTGCTGAGTTCATATTTAGACTCACTCCAGCCGTAATGCCCATTCATTGATATTTCCCGAGTCGCCCCCCAACTCATGTCCCGAGTTACCTACTCGGCTTCCTTTTGGGCCCTTAGACTTCTCCGTCCTATTCTACATCCCCACCTTATCAACCCAGTCTACTTCCCTTGGTCAGGTCTAGTCGGTCCAAGCAACAGGTCACACACTATGTCTCTTCTCTCAACGATCATTATTTCGATATTCAACTTCCAAATCAGGTTACAGCGGTATCATAAACCATTTGATAAGGCTATTAGGGTTGATTCACCATTGCAAATAATTTATTTGGACATTTGTGATTTGATGAATGTGAAAGCTAGACATGGAGTTTTCTATTTCATTACATTCATTGATGATTTCACTCATTTTGGTCATGTGTATTTGATCTCTCATAAATCTAAAACATTGGATTTCTTTATTTGTTATATGAATGTAAGGTTAATACCTTATGCACTGATCGTGGAGGTGAATATTTGTCTGAACTGTTCAAGATAATTTGTAATGATAAAGGGATTATTAGACAGCTGATAATCCCAAGAACTCCGTAGCAAGATAGGGTTGATGAAAGAAGAAATATGACTCTTCTTGAAATGGTTAGGTCTATAATGGCTCAGGCTAATTTACCGATCTCCTATTGGGGAGATGCATTATTAGCAGCCTATATACTTAACAAAGTGTCTTCTAAAATAATTCCATCTACCCCATATGAGCGTTGAACAGGCAGAAGAACAAATTTGAGTAATTTAAGACCCTAGAGGTCAGCTACGTACGTTCATGACAGTTCTCACAAGTATGATACACAAAAAAAGAGTAAAACAAAAAATAGAGTGGGTATCGTTGTATATTTCGTTAAAGGATAAAGTTGTAGGAGTAGTTAGAATGGGAGATAGAATTATAGCTCTCATGACAATAGTGGAGAAGGAAAACTATTAACGTAATTAGCGTATATGCACCTCAAACATGATTAGATGAAGATACCAAATCAATATTTTAGGATCACCTAGATGAAATATTATAAAACATTCTGCCAAATGAAAATAATTTTAATAAGAGGCATTCTAAATGGACATGCCAGAGTAAAAAATAAAAAATATGAGAGTGCATGGGGGTTATAGGTTTGAAATAAGAAATAAAAAAGATAAAATTATACTAGATTTTGTGATAGAATATGACCTTATACTGGCTAATACATTTTTTAAGAAAAGAGGATAATACATAGTCACGTTCAAAAGCGGAAATAATAAATCACAAATTGACTTTCATATAATTAGGAAGAGGAATAGAAAGATTTATAAAGATTTCAAGGTCATCCCTAGAGAAAGCTTAACTACCCAATATAGATTAGTAGTGTTGGATATACATCTCATACATAGTATTAACAGAAGAAAAATATACATGACTCTTGAAATTAAGTGCTAGAAGTTAAAAGATAGAAAATATAACATATTCAAGGAGAAGGTAGGAGTACAAATATTAGGTGAAATATACGGTGACCCTAACACGACATGGGATAAGATAATATCAAAGTTAAAAATAGTAGCCAAGAGTGTAATTGGTGAATCAAAAGGGCATGCACCACCAAATAAAGAATCTTGTTGGTGGAATGAGAAGGTACATTAGAAAGTGAAGGAAAAATGAATAGCCTATAAAAGATTATATATTTGTAAGAATGAAAAAACTTAAGAAAATATACAATAATTAAGAAAGATACTAAGAAAGTAGTGAATAAATCTAAGAATGTTATATTGAAAATTGGATAAAAATAAGGGGAAAGAGACATTTATAGAATAGGTGAAGTGAGAGAGAGAAAGACAAAAGATTTTATCCAAATAAGATGTATTAAAGATAAATACAATATAATACTAGTAAATGATGAAGAAATAAAAGAACGATGGAAGAGATACTTTCATCAACTTTTTAATGAAGGTTTAAGTGACCAACTTAACTTAAGTAATTTAAGTAAGTAAAGTGAATATAGAAATTTAAATTTTAAAAGTATAACAAGCTTTAAATGAGATGTAAAATGAAAAAGCCATTGAACCAAATGATATTTCGATAGAGGTATTGAATGACTTATAAAATTATTTAATATGATATTGAAAATATAAAAAAAGTCTGATTAATGGAGGGTAAGTACTTTAATTCCCTTATATAAGAATAAGGGGAACATATAAAATTGTTCAAACTATAAGGGTATTAAACTAATGAGTCATACCATGAAACTTTGAGAAAGAGTAATAAAAAAAGATTAAGGAGATCACGGTTATTGAAAATTAATTTGGATTTATACTTAGAAGGTCGATAATAGAAGCTATACATCCTCTCAGACAACTAATTGAAAAGTATAGGGAATAAAAGCAAGATCTATATATAATATTTATTGACTTAGAAAAAGCTTATAATAGAGTCCCAAGAGAAATTATATAGAGAATTCTAAAAAAGAAAGATGTTAGCATAGCATATATCAAACTAATTAGGATATATATGAGAAAGTAACAATCAGAGTGAAGACTTCAAGTTGATTAACTGAAGCATTTCCAATAAAGATAGGGTTACATCAAGGATCAATTCTAAGTCTTTATCTTTTTAAACTAATTATAGATGAACTCGCTGGACACATTCAAGATATAATACCGTGGTACATGTTGTTTGCAGATGATATTATTTTGGTATATGAGACACGTAAAGGAGTAAATATTAAACTAGAATTTTGACAAGAAATACTAAAAGTGAAAGATTATAGGCTTAATAGGGTAAAGACAAAATATATAGAATTTAAGTTTAGCAATAGTAGACTCAATGAGATAATTTTTAAGATAGAAGATGACGAGTTGTCCAAAACTGAGAGCTTTAAGTATTTATGATCATTTTTATAAGATAATAGAGAGATTGAGAGACATGTCTTATATATAATGTTGGAGGATCGTGGCCCGGCTAGAGGGGGCAAATAACCCAATTTGCATGTTCAATGGAAATTGTTCACTCGTCGTATGCTTGTCTACAATATTCGTTAATACGTAGCGGAAATACTAATAACAAATACAAATACAAGAGACAATCACAACACACACAATACGCGGCGATATACATGGTTCGAAACCTTAGAGTTCCTACTCCATGGGGTGAGCTCAAAGAGCTCTAGAGATGCACACGACACTACTCAAACTCCTTCTCGACAACAAGTCGGAGGTGGAGAAATCTCGTACAAGAAATCACAAGATGCAATATAAAAGTACAAGCAAAATACAAAGACAATATGAAATACAAGTAAAGAAAACTTTGCAACACTTTGCTTTGATCACTTGCTTGTTGCTTGCTTTGGTTTTCTCTTGAAGGTCTAGAATGCAACAGCAATTCCCCTCCAAAATCTCTCCAAAAACTGCTATGGAAATCCTTCCCAAGCTCCTCCTTTTATGATTGTCTCGGGTTGATTCCGCGCTAATCAGTCGACTGTTCCTGACCATCAGTCAACTGCTCCTGTAGTCGTTGTCTCACAATGACTCGATCCACGCTGGACAAGTTCCAATGGATACACCATCAGTCGACTGATCATGCCCATCAGTCGACTGATCAAGCCATCAGTCGAGTGATCCAGGCAATCAGTCGACTCGAAAAGGTTCTGTGCCCGCGACACCCTTCATCAGTCGACTACCATCCCTTGGCAGTCGACTGATGGTGTATCAGTCGACTGTCAAACCCTGGCAGTCGACTGATTGGCCAGAAACTCATCAGTCGAACACCAGTCGATTGCTCTTGACTTGGATCAGTCGACTGCTATCTATAGCAGTCGACTGATGTTGGGTAAAACCTCAAACAAACACAAGTTGTTTGAGCATTCGACCGTCGAGTAAACCTCAAACACCAATGTTTGAGCATCCGACACTCAATCTTAGCCACTTAGCCAAGCTCGACTCTCATCTTCCATGGAGTCTCTCATCGAAGCTCTCTTCGTCTGGCTACGTCCCTCGGATGCACCAAGCGCATGGCTTCCGCAATGTCATCCTTCGCATCTTGCCCTAAAGTCTGCTTCCTTTAGCTTCACTTCATTCGCTCCTCGTCTGGCGGTCCCTCGAATGCACCAAGCGCATGACTTCGCAATGCTATCCTTCACCGACTCAAGGACCCGAGCCATGAGACGAAGAACTTGCCAATGCTTTATCAAGCTAACCAAATGCCAAGACTCAAGCTTACACTTTCTCATTGCCAAGGCTACACACTTGGACTTCTCATTGCCAAGCCCCATGCTTGGACTTTCACTACCAAGGCTACACACTTGGACTTACGTGGCCAAGGCTACACACTTGGTCTTCCCATGACAATCACATATCAAATGTTTTGTCCAACATCAAAATATCGCTCGAGTGAAACTCGAGTCCAGTCAATCGTGACCTGGGCCGATTGCACCAACAATCTCTTCCTCTTTGATGTTTGACAAAACCCCAAACACCTTTGAGTTAGGTGCCCTAACTCAAGTCTACCAATTATCCTCAATTGGCAATTCTCACCTTTGAGAATTCCAACTAACCCCAATTGGTCTCTTCTCCCCCTTTTTGACATACATCAAAAAGGTCCTCCCCAAGGGTGTCAATATCTCACATCCCAATGAGATCTTACAATCTCCCCCTTGGTCCAAAAACACATCCATCATCCCAAGATAGATAACCTCCCCCTAAAGGCTTGCTCCCTCTTAACCATTGCACCAACAATGTCCTTGGAGAGTCCCTAAGCCAATAGGAACACTAAACAATCGAAATTAAGGGAAAAGATTCAACATTGAACTTTCACCTCCCTTAATCCGATATACACCCTAAACAATTCTCCTAATCCATATCCAATGGATTTTCACCATTTCTAATGCTCTCCAAAACATATCCTAGGGTTAGGAGCAGTTAGGGAACCAAGAAGTAGCTGAACATGAGCCTAACAAACATTGTTTACCTGAAATTAACATTATCAGTCGACTCCTTTAGCTACCAGTCGACTGATTTTGACTCCAGTTGACTGTCATCCATGACAGTCAATTGATTTCTACATAGTGTAGAAATCAGATTTCAGAAATTAAATTCTAAAATTCATAAGTAAAAATACGTAATTTCAAAAATCTTGAAAATTCATACGTACATTACTTATTACAAACATTATGGGTGAAAAATATTAGAAAAATAAAATACCCATAAGCTAGTGAGAGTGATACAAAGTTCAAAACTCTTAAAATTTTCAATGTTTGACTCTACTTTGTATTACCTCATTCAATGGTGATTGCTATCAAAAGATAGGCTTCACCAAGATTTTTCAAAATGATTTTGAAATGATTTTAAAACCTTTAAATTTATTTTCCTAAACATCTCACTTATATCTAGGTGTATGAAGTACATACAAGTCAAGTGTTCTAGTGAGATGTAGGTTTTGTTCATTTAGGGTCTCATGCATATGTTAGGCGACACTATTTGATTTTCTTATGCATGAGACTTCAAATCATGCCTTAGTCCTTAACTCAATTTTATTTAATGCATGAATAATGATTATGACATAAATGATAACAAGAATTAAAGCATGTGCCAATAATCATAATGTCATGACATGTAATACAAACTTAAACATGACATTTAGCTAACCCTAAGTATTATTGTAAAATACTAAAATTAAAAATACGAAATTAAATGGCCAAAATTTCGGGGAAATAATCCTAGGGATTATTTTCGAGATTTTTTGGGATTTTTAGGAATTTTTTCGGATTTTTTCTGGATTTAAACGGAGGTCGTACGAAATAATTACGGAGATAGAGAAAACAGGCTTTTAAAGGGTCTGTTTAGATGAGTAAATAGGATAAATTTAACCTAGGTTATTAATATCGGTTTTTATATTTTTCTATTTCCTTTTCTTCTCCCGTGCGCCCGATTCCCTCTTGCGGTTTCTTCTCTCGCGTGGCTCCCCGCTTCTCCGTCGACGACCAGGCGCCGCTCTTCTCCGCCCCTCTCGCATCTGACCGCGCGCCCCGATGGCCCGCTGTGTGTTCGTCGACGCCCCTCTTCCTCCGCAAGCGCCGACGCTCGCCCTTCCTTGCGCCCGAGCCTTGCGGTCGTCCCTCTGCAAGTGCCGTCGCCGCTTCGACGACCCTCTGCGGGCTCATCGACCATAGCCGCGGCAACAGGATCGTGCCGACAGACGACTCTCGCCGTTCTCGTCATCTTTGACTGCCGCGCCCGATGCCTCTCTTCCGCGCGCGCCGGCCGCCACAGCCACAGGACAGTCGCGCCAGCCTCCTCGGGCACAGACGACGAGTGCCCTCCTCTGCCAGTATCGGTCGTTCTCCGGCCAGTCTCTGCCGCCGTGATCGGTCGCACCGAGGAGATACCGTCGAGAGGAGCTTCCAAAGTTCCAATATATATCTTGTTTTTCTTTTATTTAGTCTGTTCAGGTGGATTGTTGTTGTGGATCTATTTTGGGTGAGGTTGAACGGAGGAACAGAGATGGGGTTGGCTGTGAGGTTCTGTTTAGGGATGTAAACGGTTGTAAATGGGCTAATTTTGGAGTTGTTTCCCGGTTGTGAAGGAGGGGAGTGATCATAGAAGGTGTTTTGGGTGGTTCATAGGTTGTAAAAGGTTGTGGACCAGATTTATGGTCGATTTGGGCTGCTTATGGAGTTTGAGCCAGGTGCTTGGTCATCCCGACTACGCATCTTTGGAGGTTAGTTAGGCTGTGGATGTTTGTAATGAGATTGATGCTTGAGGTTTGATGTGTTGTCATGAGATTTCAATTAGGGTTGGTTAGAGCCCTAAATCGGTGTAATTATGGGCTGTTAATGGTTGTATATGGATTGTGGGTGCTAAGTTGTGGGATCCAAGTGTTGGATCGTGTTTTGAGGTAAAGATTGGTTGAGTCGTGTGTATGTCACCTAGGGTTAGGTTGGATTCATATTTATGATCGGATCTGTAATTATGTATGGAGGATTGATTAGGTTGAATAGAATAATTTAAATCAATCTAGTGGAACGGATATGAGGTCGATGTAGGATTTGAATAGATCATTTGTTGTGAGATGGATATTATTTTCATATGATGAGTATTAATCATGGTGAGATTAATTGCAAGGATATGTTCTTGGATTGAGGAGTTAATCACAATTTGTGACCTACGGATTGAGGGTATACTTGGAGATACATAATAGTAATTTAGCACGTTGTCGTGTACTTGGATTTGATGGATTTACTTTGGATTAATTGGTTATGGAAGGAATCGATTATGTATTCGATTTATCGGTGAATGGTATTTTGTGCTTAACAATAGTTATGCATTATGAAGGTTTCGGTCACGAGGCAGGTCTCCGATCGTGACGATCTGGTTCTTTTGTGGATATATTATCAGGCGGGTATTTTGACTTAACTTTTAGATTAAGTCAAGTTGATATGCTAGTTAGGATAGCTTACAATAACTTTTTCATGTTTATATGCCTGGTATGATTTTGGTGCCTACTAGATACATGCATGTGATAGGATATGATTATATTTCCCTGTTTGATTTGGATCATAGTATATGGATTAGGGATATGTACATATTGATTGTACATATTATTCGGATAGGTATTTTTAGTAGGATTTACATGTTTTAGTATCATGCACCATTTTCGCATGATTGCATGCTAGCTGGACGGGGTTCCATTATTGTTGAGCCCGCAGCTAGTTACATGGCCTGCACACACTGCCACTCATGGGTTAGTGGTACATCAGGAGGGTGTGTGCAGCTGTCGTCAGTTCGCCGTCCGCTCATGGGTAGCGATGAGGCGTGGGTAGCGGGGGATCCCTCCTCCGGCTATGACACCGGAGATGAGAGCTTAGCTCCCCACTATGTTTGGGGCGGGAGGATAGGTGTACTCGACAAAGATCCCTGCCCACTCGGTCACTCAGGAGCAGTGATGGCAGAGTGCACAGTTGTCATAGCCCTACCCACTCGGCTTCACCATTGCGTGTGAGGCAGCTGACTGGCGTCAGGGGTGACCATGTCATTGGCACGACATGCACTTTGCATAGATTGCATTTCTATTGTGTTTGCTGCATTTGTATTGATGCCTTGGATGTGCATATGATTGTCATGCATACAAGATACATGTTTATATATGGTCAGGACTTTATTACTTCTAGTCAGGCACATGCTCCTATATCAGGGTAGGAGATCTGTAAGTACATGATCATTTTGTATTTCTTGCTTGCATACCCTATTTATGTGAGACTGTACTGGCATGATATTTTTATTGTTAGCTATACCTTACTTTGCATATCTACTATACCCGCAGAGTTCTTTGAACTCACCCCGTTGATTTATATCTATTTCAGGATGAAGCTGTCAAGAGAGTGCAGCTGTCGGACCCCCACTCGTCGTGAATGTTTTATTTTGAATATTTGCTTTATGGTTTGGATATTTTGGTTAGAGGACATGTATAGGTTTGGAGATTGATTTTGTACTTGGATTTTTGGTGTCCGTATGGACCTTATTCGGATTTTGGTTTGATTGGATTTTGGTGAGTATTCCTGCCCAGATGGCAGAAGGGGTAAGTCGATTTATGGTAGACTGTTTATCATTTATTTTGGTTGATGGCCTGAGGCCAAATTATATAACTGCGTGTGAGTTTTGATTCCGGTCGTGTTGACCGATGTATAGTGGCCGTGTAGGCCTTGTATGTAAATTGGGATTGTCACCCGTACAGGGGAGATGCTGTCGGATTTTCGTCTGGCGGGGTCTCCTTCGGGGCGTGACAATTTATTTGGTATCAGAGCGCCTAGGTTTTCGAGTTCCTAGGGGTTTTTGGATTTTTCGGAGTTTGGCAGGTCTTACGAGGTAATCTGGAAATTTTGGATTTGGTATGGATTTCCGATGATTTTTATGTTTCGGAAATTCGAGGATTTATGATGAGGTCAGTATGGGGATTTGGCAGCGACAGAACCTCTCCTGCGGCAAAATAGGTATGATGAAAATTTTATATATTTTTACTTCTAGTAACATCTGTTCTAGTAGCATCTGTAATAATTTAACAGATATGAGACGAGGTGGGCGTGCTGTAAGATATCGAAAATAAATAAATAAATAAATAAATAAATAAATAAAATAATAATAATTGGTAATTAGGAAAATATCCTATGGAATTTTCCAAATATTTTCAGAAATTTATTTGGATATTTCTCTTAACATATGGGAAAAGATTAAATTATCTAGTTAATGGATTAATGGATTTAATTAACTCTATGTTTTAAATACCTAAACCTAGGTTTAGGTTTTATTAATCTTCCTCCATCTTTATTCATTTTTACCGCAACCTACCTATTCCCGAACGGTTCCTCACGCCGCACCCTTTTGATTCGCGATTCCCCTCTTCTCCGAATTCTTCTGCCGATCGAAACCTGCGATCCTTCTCTGCACGATCAAAATCGCCGTTCGAGCTCGCATCGCCATCGCCACCTAAGCCGGCCAAAACATCGCTGACCTCTCCCTCCTAGAGCTCGGTCTCTCTTGCGATCCTCTCTGCCGCGACGTGGCTCGCCGACTCCATCCACCTTTCATTCCTTATCCTCACCAGCGGCGGTGGCCTGGGTGGTCGGGCGGTCTCTGCCCGGACAAGATAGGGCGGCGGTGGCGGTGGAAGGCATCGGCATGTGGCGAGTGTCTTGCGTCTTGGCAGTGTCTCTCGGTCTGTTGAGCGAGTCTCTACCGGAGCAAGGTAAGAGCTTGCTTTTGCCTTTGGACGGGATTTTAGGGCTATCGTGGATCGTCTTCCTTGGTTGAGCTCGGTCTGTAATGGACAGTTGATCCGGAGCCAGTGAATAATGGATAGGAAGAGGAATTGCGTCGGTGGTCGCCAGAGCAAGGGCAACGACCAATTTTTCCAGTGGACAAAGGAAGTGGGAAGGAGGCTGCCAGTGGAGTTTTCTAGGACTGGTAAGCTGGATTTACTGTTCTCTTTATCTATAATTGCTAGATTATGGATGTATGATATATGGAGTGGGCTGTGAGTTGGGATTTTGTGAATTAGGTTGGCCGATTGAGTCGGTTGTGAAGTGGAGTGTGGGTTGGATGTGAAAGGATTGCCGATGGATTGGTATTGGCCGGAGCTTGGTAAGCTTGATCTATCTTCTCTTTTTATTAGCTGTAAATTGATAGATTATGGGATGTTGGCTGTGAGGTTTTGATTGGAGTGTTCAATGACTATGCATAGATGTGTGTATGATGGGTTGCTGATTTCGGTGTGAGGTTGATCGGTTCTGTAATTATTTATGGAGGATCGATTAGGTTAAATGAGATAACTAGGTCAATCTAGTTGATCGGGATTTTATTAAGCATTTGGGTTAATTGGTTTAAGTCCGAGATCGACTTAGGATTTGATTTGACAGTGGATTGCATTTTTGTGCTTAACAATAGTTATGTTGTATGCAGGTTTCGGTCACGAGGCAGGATTACGGTCGTGACGATTTGGTTGTTTTCTCGAGCATTATATCAGGCGGGTACTTTGACTTATCTTTTAGATATAGTCAAGTTGATATGTTAGTTAGGATAGCATGCAATAATATTCATGTTTATATGCCTAGTATGTTTTTGTGCCTATTGATACATGCATTGGATAGGATATGATAATATCTCCCTGGTTTTATTTGGATCATAGTACTTGGATTAGGGATATGTACATACTGATTGTACATATTATTCGGATAGATATTTTGAGTAGGATTTACATGCTTTAGTATCATGCACCATCTTGCATGATTGCATGCTGGCTGGACGGGGTTCCATTATTGTTGAGCCCGCAGCCAGTTACATGACCTGCACACCCTGCCACTCATGGGTTAGTGGTACATCAGGAGGGTGTGCATTGCTTCGTCAGTTCACCGGACCGCCATGGGTAGGTAGCGAGGCAGCGTGGTAGCGGGGATCCCTCCTCCGTCTATGACACCGGAGATGAGAGCTTAGCTCCCCACTATGTTTGGGGGCGGGAGGATAGGTGTACTCCGACAAAGATCCTCGCCCACTCGGCCACTCAGAGCAAGTGATGGCAGAGTGCACAATGTCATAGCCCTACCCACTCGGCTTCACCATCAGCGCAGAGGTGATCAAGGCGTCAGGGGTGACCATGTCATATGCACGGCATGCATTTTTGCACGGATTGCATTTGTATTGTGTTTGCTGCATTATTGTATTGATGCCTTGGATGTTGCATATGATTGTCATGCATACAGGATTCATATTCTTATATGGTGATGACTTTATCTCTTATAGTAGGGCACATGCTCCTATATCAGTAGGAGACTCGGTGAGTCTGATCCTTTTGCATTTATTTCTTGCTTACCATATATATGAGTATCTTGGCATGATTAGTATTGTTAGCTATTTCTTACTATTCATATCGACTAGTATCCGCTAAGTTCTTTGAACTTACCCCGTGGTTTTATATTTATTTCAGGATGATGCTGTCAGGAGAGTCCAGCTGTCAATCCCCCTCGTCGAAATGAATAGGTTTTATTGGCTATTGGTTTGGATTTTGTATAGAGGATATGTATAGGTCCTGATGTTGTGGTTATGTACTTATGGAAGTTTGGGAATAATTGTGGTGTCCTTATGGACTATTCAATTAGTTTGGTTGTATGTTCCTGCTCAGATGGCAGAAGGGGTAAGTCTAGATGTTATAGATTTCATTTATTTACTATGATGGTTGGCCTGAGGCCTTATGATCTGCGTGTGTAGATGTTTTTGTTCCGGTCGTGTTGACCGATGTATAGTGGCCGTGTAGGCCTTGTATAAAAATTGGTATTGTCACCCGTACAGGGGAGGTGCTGCCGGATTTTCGTCTGGCAGAGACTCCCTCGGGGCGTGACAATTTATTTGGTATCAGAGCGTAGGTTTCCGAGTTCCTTAGGGTCTTTGGGTTTATGGAGTTCGCCAAGTTTGGTAGGTTAACTGGGTATTTTCGGAGTTGTACGGATTTCCGACGATTTTTATGTTTTGGAAATTCAAGGTATTATTGACGAGGTCAATATGGGGGATTTAAGCGCATGACAGACATCTCCGCATTACTAACAGGTAAATACATTCTAGAAATTTTCTAGATTTAGTACATATTTATATTGGTTATGCGGTGATATCATGTTTTGTCTGGTATTGTTTTAACCTGATATCTATTGGACTGTTAGATTTTTAGGTTGCTGGTTTATAGATAGCATTTGGTTATAAATTGCTATTACTGCTATACGTAGCTAGTTATCATTGTGATATAAATGATAAGATATTATTGGTAGATGTTTACCACTTAGGATTTGACTAGTATTAGGATTATTAGACTAGTTGAATAATATGACTAAGATGGATAAATTCGTAGAAGGCATGAGGACATGATTACATAGCTTATGTAGTTTAGAGTATATATAAGCATCTGATGCTTTATTTATATATTGCCTTGACTTTGTTCTGGCATGACCCTTTAGTAATACCCTAATTAATTTCAGCCATTGATTCCCATTAGTAGGACTATGTTGTCGTTTATTAGACAACTTGTTATATGGTTATATGGTTCTGTGTTTTTTTTTTTTTTTGCGATGGACACCCTGATAAAGATTAGTAGAGATAGAATAACTTAGATAAGGTTATTCGGTAAGAGCGGATCTCAGGAATGAAACAATATTAGTAGAACCCTAGGTGTGGAAACCCTAGGTGTAATAACCCGGATGTGCATATTGGTATAGGTTTATGCATTTACTATTTCAGCTGATATGGTGATCGGATTAGTAGAGGTCATATGATTAGGATGTGATTAATCCTTAGAGGGTATATAACGTTGTTCATATTTATCGGCTGCCAACAATATCACCCATTCGTGGTTGAGGAAAGCTAAAGTAGAGTTTCCCTAAAGGGGCTTTTGTGTATTTGAGGTCGAATAGGTCTCCCATGTATGGTTGAGATAATCTACTGTAAGGTTATACTCTTGCGTTATTCGTTCAGAGTTGGTGATAATCGGATTCGTATGATGTCTGTAACAAGATAGCTACTTTACAGGTTATGTACCCACGAGATCTGTTCGTGGTAGCATGTTGGAGCATGCATGATTGAGCTGGTAGGACGATATAATTTGGGATTAACCCTCTTGAAGGGCTTGATAGTAGATTTGTGGCCTTTATTGGCTTTGATAGGCGTTTCCTGTTAGTTGGGACGAAACCCTATGATTAATCGTCTCGACGCGATTATTAGTGGACTTATGATTTTGATCGACCTTGATACCGATCATGTTAGAAGGGTTGGAAGGCTAGATTTAATCATCTCGACTTATTTATTTATAAGTTGATGATCTTTATCGTATTTGATAAACATTTCGTATTAGAAGTGTTGAAACCCTCGCTTGACCGCCTCAATGGGTTTAATTATAGATCGATGATCTTTGTCGACGTCAATGGTCGTTTTATACTGGATGTATTGGATAACCCTAGGCTTAACAACCTAGGATAATCGACTGCTCACGCAACCTATTGGTGGTAGTACGCTAGTGCGTGCAGTTAATAATTAGATATTTATATACTGCTCGTTTACTCACGAGTCTCATTCGTGGTAGTATATAGTTGCGCATAGATCGTGTTGTTGATTGTCGGCTATGAGTACCGTTCGCGGTAGCTCATAGACAGTTCCCTTTTTGGTACGAGAGCCACGAGGCTTTGTCGTGGTATCCCGATGTGCACTGCTTGTTGCAGTGGTTGGGTTTTACGGGTATATTTGTTATACCGCTGACCAGGATGGTAGTAGACTGATATTGGTACTCTGAGGGTTGGGTTACTTTAGTTTGTCCCCTGTGACTTCCATTATGTGCATTATGATTATGCACTATTGTCTATACATCCACAGAGTGGTTGTACTTATCCCCTCCTCATTTATCCTCTAGGTTAACTGATGGAGGACGTGTCATGTTGACCTACCTTGGAGTCGCTCAGAGAGTTCCTTGCCGTGCTTGTCCCACTGCATCGTCGAGATGCCGCTTTGTTTACTTTATTGGTATTGCATTTTATTTATGCACTTTGGATTTTTGGTCGCAATTGGATTTGGGGTCATAAAACTATTTTACTTTGATTGATATATGTTTAGTCGTGCATGCATGCAGTTATTGAAATACTTATATTTCTATAATTATTTCGAGGTTTTTACCAGATTTGGTCTATGGATTCTGGATATTGTCACTAAGGGGCTCCCTTGTCATTTGGATGACGGATATGCCCCCAGGACGTGACAATTTATTGGTTTGCGGGTTTTGTGTTTCGAGGATTTTATTTTCCTTGGATTTTGGGAGTTCTCGTGTTTTGAGACCAAGCAAGCTGAAGGATATCTCTGAGCTATAGGAAAAGTATTGTCTTTAGTAGTTACGGTACTTTTGTGGCTAGGAAAACTATTGACTTAGTGAAATTGTCCCTACTCATGGTCGGGGACGAGGTCGATAACGTATTGATCTTGAGGAATCTAATGATGATTTCAGAGGTACGGATTCTTTAGAGGTGCCGACTGATGTCGAATTAGGAAGCTAGGAATATGACCTGCTAGTCATCCATTTGAAGGTCAAGGAGTAAACCCTCAGAGAATATCAGTCTCTGCTATTAGTGATTTGGTTATGGATAAGGCGTGTATGCCTATACTGGTTAAGACGATGAAAGATCGTTTTACCTTATTAGAGGAGGTGTTGTATGGGATGTTTATCTGTCTCAATATTTTTCCAGAAAAGATCCGGAACTCTTTGTTAAAAGAGAGATGAACCTTTGAGGTTATGCATCGATTATCGATGATAGAATGTGGTAGTTGTAGAAGGAAATGAATATCCTTCATTATGGATAGAGGATCTATTTAGACCAGCTATAGGACACCTGTGTATACTCTAGGATTGATTTATGGCTATTGGTATGTTGATATTGTAGTGACATGGTGTCATACAATTATCATGGTTGTTGTGATGATTGTTATATCATCAGCCTAGAGTAAAGAGAATGCAGGTGTGTAGCGATGACAATTTCATACTTGGTATGAATTGTATGAGCGTTTGATTTTCCTATTAGACTTATTGACGACTTAGTCGTCCAGGGATTTGGGAAATCATGTATTCTGGACACGATTGGATCATTTGTGATGGTGGTAGTTGGAGTTGAGCACTCGGCCACCGTAGATGATGATTTTTTTGGTATTGATTTGATTATTACCATAGATATGGATAGGATGTTCTAGTGGTACTATACCGCTGACTGGTGATGGAATTTATTTGGTCTAAAGCTTGTGAAATTAGTTTCACCTCGCATAATGATTGACTTTTACACCCGTGTTGTTTGATCATTCTCGGGTGGAAGGAAGGGTATTGTATGCGGATGCAATGTTTCAGAGAATGGAGCGTTTCTGATTTAGTTGATCGAGACGTATCTCGTGTTTACGTCAAATGAGGAACTACGAGATGGGTTGTCATATATTTATGACGTGGACTTCGCAGTTATTATATTGTTTAGAAGAGGTGAGGAGCAGAAATGCTCATGGAGTTTTGGCTAGCTACTGGATAGCTACTATAGAGTAGCTGGAACACGAATGATTGTAACAAGGAAGTTTGGTCGCGATAGCCTCCCATGCACTTACAGAGTGTGTGGTGGAGTGGATTTTGGACGTTAGATGGACTACCGTCTCTAACTCCGAGGAGGATAATGGTTTTCGGAGTTGTATTAGTTTAAGGAACGGATGCTTCAGGAAATTCCGATTCCGGAATGGAAGTGGAAGCGTATTATTATAGATTTTGTGGTGAGTTTGCCTAGGACACATCAAGGCCATGACGCGATTTGGGTAGACGTTGACCAACTAACCAAATCAGCGCACTTCTTACCGATTCAGAAGACCGACTCTTAGGATCGCCAGAAGAGTTATGCAGATCGTAGACAGAGACCTTTGGAGTTCTCTGTTGGTGATCATGTATTCCTGCGAGTCTCACCCACGAAAGGGGTGAAGAGATTTGACCTTCGTAGTAAGCTAGCTCCTAGATACATTGGTTTGAGGTTTTGGAGAGCATCGGAGCAAAGCACCATCTAGGGCTACCACCGTTTTGGTCGGTATCCGGATGTGTTTCATGTGTTCATCTTTGAGGAAGTATGTGTCGATTCTACACATATTCTATCGGATATGTCGTTACATTCAACTCGATGCTACGTAGAGGTTAGACGGATTTTGGATTTCAAGGAACGACAGTTACGAATCAAGATAGTGCGGCTTGTCAAGGTCGGGTGGAGTCACCTCACAGATGAGGAGGCTATGTGGGAGCTTGAGGAAAAGATTCAAGCTCAGTACCCTACTTAGTACTTGATGTGTGGTTTTCCCTAAGTACTTGAGTTGAGCAGTGTGACATTGCTTGTTAGTACTTGAGTAGGAAATTTGGGGACCAAATTTTTATAAGTAGGGGAGAATGTAAGATATCGAAAAAAAAAATAATAAATAAATAAATAAAATAAAATAATAATAATTGGTAATTAGGAAAATATCCTATGGAATTTTCCAAATATTTTCAGAAATTTATTTGGATATTTCTCTTAACATATGGGAAAAGATTAAATTATCTAGTTAATGGATTAATGGATTTAATTAACTCTATGTTTTAAATACCTAAACCTAGGTTTAGGTTTTATTAATCTTCCTCCATCTTTATTCATTTTTACCGCAACCTACCTATTCCCGAACGGTTCCTCACGCCGCACCCTTTTGATTCGCGATTCCCCTCTTCTCCGAATTCTTCTGCCGATCGAAACCTGCGATCCTTCTCTGCACGATCAAAATCGCCGTTCGAGCTCGCATCGCCATCGCCACCTAAGCCGGCCAAAACATCGCTGACCTCTCCCTCCTAGAGCTCGGTCTCTCTTGCGATCCTCTCTGCCGCGACGTGGCTCGCCGACTCCATCCACCTTTCATTCCTTATCCTCACGGCAGGTGGTGGTCGGTGGCTGGGACGGTCTCTGCGGACAAGATAGGGCGGCGGTGAGCGGCTGGAAGCTGGCATCGGCGGCGAGTGTGTGCGTGCGCCGGCAGTGTCTCGGTCCTGTTCGGTGCGGGAGCGACGAGTCTCTACCGGAGCAAGGTAAGAGCTTGCTTTTGCCTTTGGACGGGATTTTAGGGCTATCGTGGATCGTCTTCCTTGGTTGAGCTCGGTCTGTAATGGACAGTTGATCCGGAGCCAGTGAATAATGGATAGGAAGAGGAATTGCGTCGGTGGTCGCCAGAGCAAGGGCAACGACCAATTTTTCCAGTGGACAAAGGAAGTGGGAAGGAGGCTGCCAGTGGAGTTTTCTAGGACTGGTAAGCTGGATTTACTGTTCTCTTTATCTATAATTGCTAGATTATGGATGTATGATATATGGAGTGGGCTGTGAGTTGGGATTTTGTGAATTAGGTTGGCCGATTGAGTCGGTTGTGAAGTGGAGTGTGGGTTGGATGTGAAAGGATTGCCGATGGATTGGTATTGGCCGGAGCTTGGTAAGCTTGATCTATCTTCTCTTTTTATTAGCTGTAAATTGATAGATTATGGGATGGTGTGAGGTTTTGATTGGAGTGTTCAATGACTATGCATAGATGTGTGTATGATGGGTTGCTGATTTCGGTGTGAGGTTGATCGGTTCTGTAATTATTTATGGAGGATCGATTAGGTTAAATGAGATAACTAGGTCAATCTAGTTGATCGGGATTTTATTAAGCATTTGGGTTAATTGGTTTAAGTCCGAGATCGGCTTAGGATTTGATTTGACAGTGGATTGTATTTTGTGCTTAACAATAGTTATGTCAGATGCGAGTGTTTTGGCCACGAGGCGTGATTACTGCCGTGACGATTTGGTTGTTTTCTCGAGCATTATATCAAAGTGTACTTTGACTTATCTTTTAGATATAGTCAAGTTGATATGTTAGTTAGGATAGCATGCAATAATATTCATGTTTATATGCCTAGTATGTTTTTGTGCCTATTGATACATGCATTGGATAGGATATGATAATATCTCCCTGGTTTTATTTGGATCATAGTACTTGGATTAGGGATATGTACATACTGATTGTACATATTATTCGGATAGATATTTTGAGTAGGATTTACATGCTTTAGTATCATGCACCATCTTGCATGATTGCATGCTGGCTGAACGGGGTTCCATTATTGTTGAGCCCATGACGTTACATGACTGCACACCGCCACTCATGGGTTAGTGGTACATCAGGAGTGTGTCGCTGTTGCTCTGTCAGCTCATTGGACCGCTCATGGGTAGGTAGCGAGGCGCAGCGTGGTAGTGGGCGAGGATCCTCCTCCTGCAGTCTATGACAGGAGATGAGAGCTTAGCTCCCCACTATGTTTGGGGCGGGAGGATAGGTGTACTCGGCAAAGATCCGTCCACTCGGCCACTCGGGAGCATGATGGCAGAGTGCGGCATGTCTATAGCCCTACCCACTCGGCTTCACCATCGCGTGTGAGGCGGCCGATCGCGTCGGGGTGACTATGTCATATGCGGCATGCATGCATTTTGCACGGATTGCATTTGTATTGTGTTCTTTGCATTATTGTATTGATGCCTTGGATGTTGCATATGATTGTCATGCATCTGATTCATATTCTTATATGGTGATGACTTTATCTCTTATAGTAGGGCACATGCTCCTATATCAGGGTAGGAGACTCAGGTGAGTACAGTCCTTTTGCATTTATTTCTTGCTTACCATATATATGAGGTATCTTGGCATGATTAGTATTGTTAGCTATTTCTTACTATTCATATCGACTAGTATCCGCTAAGTTCTTTGAACTTACCCCGTGGTTTTATATTTATTTCAGGATGATGCTGTCAGGAGAGTCCAGCTGTCAATCCCCCTCGTCGAAATGAATAGGTTTTATTGGCTATTGGTTTGGATTTTGTATAGAGGATATGTATAGGTCCTGATGTTGTGGTTATGTACTTATGGAAGTTTGGGAATAATTGTGGTGTCCTTATGGACTATTCAATTAGTTTGGTTGTATGTTCCTGCTCAGATGGCAGAAGGGGTAAGTCTAGATGTTATAGATTTCATTTATTTACTATGATGGTTGGCCTGAGGCCTTATGATCTGCGTGTGTAGATGTTTTTTGTTCCGGTCGTGTTGACCGATGTATAGTGGCCGTGTAGGCCTTGTATAAAAATTGGTATTGTCACCCGTACAGGGGAGGTGCTGCCGGATTTTCGTCTGGCAGAGACTCCCTCGGGGCGTGACACGTGCACCTACACCGAGACGTGGTGCAGGGTAACCACGCAAGAGGACAGTGAGATCTCTGGTTATGGAGTTGTCAGAAAGGGTCTCTTGAGTTTTGACTCATGTGCAGACTCGTAGTAGGGGTCGCCCATCAAGGTGACCAGCCGGAGTTGCCGTAGTGTTTATACTCCAGGTTAGATTTGTCTATGTGTTTAGTGGATAACCGGAAATAACATTTAGTGTGTTGGTCACTATTCATAATCGTAGATGGAGTTGACCACGTGAACAACCTGTTCAAGCTGTAAGTCTTGAACCTGTATCGAAAAGATGAATTGTCTTTGAGAGCTGACTGATATCGAGTCAGAAAGCAGCGGTCAAGTCGTCACATTGGTTGTGGAAATCAAGGACTACAGTGTTAGAGATTTTCACTGATTATGCTAGGCAAATTATTACTCTGTGGGGCAATGGACAAAGAATGTATACTATTGTGGATACAGTCCTTGGACGTTTAAGTTACGAAGTTCCATAGGGATTTTGATTCTTGAGCGGCTTGAGCCTTAGATTGATAACATTGAAGGTACTGATAAGTACCTAACTGGTATTTATATAGGAGTGGAGATAGTTTCTTACTATTGCAATGATCAAGTTGTTACTTGGTGGAATATGTAGAAGGAATTTATTTGGGGAAATAACCCATTACGGGATCACGGGTTCAGGATGTTTTCGAGAGACGGTATTTCTCCATGTTATTTTGTATGACTCATTGTTGGGAAATGCTTGAGCCTTAAGTTGAGTGATTAATTGATAATGGATTTCACTATAGAGTTTACTAGAATTACAGAGTTTACCCTCACTTAAGGGCTCAAGATAGTGATTGAGTTGTTTTCAATCACCCACGATTTATTGGTTTACATTTGGATTAAGATAGTTGGATCTTCCATCAGTTCCTATCGGGAGGCCTAAGGGTGAGTCATATTTATAAAAATGACTGCAACAAGTGTCTCAAGAGAATAGTGTAGTCAATCTAGTGATAATAACCTACACTTCTGATAAGACAACCGTAGAAGTCGTGAACGTGCTCTTCTAGTGGGATTCACGTGACATTATTTCGTTCCCATGTTGATGCGTGATATTAATCAGGTCTATTGCTAGAGATGGTAACTTGATGTTGATGATGGGGGTTTACAACCTCTTGAGTGATTGAGGATTTAGTTGGAATTTTAGTTTAATTTATTTTGGTGGTGATCCAGGCTCTGTCTCGGGAATGAAAGATTGATGAAACACCTCATTTCCCAGCGGAAAACAGGAATATGGATTTAAGTTTTCTCCTCAGATATATGTCGCTATCAGAAGTGGTTTGTGCACTTGTGGAGATATGAGGCTGGTTGTATGGTTCTTGAAGAAAATGATAGGAAGAGGTGTATACACTTAGATTCATACAGTTGTCGAATTCTTTTTCTAGATCACTGTGAAATAGAGAATCCGTTAAGAGCAGAACTTGGATGAGTTTGCATCTTTACTCGAAAGGAATTGTTGATGGTTGAAGGATTGGTCATTGAGGTATTACTATAGTTTACTTTACTTGATGATATATTGAGAGATACAGGTGTTTACAGATATCTGTGGTTAAAACATGTACAGATAGGATTAAATGGATTTCTATATTTGGATCAGGTGGATTAATAGTGTTTCCACCGACAGGTGAGATGTTGAGATGATTACTGTGATGATTATAAGAGGGGTATGAAAATGATTTTGGATGTTTAGAGGTTGATTGATGGAAATGTTATATTATGGTGAGAGAGTTGACTTAGTTGTTTTATAGTTGACTTGGTTGATATGATGTGGATATCTGGATATTAACTTGGAGGTTATGCTTGTGACATGATGGTATAAGAAGGTCTCTCGGATGCCTGTATAATTCGAGAGTAATCAGATGTAGTGTTGGAGGAACTTCTAGGCTTGCCGCTGTATAGGCAAGTAGAGTAGGCGATCGGAGTGATTTCGAAAATAGTTTCGATATCGAAGATCCCCTACTGTGAGATAATTTATTTGGTACTGAGGTAATGTTATTTTTATGAGCTAATATTTTTACTTATGGTGCGTTGGTTGAGGGCTAGTGTAAAGCGCACAAGGTTGTTAAAGCTCGTGATATACTCAAAGCAATGTCATTAAATTAGCTGTAAGCCAAATCGAGTTGCTTGGATATCGTTATCGATCGGTCTTTCAGAATTGGCAAGGTTGATGATGCCAAGAGGTATTTGTTAGAATGACGATTTTTCAGGGGATAATTTAGTTGGTATCAGTGTTGCTTAACACTATGGGAATTGGAAGAATCTAAGTTCCAATTAAAGGAGGTATTGGATGGGATATTTGTTGTCCCAGTATTTTATTTCTTGAGAAGCTCTAGAACTTGTTGTTCAAAGAGATATGAACCTTTGAGGTTATACATCAATTATTGATGATGGAATGCGGTAGTGGTAGAAGGAAATGAATATCCTTCATGGTGGATTGAGGATCTAATTAGATCAGCTTTAGGACACATGTGTATACTCTAGGATTGATTTATGATAGGTGTGTTGATATTGTAGTGACAGGGTGTCATACAATTATCAAAGTCGTAGGGATGATTGATATATCATCAGCCTAGAGTAAAGAGGATGCAGGTGTATAGTGGTGACAATTTCATACTTGGTATGAATTGTACGAGGTTTGTTTATCTTGTTTGACTTATGACGACTTAGTCGTCCAGGGATTTAGGAAATTGTGTATTCTGGACACGATTGGATCATTTATGATGGTAGAAGTTGGAGTTGAGCACTCGACCACCGTAGATGATGGTTTTCTGGTATTAATTTGATCATTACCATAGATATGGATAGGATGCTCTAGCGGTATTACATCGTTGACTGGTTGGATCAGGAAGGTGTTGGAATTTATTTGGTCTGAAGCTTGTGAACATAGTTTCAGGGCTCAGACGATGGTTGACTTTTACACCAGAGTTGTTTGATCATTCTCGGGTGGAAGGAAGGGTACTGTATGCGGATGCAAAGTTTCAGAGAAGGGAGCGTTTCTGTTTTAGTTGATTGAGACGTATCCCATGGTTACGTCAAATGAGGAACTACGAGATGGGTTGTCATATATATATATGACGTGGACCTAGCAGGAGTTGTTATGTTGTTTTGTAAAGGAACATATATGCTTATGAGGTTTTAGCTAGCTACTGTGTAGTTGCATTTGAATTTAGGAAGAGTTACTATTGATTCGGGAACAACAGATAGATTCCTGTTGTGATGATAGAGAGCATCTACAATAGAGTTGTACTTTTGCTCTACTGGTTCGGAATTAGTGATATTGGAATTTGTATGTAGTAGGTGGCTAGATAGCTACATGGCATCTTGACCGCTATGAGTCTGGCTCGTGGTAGCATGTCGTTGCAGTAAGTAGTGCCTTTTGCATTACTCCGAGCCACGAGACTTAGTCACGATATTTTGATAGGTATTGAAGATTGCAATAGGTTGTATATGTTGCGATGTTTAAAGGAAAATAGTAAGTATTGAAACGCGTTCTCCGTGGAGGAACGATACGCAATATAGTTGATTTGGAAGTTTGGTAAAGGTGGTATATAAATAATCGATGAAGGTTACGTACAAGAGGAAAGTGGGAGCCTAGTATGATGGACGGTGTTGGGAGATTATTTGGAATTCGGAAAGGACTTAGTATGATTAGCTAAGTCCGCTCATTTTCGTTCGATCCATACGATGAGTTTGTTGGATCGCTGGATAGGTTATACTATGGCGATTTCCAGTTCATGGAGGATCTGTGAGTATCGTATGTGATAGCGGTTCAGGATTTACCTTCGGATTATGGATAGTCTTTAACAGGTCACGGATATAGAGATCCACTCAGGAACAGTTAGGTACTTGTTATAGGTGGACGAAATGAAGATACTATTCATATTTTGGAAGGGCTGCTAGAAGCAAGTGTGATTTGATGTTAAGGGATATTAGTAACCCCACTTAGTCACTTGAGGTGTGACTTGTCTCCAGATGCTTGAGATGGTTGTTGGGACATCTCGTACTAATATACGAGTAGGAAATTTGGGGACCAAATTTTTATTAGTGGGGAAGAATGTAAAATACTAAAATTAAAAATACGAAATTAAATGGCCAAAATTTCGAGGAAATAATCCTAGGGATTATTTTCGAGATTTTTCGGGATTTTTAGGAATTTTTCTGGATTTTTTCTGGATTTAAACGGAGGTCGTACGAAATAATTACGGAGATAGGGAAAACAGGCTTTTAAAGGGTCTGTTTAGATGAGTAAATAGGATAAATTTAACCTAGGTTATTAATATCGGTTTTTATATTTTTCTATTTCCTTTTCTTCTCCCGTGCGCCCGATTCCCTCTTGCGGTTTCTTCTCTCGCGCGGCTCCCCGCTTCTCCGTCGGCCGACGCACTGTGCACCGCTCTTCTCGCCCCTCTGATCGGCCGCCCGATGGCCCGCTGTGTGTTCGCCGATGCCCCTCTTCCTCCGCAAGCGCCGACGCTCGCCCTTCCTTGCGCCCGAGCCTTGCGGCCGTCCCTCTGCAAGTGTCGTCGCCGCTTCGACGACCCTCTGCGGGCTCATCGACCATAGCCGCGGCAACAGGATCGTGCCGACAGACGACTCTCGCCGTTCTCGTCATCTTTGACTGCCGCACCCGATGCCTCTCCTCCGCGCACGCTGGCCGCCATAGCCACAGGACAGTCGCGCCAGCCTCCTCGGGCACAGACGATGAGTGCCCTCCTCTGCCAGCATCGGTCGTTCTCCGGCCAGTCTCTGCCGCCGTGATCGGCCGCACCGAGGAGATACCGTCGAGAGGAGCTTCCAAAGTTCCGGTATATATCTTATTTTTCTTTTATTTAGTCTGTTTAGGTGGATTGTTGTTGTGGATCTATTTTGGGTGAGGTTGAACGGAGGAACAGAGATGGGGTTGGCTGTGAGGTTCTGTTTAGGGATGTAAACGGCTGTAAATGGGATAATTTTGGAGTTGTTGCCCGGTTGTGAAGGAGGGGAGTGATCATAGAAGGTGTTTTGGGTGGTTCATAGGTTGTAAAAGGTTGTGGACGCTTATGGAGTTTAGTAATTGTGTGCTTGGTATCCAGCTATGCACGACTAGGTGTTTGGAGGTTAGTTAGGCTGTGGATGTTTGCAATGAGATTGATGCTTGAGGTTTGATGTGTTGTGATGAGATTTCAATTAGGGTTGGTTAGAGCCCTAAATCGGTGTAATTATGGGCTGTTAATGGTTGTATATGGATTGTGGGTGCTAAGTTGTGGGATCCAAGTGTTGGATCGTGTTTTGAGGTAAAGATTGGTTGAGTCGTGTGTATGTCACCTAGGGTTAGGTTGGATTCATATTTATGATCGGTTCTGTAATTATGTATGGAGGATTTATTAGGTTGAATAGAATAATTTAAATCAATCTAGTGGAACGGATATGAGGTCGATGTAGGATTTGAATAGATCATTTGTTGTGAGATGGATATTATTTTCATATGATGAGTATTAATCATGGTGAGATTAATTGCAAGGATATGTTCTTGGATTGAGGAGTTAATCACAATTTGTGACCTACGGATTGAGGGTATACTTGGAGATACATAGTAGTAATTTAGCACGTTGTCGTGTACTTGGATTTGATGGATTTACTTTGGATTAATTGGTTATGGAAGGAATCGATTATGTATTCAATTTATCGGTGAATGATATTTTGTGCTTAACAATAGTTATGCATTATACAGGTTTCGGTCACGAGGCAGGTCTCCGATCGTGACGATCTAGTTCTTTTGCGGATATATTATCAGGCGGGTATTTTGACTTAACTTTTAGATTAAGTCAAGTTGATATGCTAGTTAGGATAGCTTACAATAACTTTTTCATGTTTATATGCCTGGTATGATTTTGGTGCCTACTAGATACATGCATGTGATAGGATATGATTATATTTCCCTGTTTGATTTGGATCATAGTATATGGATTAGGGATATGTACATATTGATTGTACATATTATTCGGATAGGTATTTTGAGTAGGATTTACATGCTTTAGTATCATGCACCATTTTCGCATGATTGCATGCTAGCTGGACGGGGTTCCATTATTGTTGAGCCCGCAGCTAGTTACATGGCCTGCACACACTGCCACTCATGGGTTAGTGGTACATCGAGCTCTATTTGGTCCGCTCATGGGTAGCGATGAGGCAGCGTGGTAGCGGGCAGGGATCCCTCCTCTGGCCTATGACACCGGGAGATGAGAGCTTAGCTCCCCCACTATGTTTGGGGCAGGAGGATAGGTGTACTCCGACAGCATCCTGTCCACTCGGTCACTCAGGAGCAGTGATGGCAGAGTGCACAGTTGTCATAGCCCTACCCACTCGGCTTCACCATTGCGTGTGAGGCGGCTGACTGGCGTCAGGGGTGACCATGTCATTGGCACGACATGCACTTTGCATAGATTGCATTTGTATTGTGTTTGCTGCATTTGTATTGATGCCTTGGATGTGCATATGATTGTCATGCATACAAGATACATGTTTATATATAGTCAGGACTTTATTACTTCTAGTCAGGCACATGCTCCTATATCAGGGTAGGAGATTCGTGTAATCTGATCATTTTGTATTTCTTGCTTGCATACCCTATTTATGTGAGACTGTACTGGCATGATATTTTTATTGTTAGCTATACCTTACTTTGCATATCTACTATACCCGTAGAGTTCTTTGAACTCACCCCGTTGATTTATATCTATTTCAGGATGAAGCTGTCAAGAGAGTGCAGCTGTCGGACCCCCACTCGTCGTGAATGTTTTATTTTGGATATTTGCTTTATGGTTTGGATATTTTGGTTAGAGGACATGTATAGGTTTGGAGATTGATTTTGTACTTGGATTTTTGGTGTCCGTATGGACCTTATTTGGATTTTGGTTTGATTGGATTTTGGTGAGTATTCCTGCCCAGATGGCAGAAGGGGTAAGTCGATTTATGGTAGACTGTTTATCATTTATTTTGGTTGATGGCCTGAGGCCAAATTATATAACTGCGTGTGAGTTTGGATTCCGGTCGTGTTGACCGATGTATAGTGGTCGTGTAGGCCTTGTATGTAAATTGGGATTGTCACCCGTACAGGGGAGATGCTGTCGGATTTTCGTCTGGCGGGGTCTCCTTTGGGGCGTGACAATTATCATGACATTTTATATGATAAAAATAAATATGATGTTATGACATAACAAGGGAAATAAAGCATGGCAAGTATAAAATATTAAGGTATAAAATACCTAAGTGTTAAGTCCAAATTGTCATTTTTAAGATTAAATCCATTTTGCCTTAATACCAACTATCCCCCTAGTATGTCAAAAACCCAAAATGGCACACCATGACTTCTAAGATCTAATTGTGTCAATTTAATCAATTTTCAACTTCTCAAAGCACATTGACACATCCTAAAGTGTCAACTCTACCATGGTTAGGTTAACTACCTATCCACTTAGAGTTGACACACCCTAATCCATCCAGCGTGAATCAATCACGCTTCTAGGAATCCAATACCTATTGGAGCTCCTTGGGTTGACAAGGTATTCACTAGGGATAACTTCCCTAGATACCTTCTTAATGATCCTTTTTTACTTTGAAGTCTTAGTCATTTGAATCTTTCCTAGATTAACCTTAGGGATTGCCTCCATAGTAATCTTCTCAGTGGCTACCTTAAATTTTCTTGACTTTTTAGCCACTAGACACATACCATGGTTAATCTTAGGAATATCTTTCCTATTAACCTTGGTTTTTCTAGACCTAGATTTAGTTCCATAATCAAATGGAATATTGTGGTAGAATTTAGGTTTGTGACCCAAACCTTTATTGCCCTTAACCAGTTCTTGTCTCCTAGGTCCTAAATTTTGACCATTAGACCCCTTTATTGAATTTGTAATTCTTGCTAGGGTCTTCTCTAAATTTTCAAGCCTTGACCTCAAGACTTGGTTTTCTAATTCTAATTTTTCCAATTTTGATTTTTCATTAATCTTTTGGAAAGGACTCTTCTTCTTAGGCATATGTCTACCCTTCTTAGGGTTAATGCCTAAATTCTCTTCTATCCTTCTAATACTCTCCCTAGGTAAAATAGGTCTAGAGTTGTTCCTAGGTTTGTTCTTAGATATAATTTCATAGGATTTAGCCCCTAAGCAAACATATCTATTCCTACTAGCATGCTTATGTTCATGGGCAATTGCAAGTGAATTAACATAATTCCTAGCATGCTTTTTAATCCTAGAACTAGAAGGTGCATTAAAGTATACCTTAGGTTTGCTTTAGAAGCTTCCCCTACTTGTGTAACTCCTTCTTGCCCCTTCTTCCCCCTAGGGCATTGACTTCGGTAGTGTTCCCGTTGATTGCACTTGAATCATACAATGTGCTCCTTGTTTTTCCCAGCGAGGACTCTGACATCTTTTGACTTTTGGTGTCGGTGCTTTTTCCTTGGCCAATTTTGGGCATTTACTCTTGTAGTACCCTTTCTCCCTACACTCAAAGTAAATTATGTGATCTTTATTATTATGAATTGCATTTGAGTTACCTAGGATGGTGGAAGCCTCTTGATCTTCACTTCTCCCGGATGTAGATGCTCCTTCTCGTTCTTGCTCCAGGATAGAAGATCTCTCCTCTCCCTCAATGCTAGAGGTGGAGGTTTCCTCCAATTTATCCACATTCTCCGATGTTGATGGTGATTCTTCCTCTTGAGCATGGGAGGATGAATACTCTTCCTCGGCTTCCTTATCTACTTATGTCGGTTCGGAATTTTCATGGAATTGGACTAATTTATTCCATAATTCATTCGCATCCCTATATTCACCTAACCTAGACAAAATAGCGTTAGGTATCAATTTCACTAGCATAATTGTTACCTTAACGTTTGTCTTGAATTGTCGCCATTGCTCTTCGATCCATCTTGACTTTCCCAATGACTTATTGTCTTCACCCCTAGGCACTTCAAAACCGTCTTCAATTTTTAGCATTATATCGAAATCGGTTTCGAAGTATACCTCCATTCTTTTCTTCCACCAAGAAAAGTCTCCTTCAAATTTCGGTGGATGGATGTTGATGTCGGTGATTTTGGTTGATTGTTGTGGCGGTGAGTCCAATGATACCACTTGTTGGAGGATCGTGGCCCGGTTAGAGGGGGGTGAATAGCCCAATTCACGTGTTCAATAGAAATCGTTCGCTCGTCGTATGCTTGTCTACAATATTCATTAATACGCAGCGGAAATACTAATAACAGATACAAATACAAGAGACAATCACAACACACGCAATACGGGCGATATACGTGGTTCGGAACCTTAGGGTTCCTACTCCATGGGGGCGAGGTCAAAGAGCTCTAGAGATGCACACGACACTACTCAAACTTCTTCTCGACAACAAGTCGGAGGTGGAGAAACCTCGTACAAGCAATCACAAGATACAATACAAAAGTACAAGCAAAATATAAAGACAATATGAAATACAAGTAAAGAAAACTTTACAACACTTTGCTTTGATCACTTGCTTGTTGCTTGCTTTGGTTTGCTTTTGAAGGTTTGGAATGCAACAGCAATTTCCCTCCAAAATCTCCCCAAAAACCGCTATGGAAATCCTCCCCAAGCTCCTCCTTTTATTCTTGTCTCAGGCTGATTCTGCGCCAATCAGTCAATTGTTCTTGACCATCAGTCAACTGCTTCTGTAGCCATTGTCTCACAATGACTCAATCCACGCTGGACAAGTTCCAACGAATACACCATCAGTCGACTGATCATGCCCATCAATCGACTGATCATGCCCATCGATCGATCGATCAAGTCATCGATCCCATCGATCCGCATAATCGATCGACTCGAAAAGGTTCTATATCGCAACACCCTTCATCGATCCGATTGCCATCCCTTGGCGATCGATCGATGGTGTATCGTCGACTATCAAACCCTAATCAATTGATTAGCGAAACTCATCACCAAACACGATCGCGATTGCTCGATCACCGATCCGCTATCTATAGTAGTCGACTGGTGTCGGGTAAAACCTCAAACAAACACAAGTTGTTTGAGCATCCGACACTCGATCTCAACCACTTGGCCAAGCTCAACTCTCATCTCCCATGGAGTCTCTCACCGAAGCTTTCTTCGTCTGGCTACATCCCTCGGATGCACCAAGCGCATGACTTTCGCAATGTTATCCTTCGCGTCTTGCCCTAAAGTTTGCTTCCTTTGGCTTCACTCCATTCTCTTCTCGTCTGGTGGTCCTTTGGATGCACCAAGCGCACAACTTCGCAATGTCATCCTTCACCGACTCAAGGACCTGAGCCATGAGACGAAGAACTTACCAATGCTTTATCAAGCTAACCAAATGCCAAGACTCAAGCTTGGACTTTCCCATTGTCAAGGCTACACACTTGGACTTCTCATTGCCAAGCCCCATGCTTGGACTTCCAATGCCAAGCCCCATACTTGGACTTTCACTGCTAAGGTTACACACTTGGACTTACGTGACCAAGGCTACACACTTGGTCTTCCCATGACAATCACATGTCATATGTTTTGTCTAATATCAAAATACTGCTCGAGTCAAACTCGAGTCCGGTCAATCGTGATCTGGGCCGATTGCACCAACATATAATCCAAGTAGAATAGTTGAAATGAAGGAGAGCATCGAATATTTTATGTGATCGTAAAAGTAACTTAAAAACTTAAAGGGAAGTTCTATAAAATGACGGTTAGATCTGCTATGTTATATGTCACACCTCGAGGTAGACTCTGTCCGGCCAACGGACGACACCCTCTTATGACAATTTCAATATGGGTACAAATAGTCGCAGCCACCATAGCACATATGGAAAATGTATATCATCAATAGCGGAAGACAACACAATGAAAAATATAAACTCAACAACATACGTATACTGATATATCCATCCATACTAAAACAAAATCCCATACTGAATACCATAAATGAAAAAACACAACACTATCTCCAATAACAACAGAAGTCCATATGAAGATACATGCGATATAGGAAACAAAACCCTCGGAAAAGCGGTGGGATGGGATCAAGTAGCGATGCTCCAAGTCCATGCCGAAGTCTTCTATCTGCCACCTGGGCGATAGGAAACCCAGGGTTCAGGGTGGTGAGTATAAAACTCAGGGGTAATATATAGAAAGTGCATGAACAACATACAAGGTATAGAAATCTACAAGTATACATGTGAAGATCTACAGGTATACAACATGAGTCCACATACATACAATACTAAATGTAGTAACCAGTAACCACAAATACGGTCATACTCATAGCATACACTAAACAAATCAACTGACATGAAATAATGTACATACCTGACGGTTTGCCATCCACATGACCTATAACATCTTGAACATGTATACAATAGCATAACCCAAATAGCATGCAATAGTCTAAACCAATACATACTCATGCTCAACACATACACAGTGATATATAAAATATGCAAAAGGCATGTAGCATGATGTATAATCATATGCAGCAAACAAATGCAGTATCTCACAGCCATATGTAAAACATATATCGAATACATGCATACATATATATCAACAATGCATATGCATGGCCATGTCTGCGGACCCGTCCAACCACGACCCCAGAGTGGCCAGGGTGGCACAATATGACTACTATCCCGACTCCAACTACCATTACTCTTGAGTGGCCGAGTTGGGTAGTATGACTGAGTAGCATATAAGCGTAAAGAGCTAACTACTCCTAGGGGTCTCTACTGCTAGCCACGTTGTCCCTACCCATGAGTAGACAAGCACCGCACACAGGACAACTGCATAGCATGCAACCACCGTCTATAGTTGGCGAGTGCACTAACTACCACTCTGCACAGTGGTCAAGTGCGCATCTCCAGCTACCACCATCTATAGTAGTCGAGCGCGGCACATCTAATGCTTTGCCCTCAACCCTGCTACTACTACCCCGAGTGGCCGGGGAGGCAGGATGATTGATGACCCGTCTCAACCACAAGGGAGACCCCAGTCGACAACATGCATGCAATGTAATGATGCATAACTCCACATACGTATCCTTGCAACACTCCCTATCCCACGGGGAGTCCTAGTCAACCGAAAGTCAACCATGCAAAGACCACTAATCAACAATCACAATCTACTTATCTACGTATAGATAAATAGATCTACCATTGATGCACAACTAATAGGTATACGATACTATATTCGACTCCATAATCTGATCCATCACCTAACCCTAGTGATGCACCCTGGTAACCTAACATGAGTCCACAATGGTAACCCTAACCACATGTACTTAACTGAACATCTATCAGCTATCACACAATAGGGTTTGTAATTCATATCCAAGATGGAAGAACGATGAATTAACAGCAATATCTCAAAGATCAAAGACGAAGTACAAGCACATGATTAAACATGAGTGGATTTAAGGTAAATAGGTATAAACATATATCCAAGTTCATGCACTGGAATTCGATCAAACTACCGGACTAGGTAGATATTACCCACCTGATACGAAGCTCGAATAATTCTCACGACCGCGAACCTGCTTCGTATCCCAAACCTGCACAATAATAATAAATTATGGTTAAGTACAAATCTCCGATAATTATACGAACTAATTATGTCATTTCTATATCCACGTTCTTTTCCCCGAATATGTGTTAACAACTCCGACTATCCCTAACCGGTTAGCACAATCGATCGACATCCACCACCAACTCAAACCCATCGAACAGGATACCTTTCACTCCATGCCACAACCCTGGAGCACCACAAACAGAACAAGGAAAAATAGAATTATACTCGAATTGAATTTCCCAGCGAATCCTATCACCTATACAACTCAGTTCACCAGATCTGTTGCTCCCTTTCTTCTACAACGATCCACTAAACCTTAAAGACCATTGGCAGAAGACAATCAAAGTAAAACAGATATCAAATGAATCCAGTCCGCCTACACCTTCCATCCACAACCAACACAAATCAACCCAGATTAGCAATAACCTCTCAAAAATCAACTACAACACGTACGGGGTATCAATCTTACCGCTCAGATCTCCTCCGGTAACCCCCCTGTTCACCGGAGCAATCCACCAGAAATCCATAGACAGAAAAACAAACTCATCGAATCCCAAATGTATTGACATACCACACAATCACAGCTTAAATTCCAATTGAAAACTCATCACAGATGACAAGAATAGGTTAGATCCATCTTACCAGTTCTAATCTCCACCGTCAGCGAACCTTTCCCGATCCTAGCTACTCTTGAAGACAACCGGCTGAAGGTAACCTCAGTAAGCACAGATCGACGGAAGAACCCAATCTGCCGTAACAATCGAGTTTCTCAGCCAAAATTCGATCAACTACAGCAAGATCTAAAGAAACCCACGATGGAATCTAACCCTAGATAATAACATCACTGGCCGAGCAAAGGAATCGCCGACACCCTAAGGCGAAGCACCACCGACTGACCGAGATCGACCATCGCGATTGTTAGTCGCTTCTCACCGGACGCCGATGAGCTGGAACTCCGCGACGTGATCGCGCAGAAGAAGAGAGTAAGGCGGCGAGAAATGGAAGAGGGGAAATCGCGGAACTCTACGGCCGATCGATAGTTTCCGATCCTTTTAAACACCGTTGAGCGATTCGGTTCAGGCCAACCCAAGTTCAATCCAACTTCAGTTCAAGCCAATTTCAGCCCAGCAATTTCGACCCAATTGCCTCAGCCCAATAGCTTCAGCCCAAACCCAATCCTCAATAAATCCCTTGATTAAGCCCAATTACCTAATCAACCTTACCACTAATTAAACCCAATTAACCCACTAATTAAACCCAATTAATTAAAGGAGTTAATCCATAATTTTATTCTCATATTCTACATTATATGACGTTGAATGTTGGACTATGACTTGAGCACATAAATAGAAGATGAGAGTTACAAAGATGAAGATGTTAAGATAGATGCATGGACATACGGGGATGGATAGAATAAAAATAAGAGCATTAGAGAAAAAGTCATAGTTACATTTATTGAATGAAAACTTTGAAAGACATATTTAAGGTAGTATGAATATGCACGTAGACAACCAATAAATGCTTTAGTTAGACGATGTGAAACTATGATAAATACACATCAAACGAGGAAGATGATGACCAAAAAGACTTGGTTAGAATAATAGCACAAGATTAAATTTATTTAAATATAGATGATAATATAATAGACGATAAATCCTAATAGTGTAGAAGGATACATATGGTCGATCTCTTCTATTGGAATAAAGCTTGATTATTTTTATCATTGTATGGAAAGATTAAGAAAGATGTTTTACATAAAATGCAAGTACGATGGTTTAAAATGTATAAGAGAATCATATATTTTTGTGATTATAAAGTATCTTTAAAACTTAAAAAAAAAATTATAAAATGACAATTAGACATGCTATATTATATTAAGCTGAAGATTAAACTATTACTCGAGCACATGAGCAAAAGATGAGAATTACAAAGATAAAGATATTAAGATGGATGTGTGGTCATACGAGGATGGATAAAATAAAAAAAATGAAAATATTAGAGCGAAATTTGAAATTGTATTTTGAGAAAAAACTCTAAGAAACATGTTTAAGATGATACATACATGTACTTAGAGAATTGGTAAATATTTCAATTAAGTGATATGAAACTATTACAAATATGAAAATCAATCGAGAAAGAGAAAAACCAAAGAAGATTTGATTAACATTGATAAATAAGATAAAATATATTTAAATATAGATCATAATATAATAAGGTATAAAACTTAATAACATAAGAGGATTCATATAACTGACTTCATATAGTGGGATAAAACTTGATTATTATTATATTGTGTAATGTAGTTTAAATATGATATCATAATTAGGTCTAATTGAGCATAAATCCATTTTAAGTTGGATATTGATTTAGCTCCAAATTAATCCATGGTTTACGCTAAAGGCAGAACAAATTACTCACACCATAAAACAAATTTAAAATAAATTAGCTTATTGAATCAATTTTATAAAACTATAATGACCTCTATTTCCTTCCAAAAAGTTTATTTAAAAATGATTTTTTTCTATTGTTTTCTTTCAAAATCTTTTCTTAGTTTTAATTAAGTTTATTTGAGAAAAGATTATCACAGACTTAAAACAGTTTTAAAATTAAATGAGTAAATAAAAAATTTGGAAAACACATTTAATAATCTCATCCTTTAAAATAATCACAGATAACAAATGTAATATTTTAAATTTTTGAGGTCAAATAAAAAAAGAGATAAAAGAGCAAATTGAAAATCTGCCATATATATAAAGGAGTTCCTCGAACCAAACCCGAGCCGGTACCCATCTCATCCTTGGTCTACCTCGCACCGCCGCTGTTGTTAGTCTCGTCTCATTTCCAGAAGCTTCTTCGGCATCCGGAGCAATCGCTTGCGTTGTGCTATCTCCGGTAATCCAATCCATCCCTACTCTCCTTCACTTCGTTCCTATTCACCATCGATCCCGCGGATTTCTAGCGTAATCAACATCGAGCTTGACATTGCTCGGATTCGTAATTACGTTGCTGATCGTCGAGCTCCTATCGTTTTAAAGGTATTTCCTGATTCTTACTGTTGATTCAAACGCGGGAGAAATAGTTCTTTCATTGCAATTTTTAGGATAAATGACGTAGCTTGCAATTTCTAGTTGGGCGCTGAGGGTTTAAGAACACTGCAATTTATTGTTAATGAGAGGACTTTAGAAACCTCAGCAAATTTTCATTTGTACAACATCCAATCTTATACTTGATGATGGTGATTCCATTCTTTAGTTACAGTATGTAAGTTTGTATGTTTAAGAGTTTATCTTTTGGTCAACTCGATGCTCTGCAGCTGCACGAGGGGTGTGTCAAATGGACTCTTGTAGATTGACGATACGCACCAAATTGTGCTTAGGATGTATTGCTAGAAGAAATTGCTATTAGGTTAATTTATGAATGCAGTTTATCAAAGAATGAACTTGATTTACTGCTTTGGAGTGTAAACGGGAAAACAAACATTTTTGACTTGGCTACAATTGAAACGTACTGCACTACCTACAAGCTAATGCATTGACTAACTAAAACATTGAACTTCATTGATTGCAGCATCATAGCAATTGACCAGTCAATACTAGCTGGTAACCATGTTTAAAAAGCCAGTGGAGGCAAAATTATCACAGAGATTGTCAGGCGCAGACAAGAAGAAACTACGAAGAACTGTAAAGGAGAAGTTTCAACATGCTTCTGATGCTAATATCGATGAAATTCTTCCTCCTAAGGTGAAAATTTCTATCTAGTCCTCAAGATGATGAAAATATGAAGTAATGTATGTGTTAGAAGTTCATGGGATTATAAGGGTCATGATTTGTTTCTTTGCAACTGCACTGTATAATGCAATCATTTTCTTTTTATGATGACATGTGCCCAAGGAGTGCATGGTGCGAATGAAAGGACTAATTTATTGTGTCTCATATTCTTTCTCTTTCCATTATTTTTATCAGTTGTTTTTCTGAAAATTTCTTCAACTTGTGTGCTTAGCTTTTGCAGACTTATGACTTTGTACTTATGAAGTTTATTAAATTATAAATTCATAAAATTTTATCAGCAGGTGTGATAAAGAGAAAAGATACAATAAGCTAATTTAAATGTAAGCATTTGCAATAACATTTGAGCTTGCTCCTAGGTCCTAACATTATTACTGATGCATTATGATTTATGAAGATAGTGATTGGTTGGGATTGTCCATAAGTATTTAAAAAAGATCAATGCTGAGAGGCTGAAGAAAAAAGGTAGTTTACTCCATTTCTCTGCAGTTAATTTTTGAAAACACATATCATGCTTGCATTATGTAAATTTGAAGATATAAGATCCTAAGATGCGATCATAATATCTGACTGAGTACACAGTTAATGAGAATAGTACGAATGAAAATATTCTAAAATGTCATGATATTCTTTGTAGCATAATAATAAGTTGGAATCTTAAAGTTAGAACTCGGAAATCTCCATGACTATCAAAATGATCTGCGATATCAATGTGTAAATCAACGCGAAGTAGGTGAATTTGTTTAAGTTTTATTTTGTAATTAGCCTTGATGGTGGATCTCTAAGTGTAAAACATGGTTTAGGTTGAGATTTCACAGTTCATAAACAAAAAAGTCATTGTTAGGTGTAGTTTCATGGATCTTAAGATGTAGTCAGATTCAATGATATCCTGTAAAATTAACATCATCCACAATATCATTATATATGACAAACAGAACTTTATATATGATATCAGAGATGTTTACACCATGGTTTAAAAATTTGACCTGTGTCAGATATTTGGTCTATGACTGAAACGATACAGTTTTGATATAGTATCGTGTTGATAGAGTTTAGGTATTTTTTTAATATCAAATATATGAATTAAACAATATTATTATCAATATTTTGATTGTTATAAATGCTTATTATTAGGTTAAATTAATATTTTAAAATTTAAGAATGAGTAAAAGTTAGTTTATGGTTAATTAAAGTCTACACATGAAGATTAGTATCAAGCAGATTTAAATTAAATTAAATTTTTGATAAATTTTAATCTGCTTAAATTAAACTAAATTTATATATATTATAATTTAATTTAAATTATAATAGTATTTAGGAATTATATTATATTTAATTTTTATTATCTTTTTCTAGCCATATGTCTCTTCTATTTTTAGTATTTTTAAAAAGATAATTTTTCTTTGAAGAGTTTTTTTAAAACTTTTGTAATTGTCTATGTGAAAGATGAAAAAAAGAGAAATTAACGAAGAATTTTTTTCCCATATGTTTAAGGAAGAAAGGAATAACAAAAGAAATTACTAAAAAGAGAAAGGGAATGATTTAAGGGGGAAAAAGAAAAGAATAACAAAAAAAGATTAAATAAAGGAAGAAAGTGAAAAAATTCACAGTATAATTTTTCCCTATATTTTTAAGGAAAAAGAAAACATAGTAAAAGAAATTAATAAAGAGAGAGAGAAAAAATTAAGAGAAAAAGGAAAAAAAGAATAATGGGAGAAAGTGAAATAATTAATAAATTTTTTCATAGAAATAACAAAATAAATCAATAAAAAGAGAAAAAAAGAATTAACAGAAAAAAGAAGAAATGAATAATGCAAAAAATTAATAAAGAGAGAAAGAGAAAGAATCGGGGGGAGGGGGGGATTTAGGAATTTAAATTTTATAAAAAAGAAAAAGTTAAGAAAAAATAAAAAAAAAGGCTAGTGCGGGGTCGCCCGCGGGGCCTTGTGCGAGGCGCCTCGTAGGCACGAGGTTGCCTACGACCGTAGGGCTTTGCGCAAGGCGCCCCATGGTCGCGAGGCCTCTCACGGCCTTATGTGATCATGTGTCGATCGTTTATGCCATGTCGGTTGGCGGATGAAATAAAATTTTTCACTCATGTCGACCGGTATGACATGGTATTTTAAACCATGTTTTACACAACATCTATAAAATCTTGGTTGACAATCCTCTAAATTTTATCAAATGGAATAAATAAAATCAACTTCGTCGTAGTCAATTACAAGCTCAAATGAGAAAGAGGGAGAGTTGCGTTAGGTTGCTAGCCAACATTGAATTTCGAAAAATTTTAATGAATGGATTCATTAAGATATTGTGTTAAAGCTAAATTGTTCCTTGGAAGGAATGTGTTGCAGGGTTCGATTGTAATATATCAGTAAGGACTGCTACATTTTCATGAGAATTTGGGTGTAATGTTAAATATGCAAGAGTTCTCACACCATAAGTTAGATAAAAATAAATATTATAGAAAAATTGATTGTTTATGAATTGGAACATGGAATATAGGAATGCTTACTGGTAAAATAATAGTAGTAATAGATACTATGATTAGAAGAAGAATTAATATTCTGTGTTTACAAGAGATAAAATGGGTAGAAGAGAAGCAAAGATGATAGAAAACTCAGGGTTTAAGTTATTATACATAGGAAGTAATAGAACATAAAATGGAGTAGCATTGTTGTAAATAATTTATTAAATGATGAAGTAGTAGGAATAATTAGACAAGGGAATAGAATTATAGCTCTCAAGATAGTGATAGTGAAAGAAACTATTAATATAATTAGCATATATGCGCCTCAAGTAGGATTAGTTAAAGACACTAAAATTAGGCTTTGAGAAAATTTAGATGAGATATTATAAAGAATTCTGCTAAACAAAATGATTTTAATAAGAGGAGATTTAAATGGGCACGTAGGAGTAAAAAATATGAAATATAATAGGGTGTATGAGAGTTATGAGTTTGGAACAAGTAATAAAAAAATAACCCGGTGCACGAAGCTCCTGCCACGCGGGGTACCGGAGAAGGAATCCATCAGACGCATCTTTACTCTTGCTTTTTGCAAGAGGTCAAGCTTCAGATTCAACTCACTCGTCACAAGACAACAACTTTACCGTTGTGCCAAGACTCCCTTCTAGTTTGGAACAAGTAATGAAGAAAAAAAAATTATATTGGATTTTACAATAGCATATAAACTTATACTAAGAAGGGAGCCTTGATACAACGGTAAGGTTGTTGCCTTGTGACCAAGAGGTCACGGGTTCAAATCCTGGAAACAATCTCTTGCAAAAAAGCAAGGTAAGGCTACGTACAATGGATTCCTTCTCCAGTACCCCGCGTGACGGGAGCTTCGTGCACCGGGTTGTAGTTTTTATATGAACTTATACTAGCTAATAAGTTTTTTAAGAAAAGAGAAGAATATTTGGTCACGTCTAAAAGTGAGAATAATAAATTACAAATTGACTTTCTTATGATGAGGAAGAAAGATAGAAAGATTTGTAAAAATTATTCTCGAAGAAAACTTAACTATCCAATATAGGTTGGTAGTGTTGGATATGCGTCTTAAGCGTAATATTAATAGAAAGAAAAATATGTATTACTCTTATGATTAAATAGTGGAAGCTAAAAGATGAGAAATAAAACATATTTAAAGAGAGGGTAGAAGTATAAGTATTAGAAGATATACATGATTATTCAAATACGATATGTGATAACATGATATTAAAGTTAAAAATGGTAGCTAAAAGTTTACTAGGTGAGCCAAGGATGTGTACTCCCAAGTAAATAATCTTGGTGGTGGAATGAGAAAATACAGGAGAAAGTAAGAGAAAAACGAAAAGTTCATAAGATATTTTATACTTATAAGAACGACAAAAATTTAAAAAAGTATGCAATTACTAAAAAAGAGGGAAAAAAAAGTAGTAAGTGAAGTTGATAATGAAACTTTTGAATGCTTATATCAACAACTGAATAAAAAAAAGGGAAAAAAGATATTTATAGAATAGAGAAAGTTAGAGAAAGAAAGACTAGAGATATTGTCCAAATAAGATGCATTAAAGATGAATGCAATAGGGTATTAGTGGACAATAAGGAAATAAAAAATTGATGGAAGATATTTTCTTCAAATTTTCAATGAAGGTTTAGGTGATCAAATTAACTTAGGTAATTTAATTAGGTCAAAGGAGTATAAAAATTTAAATTTTTATCGTAAAATTCAAACTTAAAAAATAGAACAGGTTTTAAATGGGTTGCAAAATGTAAAAGTAGTTGGACTAGATGATATTTCGATAGAGGTATGAAAGTGCCTAGACAAGCAAAGTATTGAATGACTTGCAAAGTTATTCAACTTGATATTGAAAATGGAAAAAAAATATTTGATCAATGGAGGATAAATTCTTTAGTTTCTTTATATAAAAACAAAGAAGACATATACAATTGTGCAAATTATAGGGGTATAAAATTAATTAGTCATACTATAAAACTATGAAAAAAGTTAATAGAAAAAAATACTAAGAAAGGAGACCATGATGACTGAAAATCAATTTGGATTTATATCGGAAAGATTGACAATAGAAGCTTTCATCTTCTCATACAACTAATTGAAAAATATCTGGAACGAAAGCAAGACTTACACATGATATTTATTGATCTTGAAAAAACTTATAATAGAGTACCAAGGAAAATTATATGGAGAATTCTAGAAAAGAAAGATGTTAGTGTAGTATATATTGAAATAATTAAGGATATGTATAACGATTTAATGACAAGAGTGAAAATGCCAGGAGGATTAACCGAAGCGTTTCCCATAAAGATAGAGTTACATTAAAGACCAATTTTAAATCTCTATCTTTTTATACTAGTCATGGATGAACTACTTAACACATCCAAGATATGGTATCATAGTGTCTATTATTTGCAGCTGATATCGTTTTGGTAGATGAGACACATGAAGGAGTAAATGCTAAATTTAAATTTTGGAGGAAAACATTAGAAGCGAAAAATCTTACACTTAGCAGAGCAAAGACAGAATTGATGGAATTTAAATTTAGCAATGTTGGATACAATAAGATAATTGTTAAGTTAGGAGATAATGAGTTGACTATAACTCAAAATTTTAAATATTTAGGATTATTTTTACAAAAGGATGGAGGGGTTGAGAGAGATGTCTTACATAAAATATAAGCAGGATGGTTGAAATAGAGGAAAATATCAGATATTTTTTGTGATCGTAAAGTTCTTTTAAAATTTAAAAGGAAATTTTATAAAACAACAGTTAGATCTGCTATATTATATGAAGATAATGTTAGACTATAACTTAAGCACATGAGCAGAAGATGAGAGTTGTAGATATGAGGATGTTAAGATGGATGTATGTACATGTGAGAATGAATAAAATAAGAAATGAGAACAATAAAGCGAAAGTTGGGGTTGCATCTATACTACAATAACAACCAAGCCTTATCTCACTAGGTGGGGTCGGCTATATGGATCCTTCTATGCTATTATGCTCTATCCCCTACTATATCATCATTTATGCTTAAATAAATTTTATCTTGTTTTATTGTTGTTAGCTAAGTCTTTTTTGGTCTTCCTCATTTGATGTGTATATTTGTTATTGTTTCACATCGCCTAACTGGAGTATTTATTGATTGTTTAAATACATGTCCGTATCACCTTAAACAATAGATGTAACTCTGACTCTGTCTAATGCTCTTATTTCTTATTATGTCCATCCTAGTATACCCACACACCTATTCAGGAAAATTTTCGAAAGAAATATTCAAGGTTTAAAATTTCGACCCCGTATCGAGGTTTCGGTTCACGACCGGAACGATACGATTTCGGTATCGTATCGTGGCGTATCAATAAATTTCGGTAATTTTTAAATATAAAATATATAAATTAAAAACTAAAATTTTTAATTTAAATATTAAAAATAAAAAATGATTAAAAAAATACTAAAAAATTTAATTATAATAATAAAATTAATTTAATTAATTTCAATTAAATGGGATTAAAAAATAAAATGAAATTTAATAATAATAAAATTATTATTTATAATATATAAATTAATAAAATAATTTTATTGAATTTTAATTGATTTTATTTAACCTACAGTTAAACTATAGTTTGGGAAGTTAATTTTTTTTAAGCGCTCGTCATCGCCCCCACAGCCGCGCCCGCCGCTGTGGTCCCATGCGAGGCAACCTACATTCGCCGCCTCCTTGCGCGAGGTTGCTTGTGACTGCCATGACCCCGAGCGAGCAGCCCGCAGCCTCGTGTGGTTGCCAGTGGCCGCTGTGGCCCCACGCAAGGCTGCCGACGGCTGCGGTGATCCCGCACGAGGCCCCGCTGTTCGGTGGAGGCTCGCCGCTGTCTCGCCGTCGTCGTTCATGTGTCTCGCGGGCGTGCCAGTTTCGGTGGCGCATCGGAATGAGAAAAACCACTCGTTTCGTCCGAAATAGGTTGATATTTCAAACCTTGGAAACATTTAAGATGGTACGGATATGTATTTAGACGATCGATAGATACTTTAGTTAGGCGATATGAAACTATTACAAATATGTAAATTAAATGAGAAAGAGGAAAACCAAATAAGACTTGATTAACAATGATAAAAAAGATAAAATTTATTTAAATATAAATGATAATATAATAAGGAATAAAGCCCAATAGCGTAGGAGGATCCATTTAACCGACCTCACCTATTGTAATAAGATTTGATAGTTGTTGTTGGTGTTGGAATAAAGAAAATCTATGATCAATTAATACATGTTCGCTACCACTTACTAATAATGATGCTTTTAATTTTAGGTAGGATTTGAAATTTCCTCGTGGTAAATGTTTTCTAATAATAACTATTGAGATAATCATTGTTGTGCTCTTTTGTTTAATTGCATCCAGAATGTATTGTTGTTTAAAGAGCCATTGGGGCCTCCTTGTTCTTGTTGTTACTATTATTGCTACTACTAGTTGTGTCACAACTATTTAGGTTCTCTCTATTATTAAATCACCTATGTTATTTAACAATCATAAAAAATTGATGTTGTGCACTTGCTTATTATTTTATTGATTTTATAGATTGCTGCATCAATGCCACTAATTGCTTGTAGTATAACTTTGTTCTTTGTGATTCCAAGGTTAATTTTTCTATTTTTGTCTTTTTAAATATTTTTTACTATTCTACTTTGTTTCTTAATCTGTAGTGGGCTACTCAGACTTTTTTCCTTCTTTTTTCCCAAAACATTTTAGGCTGAGATTACAGTGATCAAGTGCTCAAACAAGGTTCATGTATATGTTATAGAAGGAGGGTTGCCTATGCTTTTCGATATCGATGGGCGAGGAACTGAGATATACCCAACAGGTGTTTGCAGTTCACAGTTTCAACTCACATCTACTTCACATTTCAATTATTAGTTAATGAGTTTATGTTACCTTAGTGGGTAATAATGGATCAATTCAAAATAAACTGATACGGTAAGATAAACTTGGTGATGATCTAGATTTTCTTTTATTTTTCTTCTATCTAACTATTAATTAATTATTTTACTTTTTTTATTGCAAACCTAGTCTATGTCTGGCTATTTTGAGGTATCTAAAAGCGATCCATTCCTCTTGTTCTATCAATTTGGACTTGTTTGCGCTTTAATACATTTTGATCGCCCTTATCACAATTTTTTCTCTTGCAAGTCTACAGGGTTGCATGAAGTTTCAAAGTTGAACTTTGGTTTAACATGTTTCATTTCGTGCTTCCTTTTCTCCTTGCAACTGACTAGATACAATGTTGTTTACTCCCCTCATCAACCCTTCAAAACTTTATGGATTATGCAACTTATTCTACACATTTGCTCTCTTTTTACTTCAACTTGTGCTCATGTTTGCCTCCACTCCCCTTTTCTGCGGTGACTAAACCAGCAAAGAAGACAAGAAATCCTTGTGTGTATCATGTTGATGTGCAAGTAAACTTGATAACTCTATGAGGTTCCCCTCATGTGGTGATCTCTAGCATCACGCCATTGATGAAGATCTCTCCTCACCTTGCGTCTTACAATTTCCACCCTCAAAGTGATGTCACTTTGTGGGAGATCATCAAAACAACCAAGAACACCTTTGTAACTAGGGATAACAAGGAATTGGGTTCCTACGATTTATCCCCTATCTAAATTCATTTCCATTTAACTTATCAAGTACTTGACCTATTAAATACCCACATAAAATCTCAATGTTGACACTTGTATCCATCCGTTTAACTAAATAGGTACTTGTCAGGTACTTGAAATTGATACAAAATGGGTGGGGGTACGTAGTTAAGTGACATCAAATAATATAAACAGAAATAATAAAAATTAAGTGCTATTTCAAACTAATACTATCAACAAATCCTAATAAAACCATTAAATGACATAAATACAATTTTAACATCAAGACGAATATTATCATACAATAACAATTTAAATATCAAAATTACTATTTACAATTTAAACAACTAATATATACATTTATTTATTTTCTATTTGTGAGTACCTATAGGTACTCAAACCTGATCAAATGCCAATAAATATTTGACTCGTAAATATAATGGGTACCTGAAGACCATTTAAGTTAGTTCCTGTGGATACCTTCAGTTCCTATGGATACCTGAGTAAATGGGTACCCACAAGTGCTCAATTAAATGGGTACCCATTGCCATTTCTACTTGTGTATGGCCAATGCTATTCGTGTGCACCAACAATGAAGTTGTTCTTTTGCAGATCAACCACAATAAATATCAACCCTTTAGATTATTATCAAACCATAACATTCACCTGCATTATTGCATTTATGTTTAGAGAAGAATTAAACACCTCAATTTATCCTAGTAAGCATAGATATAGAACCACACATCCTTTAGGAGACACCACTGTAGGATTGCTGATGCTGATGAGGGTGAATAGTCGAAAGCACATTATCAATCTGGTAGAGTTAAATATGCAATAAAAATATGAATAGAAATAAAAACAATGCTAACCTCGTACAAAAGTAACTTTCTTTTCTCTTTACAAAATGACAAAACTAATTAAGCATAAGAGAAAATCTGAAACCAAATAGGAAAAAGATGTAACCTTTCAAGAGTTGAAATATAAAAGAACTCAAGTTTTTTTTGCATTATGGAGAGCGCTTACAAACATGAAAAAACAATATATAAGCAAAGAAATGCAGTATGAGAGTTATTTCTTTTGAGGTCCCATTTCTTTCCTATTTATAGTCTCAAAGATTGGCTAATTGTATACATTTTGTTGAATCCGGTCGACTCAAATGCAAATCTAAGAAGCCTTATTTGTCAATGAGTACTCTTTAATCGACTTAACACCTATTTTGTCGGTTCAAATCCTTTATCAATAGACTCAAATTCTCATCAGCCAAAGTTAGTCAACTCAACTGTTTAATAAGTTCACAGCCTTATTTGCAATGGATAATATTTCTAGTCAACTCTAACATGGGTCAGTCAACTCAAATCTATGTCAATCTAAACCAATTCCAGTTGACTTAGATGGATGTTCCTTTGAACTTTATCCACCGAATACATAGTTCTTGAGTTGACTTAAAACCTCTTAAGCGGACTTAATTCAAATAGAGAGTGACATCTTTTCTATAGTTCACTTTTCATTTGATTCAAGTCACTTTCAGTCAACTCAAGTTGAAATAAAACTCTTATGTTTGCGAGTAGTTAGTCTTCTGTCGACTATTTAGTTCATTGAAACAATTATGTTGGTCGAGCGTATGCCTAGGTAAACATCTTCAATCTAGAAAACTAGATTATAGTCACTCGTGTAATTTTGCAAGACTCGTCTTCATTAACAATGTCTCTGATCAATTTTGAGCTTTTTGAGCATTCTACCAACAACTTCTGTATCTATCTTGCTAAGACCTCTTGCCAACACCTGTTGAGCTTCTCCATTTGCCAACATTTGTTGACTTTTCCCTTTTCAAAGTATCCGATCAAGTTTGACCTACTTAGATTCTCAAACCGCAACCTTTATTAATTTATCCTACAATGATCAAGTTTAGAGTTTCTTAGGGTCTAGGGTCAAGCTTCTGCACCTGTATACAAAAACGTAGAAACACAAGTTGTGTTTAACTTAAATCCTTTGTCAATTATATGAAAACAACCCAATGTTAAACTTGACCACGTGGGATATGATTGCACTAACAACCATAAAAATGTGACAAGAGTTGAGCTTGATGGGCAACAAGCTCTAAGCACACATTTCTAAATTGGTTAGCTTGCTTGGATTTTTTGGTTAACTAACATGGGGTTTTTTTTTTTCGAGAAATGATATTGGAATGATGTCGCAACACACAAGCATGATTTGTCAAGATAATATTTGTTATTGTCTCCAAGGAATTAAGGAAAAGCATTTGAATTAAATAAAATAAATAGATTGATTGCATCATTAATGCCACCGAGGAATTTAGCAAGTGTTTGAATTAAATTAAAATGAATAAAGTGACCAATTAGACCTGCCCACTTGCTAGATTTGTTTAGAACCGACTCATAATTGTGTCAACAGGTCGATTAACGGTTGACCCGGGGTCAACAAGCTAAAATAGTAATTAGCCGGTTGCTTGACGGGTGTCAATTACGATTTCTTTTTGCAAAAACCATGAAGCACCGATTCAATTTTTTTTTAAAAAATAATTGTTGGAATTGCATGTTAACCATAGTTCCAATGCATTTCACTTTTTTTTTAAAAATATTTTTTGAACGATCCAGATTATTTAATTGTTTTTTGTTTAACTAGTACGATTAAGATCATTATTTTCTAAATCTATAAATACCCTAATCTATTTCATTTTTGTACATCAACTATCAATATATCTCCTCTACTTCGCATCAAATCTCAATTATCTAAATATTATTTATTATATTTCTATACTCATCATCATAGTTTAAAATCTTGACCGATGCCGAATGGTATAAACGAAATTTATCATTGTGCCTGTCGCTCGACATCAGTACCAGCACTAACACCGTGAGGCGCCACAACAACTTTGCAAGGTCATGGATCCATAGGATCGTGGAGGCTACCGTAATCCCGTGGTGACCTTTGTGAGGTCGTGAAGATTGCTATGATCCCGTGACGACCTCCGTGGGGGTGCCACGATGCTCGCGGTGACTTCACAGGGGCACTGCATTACCCACATCAACTTTGCGGGATTGCTACGCGACCTCCACGGGATCACGACTCTCACCATGGGATCGCAATGCCCTTGCAACCCCACGAAGGTTGTGGTGGGATTGTGGCATGACTCCGCAGGGTCGCAGAGGCACTGTGTTTTTTTCTTTTCCTTTTTTAAAAATTATTTTTTTAATTTTTTTAATATTTAAGTTAAGATTTTATTTTTAATTAATATATTTTATATTTAAAAAGTATTGAAACCATATCCGGACAGTTCGATACGAAATCGAAATTTTATTGTTCCAGTCATGGACCGAAATCTCGGCATGGGTCAAGATTTTAAACCATGCTTATCATTTTAATTATTTTAATTTTTCATTTAAAATTTTAATTACTTCTTCAATAAATTTATAAATTCAATTATCATTCTTCTATATTTTAATTATTTCATTTATTATTTTAATTTTATTTCTTCATATCATTTTCAACTTCAATTCAAATGGAAGAACCTAGTTCAATTTTGAATTTGGAAATCGATGATGAACCATTTTCAACATTTGAGATGAAAGAAAGTGTATGCACTTCAAAAGTTCAAGATCCTCCACCTTTAAAATCTATTTTTACTTAATATTTTTAAAAAATCACTCCTCTATCCAAAGAAATATGTGTAATATGTAAATATTGCAATACATCCTATAAATTTCAATCGGATTGTGGTTATGAGTTATAGAAGTAACATGTTGAAACTAAACATACATTTAAGTTTGGAGTCGATTGTTCTCAATGCAATTAACTAGTTTTTTTATCGTTTAGTAAGGTACTAATTCTAATTTATTCAAGCACTAAATTAAGAGAATCATAGCTATATTTATTTCCATCGAACATCTTTCTCTTGATTTTGGTTCTAAATGCATATTTAAATATTTTTGTCAAGAATCACTTAACCCGACTGCTAAATGTAATTTCCGAACCACACTCACTCATACACTTAAAGAATTAGTTAGAAAAGATAAACAATGTTCAATTGAAGAATTTAGTAAATTAAATAATAAAATATTTCTATGTTATGATATTTAGAGTGATCATTGTCAAATTCTTATATGGGTGGGACTTTCCTTAGGTTTACAACTCTTGCTCAATTAAAAAACATTTACTAGCATATTAAATATTCGATGAAGCACACATTGCTCATAACGTATCTTTATGAATGTTCGATGAACCACGCCAATTTATTTGATTTTAGGAAATATTTTTAATATCATTTGATCATGCTAGTTCTAATACTCCAATTATTAAAAAATTTAAGATTATATGCCAACTTGCTATTATTGGTGGTTTAAATTTTAATATTTGATGTGTATGTCATATTTTAAATAAATTTATATGGTTTATAAATGTAATAATTAAAATATAAAAAATGATAATTAAATTTATAAATTAATAGAAGAATCAACCAACAACCAACAACCAACAACCAACAATTAAGTCTTATCCCACTAGGTGAGTTTGACTATATAGATCATTCTATGCCATTGGGCTCTATCCCCTACTATATCATCATTTATACTTAAATAATTTTTATCTTGTTTTATTGTTGCTAAACAAGTTTTTTTTTGTCTTACTCTTTCTCGTTTGATGTGCGTATTTGTCATCGTTTCACATCGCCTAATTGGAGCATTTATTGATCGTCTAAGTACATGTGCATACCACTTTAAACATGTCTCGGAGTTTTTTCTCAATAGATGCAACTCCGACTTTCTCTTTAATGCTCTAATTTTTTATTTTGTCTGTCCTCGTATGTCTACACATCCACTTTAACATCCTCATCTGTGCAACTCTCATCTTCTGTTCATGTACTTGAGTCGTAGTTTAACATTCAACGTCATATAATATAGCAGGTCTAATTGTCATTTTGTAGAATTTCTCTTTAAATTTTAAAAGTACTTTACAATCACATAAAATATCCAACACTCTTCTTCATTTCAATTATTCTGCTTGTATTCTATGTAAAACATTCTTCTCAATCCCTCCATCATCTTGTAAAAATGATCCTAAATACTTAAAGTTCTCGATTCTAGACAGTCAACCCCACCTAGTGAGATAAAGTTTGGTTGTTGTTGTCTTAATTTCAGATAATTTGTCATCTCCTATCTTAACAATTGTTTCATCAAATCTAATATTGCTAAACTTAAATTCTATATATTCTGTCTTTACTCTACTAAGTCTAAAACCTCACTTTTAGTGTTTTCTGTCGAGATTCTAGTTTAGCATTTACTCTTTTACGTGTCTCATCTATCAAAATAATATCCTCTACAAACATATACTACAGTACTGTATCTTGAATGTGTCCAGTGAGTCCGTCCATATTTAGTGTAAAAGGATAGGGACTTTTTGATGTAACCATGTCTTTATTGGAAATGTTTCAGTTAATTCGCTTGAAGTTTTCGCTCTGGTCATTACTTTCTCATACATATCCTTAATTAGTTTAATATATGCTACGCTAACACCTCTCTTTTTTAAATTTCTCTGTATAATTTTTTTTGGGACTCTTTCATAAGTTTTTTCTAAGTCAATGAATATCATGTGTAGATCTTCCTTTTGCTTTCGATACTTTTCAATTAGTTGTCTGAGAAAATGTATAGTTTTTATTGCCGACCTTCTAAGCGTGAATCTAAATTGATTTTCGAAAATCGTAGTCTTCTTCTTTAATCTTTTTTCTATTTCTCTTTCGTAAAGTTCAAGAAGGGAGCCTTGGCACAACGGTAAAGTTGCTGCCTTGTGACCAAGAAGTCACGGGTTCAAATCTTGGAAACAACCTCTTGTAAAAAAGCAAGGTAAGGAAGCGCAGACAATGGATTTCTTCTTCATTTACCCAGCGTGGCTTCGAAACCGTCATCAGAGTTTTTTTTTCTTTCGTAAAGTTCATGACTTTATGGAATAATTCGTTAGTTTAATAGTCTTATAGTTTGTACATGTTTGTACGTCCTCTTTATTTTTATATAAGAGAATTAGAGTACTTATCCTCTATTGATCATACTTTTTTTTATTTTTAATATCATATTAAATAATTTTGTAAGTCATTCAATATCTTGTTTTTTTTATATACTTCCATACCTCTATCGGAATATTATATGGTCTAATGACTTTTCTATTTTGTATCTCATTTAAAACAAAATTGATAGTGTAGTAATTAAATGAAATGATAGAAAAAGTAATTAAAAATTTAAATGAATAATTGAAGCGATGAGTGTAGAAATATAAAGATTGAAGAATACTATTTAGATAATTGAGATTTGAGGTGAAGTAGAGGAGATATAATTGATAGTTGATGTACAAAATGAAATGGATTAGGGTATTTATAGATTTAAGAAATAATTATAACTTAATTATAGTCATTGAAAAAAAAAGAGTCAAATAATTTAGATAGTTCAAACAAATAAAAAAATTAAAAGTTAAACCGCTTATTCCAATAGTTATTTTTTCATTTTTTGATTTGAATTACCAATTTGAACCAACGATTCGTAGTTTCTAAAAAAAGACGTCGAACTAGATCAACAGTTAAGTGGCCCATTGGCCTAGTTACAGTTCAAGGGCAAGGTCTGAATCACACCTACCGATTATGAACTCTAGAAAATCAAATTAGACAATAAAATTTCTGTATCTTATTTGTTGTCATTTCCTAGTGTAATGAAAATAATAAGGTAGATTTTTTAAATTAATAGAATGAGGCCTAAGAAATATATTGAATTTAAGTTTAGTAGTATTAGACGTAATAAAATAATTGTAAAGCTAAGAGATGATACTAACATCAAAAGGGTTCTAGAGCTATTAGAGCAAAAACATCAAACATTCAAACATTGTTTTAGATATCATGCGCATTGCACTGCATCAATTTGATGATGATGGGCATTGACAAATTAGATATAATGAAGAAAGGCAGTGAAAACCTTGTTTACTTTTGAGAATTGGGAAACATCTTCCTACTTAGCACCACAAAAGCTAGGGAGATGTAAAATTTTTTATATTTGGTAGATTTTGGGATTACATTGCGCATATTCTTATGGAAGTAGAGTCTTTTTATATTGTCCTATCCAAAATTGGCTTGAACAAGAAGTTGCAAATGAGCAATATCTATTGCTCAATTCATGAAGTAAAAGAGGAAATCAAGCAGTGCCTACAATCACCATTAAGTATCAACATAACTTTAAGAAATTTTGATAAGAGATGAAACAATCAAATGGCAAAAGATGTTGCAAGTATGCAATTTTTTTTACAACAATAACAATTAAGCTTTATCCCACTAGGCGGGTTGGCTACATAGATCCTTATACACCATTGAGCTCTATTCCTTACTATATCATCATCTATACTTAAATAAATTTTATCATATTTTATTATTACTAACCAAGTCTTTTTGTCTTCCTCATCCTCATTTGATATGTGTATTGTCATCGTTTCACATCGCCTAACTTGAGTATTTATTAGTCGTCTAAGGAAATGTCCGTACCACCTTAAACGTGTCTTTCGGAGTTTTTTCTCAATAAATATATTTCTGACTTTATCTCTAATGCTTTCATTTTTTATTCTGTCCATTCTCATATGTCCATATATTCACCTTAATATCCTTATCTTTGTAACTCTCATCTTTTGCTCAAGTACTCGAGTCGTAGCTAACATTCAACGTCATATAACATAGTAGGTCTAATCACCGTTTTGTAGAACTTTCCTTTAAATTTTAGAAGTACTTTACGATCATATAAAATATCCGACGCTCTCTTCCATTTCAATCATCCTGCTTATATTCTATATAAGACATCTCTCTCAATCCTTCTATCATCTTGTAAAAATGATCCTAAATATTTAAAGCTCTCAGTTCCAGATAACTCGTCATCTCCTATCTTAACACTTGTCTCATTACGTCTAATATTGCTAAATTTAAATTCCATATATTCTGTCTTTACTCTACTAAGCTTAAAACTTTTGACTTTTAATTTTTTTCGCTAAGATTTTAGTTTAGTATTTTACTCCACGTGTCTTATCTATCAAAATAATATCATCTGCAAATAACATGCACCACGGTACTGCATCTTAAATGTGTCTAGTGAGTTTGTCCATGATTAGTGTAAAAATATAGGGACTCGGAGTTAATCTTTGATGTAATCCTATCTTTATTGGAAATGCTTCAGTTAATCTGCTTGAAGTTTTCACTCTGGGCATTACTTCCTCGTATATATATTACGTTAAAACCTCTATTTCTTAGAATTCTTTATATAATTTCTCTTGGAACTCTATCATAAGTTTTTTCTAAGTCGATGAATACCATGTGTAGATCCTGCTTTTGCTTTCGATACTTTTCAATTAATTGCCTGAAAAGATGTATAATTTCTATTGTCGACCTTCCAAGCATGAACCCAAATTGATTTTCGAAAAATATGATTTCCCTCCTTAATCGTTTTTCTATTATTCTTTTCCAAAGTTTTATCATATTACTCATTAGTTTAATGCCCTTTTAGTTTATACAAGTTTGTATGCCCTCCTTATTCTTACTTACCCTCCATTGATCATACTTTTTTTTTATTTTCAATATTATATTAAATAATTTTATAAGTTATTCAATATCTTGTTTCCTTAGGCATTTTCATATTTCTTTCGGAACATCATCTGGTCTAATGACTTTTCCATTTTGCATCCATTTAAAACTTGTTCTACTTTTGAAATTTGAATTCTATGATAAAAATTTAAATTTTTATACTCATTTAACCTACTTAAATTACCTAAATTAAGTTGGTCACCTAAACTTTTATTAAAAAGTTCATGAAAATACCTCTTCCACTGCTCTTTTATTTCTCCATCATTTACTAGTACCCTATTGCATTCATCTTTAATACATTTTATTTGAGTAAGATCTTTTATCTTCCTCTCTCACTCTAGTTATTCTATAAATGTCTCTTTCACCTCCTTTTGTAACTAATTTTCGATACAACTGTTCAAAAGTTTTATTTTTAGCTTCATTTACTGTTTTTTTAACCTCTTTCTGGATTATTGTATATTTTTTCAAGTTTTTCTCGTTCTTACAAATATATAATCCTTATAAGCTATTCGTTTTTCACTTCACTTTCTCTTGTGCTTTCTCATTCCACCACTAAGATTTCTTATTTGGTGGTGCATGACCCTTTGACTCACTACACTCTTGGCTACTATTTTCAATTTTGATACTATCTTATCCTATATCGTATTAGGGTCACCATATATTTCACCTAATACTTGTACTCATATTTTCTCCTTAAATATATTTTGTTTTCTATTCTTTAACTTCCACCACTTAATTATAGGAGCTGTGTATATTTTTCTTCTATTAATATTGTGCTTGAAACGTTTATCCAATACTACTAACCTATGTTAGGTAGTTAAGCTTTCTCCAGGGATGACCTTACAATCTTTACATATCTTTATATCTCTCTCCCTAAGAAAGTCAATATGCAATTTATTATTTTTACTTTTGAACGTGATCAAATGTTCTTTTCTTTTCTTAAAAAATGTATTAGCTAGTATAAGATTATATACTATCACAAAATCCAATATAGTTTTACCTTCTTCACAAGATTTAAAATCTTAACCCATGTCAGGCGATACGAGCGGAATTTGTCGTTCGCACGTCCAAGATCGGTATAGAGTGGTACCAATGGACGTGGCCTCCGCTGGGTCATGCGGCGCGCGACCTCCGCGAAGGTCAGCGGCCGCACGACCTCCACATCGAGTCAGACGACCTTTGTGAGGCGTCAACGACGTCGGCGACCGCGAGTGCGGAGCGTGGGCAACCTCTACGTTCAACTTAAGCCTTAATAATCAACTTCCCAAACTATAAATAAAATCAATTAAAATTAAATGAAATTATATAAAAATATTTCATAAATTAATTTAAAATTATTGTAATAATTTTATTATTATTAAAATTTATTTTTTAATCCCATTTAAATTAATTTTACTATTATAATTAATTCTTTGATACTTTTTCTTTCCATAATTATTTTGTTTATTTTTAATATTTAAGTTAAAATTTTCATTTTTAATTTATGTATTTTATATTTAAAAATTATCAAAATTTATCGATACAACACGATATGATATCGAAATCGCATTGTTCCGATCGTGGACCAAAACCTCAATACGGGTCGAGATTTTAAACCTTATTTCTTCATTTCTGGTTCAAAACCCATAACTCCCATGCAATCTTTCATGTTCCTCATTTTTTACTCCGACATATCCATTTAGATCGTCTCTTATTAAAATTATTTTATTTGATGGAATATTTTATAATACTTCATCTAGGTCGTCCTAAAATCTTAATTTACCATCTTCATTTAATTTTGCTTAAGGTGCATATACGTTAAATACGTCCATAGTTTTTTTCTCCACTGTTATTTTGAGAGATATAATTCTATCCCTCTTTCTAACTACTCCTACAACTTCATCTTTTAACGAACTATCTATAATAATACCCACTCCGTTTCTTATTTTACTCTTTCCTGTGTACTATAACTTAAAATCCGAGTTCTCTATCATCTTTGTCTTCTCGTCTAACCATTGTCTCTTGTACACACAAAATATTAATTCTTTTCTTAATCATCGTATCTACTACCTCCATTGCTTTACCGGTGAGAGTTCATATGTTCCATGTATCAAATCTTAGATTATTAGTTTTTTTATAATATTTGTTTTTATCCAACCTATGGCGTGAAAACTCTTGCTTATTTAATACTACACCTAAGTACTTATGGAGATGTAGTGGTCCATGCCGATACGTTACAGTTGGATCCTATAATGCGTTCCTTCCGGAGAACAATCTAGCATTAATACAATAGTTTGATAGATTTATTCATTGAATATTTGTCTTAGTTTAACGCTAGTTGACAATTTAACGTAATTCTCTTCCTTTATCTAGGCTTGGGATCAACTACGACAGGGTTAACTCATCATGGATGGAGTTTAGTATGTAATTTTTTTATTAATTTTTTTTAATGTCATTATTGATAATTATATATGGTTAATTATTTTAGGTTATTATCTCGATCTTAATTATATAAGAAAGCAGTGAATGAAGCTATGACTGAAATTTTGAACGATTATATCAAAAATTAGATACAAAAGAAAGGGAAAAAGACACTTATAGAATAACTAAAGTGAGAGAGAGGAAAACAAAATATCTTAATCAAATAAGATGTAATAAAGATGAATGCAAGAGGGTATTAGTAAATGATGAAGAAATAAAAGAGCAGTGGAAGAGATATTTTCATCAACTTTTTAGTGAAGGTTTAGATGACCAACTTAATGTAGGTAATTTAAGTAGGCCAAATGAGTATAAAAATTTAAATTTTTATCGTAGAATTTAAATTTCAGAAGTAGAACAAGCTTTAAATGGAATGCAAAATGGAAAAGCCGTTGGACCAGATGATATTCCGTTAGGGGTATGGAAGTGCCTAGGGAAACAAGGTATTGAATGACTTATAAAATTATTTAACATTATATTGAAAACAAAAAAAGATGCCTGATCAATAGAGAATAAGTACCCTAATTCCCTTATATAAGAATAAGGGAGACATATAAACTTGTGCAAACTATAGGGGTATTAAACTAATGAGTCATACCATAAAACTTTGGAAAAGAGTAATAGAAAAAACATTAAGGAAGGAGACTACGGTTCTCGAAAATCAATTTGGATTCATATCAGGAAGGTCGACAATAGAAGCTATACATCTTCTCAGACAACTAATTGAAAAGTATCGGGAGCAGAAGCAGGATCTACACATGATATTCATTGACTTAGAAAAAGTTTATGATAGAGTCTCAAGAGAAATTATATGGAGAATTTTATAAAAAAAAGTTGTGAGTGTAATATATATTGAACTAATTAAGGATATGTATGAGAAATTAACGACTAGAGTGAAGATTTCAGGCGGATTAACTGAAACATTTCCAATAAAAATAGGGTTACATTAAGGATCAGCTTTAAGTTCCTATCTTTTTACACTAATGATGGATGAATTCACTGGACACATTCAAGATACAGTACCGTGGTGCATGTTGTTTGCGGATGATATTGTTTTGGTAGATGAGACACGTGAAGGAGTAAATGCCAAACTAGAATCTTGGCGGGAAACATTAGAAGTGAAAGGTTTTAGACTTAGTAAAGTAAAGACAGAATATATGAAATTTAAGTTTAGCAATATTAGACGTAATGAGACAAGTGTTAAGATAGGAGATGACGAGTTGTCTAGAACTGAGAGCTTTAAATATTTAGAATCATTTTTGTAAGGTGATGGAGGGATTGAGAGAGATGTCTTACATAGAATACAAGTAGGATAGTTGAAATAGAGGAAAGCGTCAGGTGTTTTATGTGATCGTAAAATACCTCTAAAACTTAAAGGGAAGTTCTACAAAACGGCGATTAGACCTACTATGTTATATGATGTTGAATGTTGGGCTACGACTCGAGCACATGAGCAAAAGATGAAAGTTGCAGAGATGAGGATGTTAAGGTGGATGTGTGGGCTACGACTCGAGCACATGAGCAAAAGATGAAAGTTGCAGAGATGAGGATGTTAAGGTGGATGTGTGGACATATGAAGATGGATAGAATAAGAAATGAGAGCATTAGAGAAAAAGTCGGAGTTGCATCTATTGAAGAAAAACTTCGAGAGATACGTTTAAGGTGGTACGAACATGTACTTAGACGACCAATAAATGTTCCAATTAGGCGATATGAAACGATGATAAATATACACATCAAATGAGGAAGAGGAAGACCAAAAAAGACTTGGTTAGCAACAATAAAACAAGATAAAATTTATTTAAGTATAGATGATGATATAGTAGGGGATAGAGTCCAATGACGTAGAAGGATCCATATAGCCGATCACACCTAGTGCGATAAGACTTGGTTGTTGTTGTTGTAGTATCTCGATCTTACATGCCGATCCCACCTAGTGGGAAAAGGCTTGGTGGTTATTGTTGTATCTCGATCTTCCATATTAATATCATAAATGATAATCATGGCCGTTGTAAGTGTAATATCAGGACTATAGCTAAATAGGAATTCTCTGATGTAAATAGGAATTTGTTGCTCGGACTTCTAATGAAAATTAGTTATTTCAAGAGTCATATGACTCTTTTGATGATGCTTTTGTATTGTCATGTAGATGTAAAATGGATATCCGTGAATATAAAATTTTATTATTAGAATTTCTATTATTTGGATGTTGACCAAGACGCTCTCATACGGTGCAACTCTAAACATGATTAAAGTCCATAGACAAAGGTAAAGATAAAACTTGCAATTTCTACTGAAGAATAAAAGAAAAACAAAGGAGAAAAGATGAATTGAGGATTGGTTAAAATTCAGTCAGTGGAATTTATGAGCAAGAACATAGTGAGAGTGACGAACCATCATTGCCATTTGACACTACAATCTGACGAAAAGTTTGAAAAGATGATAACGATGTTGATGATAGTGCAACTACTGGTAGAGGAGATGACAATGGCAATGCAGTTGGTGGTTGTGAAACTTATGTTCCCTTGACTACCTTACACATGAAACCTAAAATGATGGTCTAATGCTAAAACTATTAAGAGTTAGTATCGACATCGATATAAAGGTGAGTATCAACGTCGATTTAAGAGTGATAGATAAAAGAAAGCTCATGATTATCAAGATATGAGGAAGAGTTTAGCTGAGATTGATTTTGATCAAAGTTCATACTCTCATCCTTCTTATTATAGTTTGGATGCATCATATGGTGATTCATCATATAAGAACTCGAGACTTATGGTTATCCTTCTCTTATGCCTATATTCGTTTGTTTCTAGTGGTGCTAGTCCAAGTTTGATTCGTGAATCGAAACATGCTAATGGACATTTGGAGAAATCAATATTAATACTATATAATTATTTGATTTGGGTGTTGGGAAACTAAAGAGTCGATCTTACAAGGATATTGCATGAATCGATGCTTCGATGCATGATATTACTTTCAGTATTTTGAAGGTGACATGTTATGTACTTACTAAACTTATGCTATTATTAGATAAATTTTAATTCGAGTTAGTTATATATCAATTTTTTTAAAGAAAAATTTATTTATTTGTTTTTATCTAATAATCTTAAGATGTTCAATAGTTGAAAACTTACATAAAGCTAATATAAAATTAAATATATTATAAAAAATATTTTTTTGAAAACAAAAAATATAAACACATTCATTTAAGAACTATTCTCTCTCTCTATATATAGAATAATGTATATATTATATCAATAAGTTAAAACTTTTATGGTATAATCTCTTTGCTATACAGTATGAAGTTAAGTTTGACGTGATTTACATTCTTAAAATTCTTCAATATGCACTCGTTATTTTATGGCATTTTACTGTTCTTGAAATAAAAAATTACATTACTATGCATAATTTAAAGCAATGACAATTTGAATTCGTTGGACACATAAACAATATCTATAATCATCAAAACTCCAAACAGATGACAAAATGTGATAACGCTCACGCCAAACGCCCCTCATGGCCGACTCCTGGCTCAATGAAGGGTGGTAAATCACGGGGAACTTTGCCCTGACATAGTAATCCCTTTGCATGGGAGAGATCAAAAATTCAGTGAGGCATTTCACAGTCGTTGGGAATTGATCTCAAGATCTCATATGGTAAGTACCTATGCAGGTACCAACTGTGCCAACTCGTGGGGGCATTAAAACTCCAAACATGCGATAGTTTAAAGTTGAAAAACAGTCTTCATTAGCATTCTAGATGCAAGTTTTTGAATTCAATGTCTTAATGATAAAATTCAAGGGATTAAAGTGATTATTTTATATGTGAAATGATAATAAAAATATAAATTTTGAATTTATTTCTTACTAATAACTTTGCTATTATCAAAATATGAAATCGACATTCAATGCTTGAAATATAAAATCAATAGTGATATAATAATCAAATATTAATTAAAAATGTATTTTTAAAATTAATATACTCGTGGTTTAACATCTCAACCCGTGCCGAGATTTTGATCTGCGATTGGAATGATACGGTTTTGATATCGTATCGTATCGTATCAATATGTTTCAGTACTTTTTAAATATAAAATGTTAATTAAAAATAAAAATCTTAACTTAAATATTAAAAAATTAAAAACACAAAAAAAGAAAAAAGGTGCCACCTCTGCAAGGTCTGAGAGGTGATGCGATCCCCCACAGAGGCCGTTGCGACCTTGCGGAGGCATTGCGATCCCACCACAATCTCATTCTGGTGCCAAGCAGTGGGTGGAACAATAAATTTCGCTCGTACTACTCGGCATGGTCGAGATTTTAAACCATGATATACACACATTTAAAAAGAAAAGAGTATCAAAATTGTATCGACACGACATGATATAGAATCGACACCGCTTCATTCTAGTCTAAGATCGAAACTTCGACACAACTCAAAATTTTAAACCTTGTCTCTCCTTTATTGATTATCCTCTCCACAATTGAGTCATGATGGTCTTTGTGATCTTCCGCAAGTTGTGGCTCCTTGTTTATGAATTTGTTCCTTATCACTTTGTTTTTTTCCTCTTTGATTATCTTCATAATTTGCCTTGTACTCAACTTTCTCTTTTTTGAGTGCCTCTTAACAGTGCGGGCCACTTAATTTTTTATCACTCTCTGATTAAGATGATGAGCTCCTATTTTCTTGTGCTCCTTGTTGTTGCTTATCCTTAATGGATTCATGACTTTGAGCTTCTTGTACTTGCAAGGGCCATAAAGTATTCCCACCTTACTCCAGAGATCCTTTGCATCCTTGTATTTATTAATTTTGCTCAAGATGTCATTGGGCAATACATCCTTTATATTCTTCATGGCTCTTTCATTCCCTTCGAGAAATTGAACTTGTCTACTAATTCCTTTGCTTCTTTTGATAATTTTCCATTTTTATCCTTTGGGGATTCAAATCCTTGATTACAAGAGCTTCTCTAAAATTTTATTGGGACTTGGGAGGAAAACTCAGTAGTGAGCATCATCATAGTTTAGAAAGATTTTTTTGACAAGGATACAATCCTGCAAATGTCGAGGAACATAACAAAATCCATTTCTCATGTTCTATCTTTATCTTTGTAAAGGTCCAATATGATGAAAATGTAGTTAGAAGATTCATATTAGATGGACATATCCTTTTTAATTACAATTTTTTGATCTATCATGCGCATGCTAACTGCTGGAGAACAGGGACATGACTTAGCTGTATAAACAAGGTTCAAACTGATCCTAAATCATTTTTTTGTTTATTATGACAAATAAAAGATATTTAGTGGACTATTTGAAGAATGAAAATTTTCCAGCTACTCATAGACTGAGAATATTTTTTTCTTGTTATATCTGCAGTTTATGCACTGTGGAAAGTTTCTGAACTCTTGCCATCCTTTCTTCTTAAGGGTGGTGAGGTTTCTCGATATGTGATTGGTGGTGCTGATTTGATGTTCCCTGGTATTAGTATACCTCCTGAAGGCCTGCCTTCATTCTTAGCTGGGCAATCATGGGCTGTAAAAGTTCCTGGCAATCCATCACCAATTGCAGTATGTGTGCATTTTATCTAAAAGTTAATTTCAAAGTTTGAAGTTCATTTGCATTCTAAATTAGTGCAAATCAAAGTGATGAAGTGCTACTCAATATCTACAGGTTGGAGTCACCACTATGAGTAGTTCAGAAGCACTGAAAGCTGGTTTACGTGGAAAAGCATTAAGGATAGCACATTATTATCGTGATTTTCTTTGGCAAGTTTTTTGGCTACAATATGGACGAACTTTTTATCTCTTAGTTTCTTAGAAGTTTAGCTCTTCTGTTTGTTTTTTGTCAAACTTCTTTGCAGGCAATCTGCTGAAGGTCATTATGTTCCAAATGCTGGTTTCTTTGAAGATGTTGTCATGGAAGATCCAGATTCATTGTCAGTTTCTCAGTCTTCGAATCTACCTTTGGATGTTTCAAATGATGAAGACGTTAATATGTTAGAAAGGGAAACTGTTGATGTCTTAAATACCCATGTCAGTGAAGTCATTGATGCTCCAGCAAACTCAGACTCTAGCATCCAAAACTCTGAAGAAATAACGTCTGACATAAGTGGACTAAGGTTATCCGAAAAGGTTGCAGCTGAATCATCAAGTGATGATAAGGAGCAACAAATTTTGTCTACTGAAGAAATTGATGCCCTCTTGGACAAATGCCTTTTGCAAGCATTGCACACAACTGTTAAAGATAAAGACCTTCCCATGCCTGGAAGTACACTATGGTAAATTTTTGCATTTCCATTGCATGTATTCTGATTGTTTTTTTCAAATATGAGAGTGTTTGTATTGCATCCTACAAATATTAACTTTTTTTTATCAGCCATACATTTAGGCTGTTTGCAATTTTGAAAATATTTTTTGATTTGAAGTTATAGAATTTAAAAAGCCATGATTTTGTTGTTGCTATTTTTTTTTTGGAAAAAATTCTATTATTTGTTACATTGTAACATCTGAAAACTCTGGAGACTCATGATAGTTAGGTTGAATTGTTGAGACTTATTGGGTTTATCCAAAAATCTTTTAATCTCAATTGAGAAGCTCAAATAATATCTTTACCATGTAACTATGGTTTGCTATGTTTCCATCTGTTCGAGTACATAATATTGTATTTGTTCTGAAGTGTTGTCTTAAATAATTCAGTTGCCCTTCTTTGGGTTTTTGCTTATGATGAATAGGTCAAACCATATACTGCCCTGCAGACCTGCTGGTGTTACTCTGGACATTAAAAGATCTTCTCATAAGAAACTTTCCAAGTGGCTACAGTCCAAATGTTCCACAGGGCTGGTGAGCATACATGAAGCTTTCATGTAATATTTGTACAATCTTTTTTGGTATTGTCTTCCTTATTTGACCATCTTTTGGAGCATTTATATGCTGGAACACACATGCATAATTTGTGAAACTAGGAGTTGCTAGTTGAACAACTAAGGTGGTGAAGATTGAAAATTGGGATTATAAAAATTTCCTTTGAAGTTTTAGATATTAAAAAATTTGAGATGTTCTTTAATTTCTAGTAGTAGTTAATTTTTAAGGAAATTAGTCGTTTTAGAAGTTGGATATAATTTTAGATATAAAATAGATCTTACACGAGTGGTCTTCTTTCGAATCTATAGAAGAGGTTAGGATTTCATGTATTAACTAATCTTTCAATTTAATAATATTTTTCTCTTCATTGAGTTGAGTTGTTAAAGTTTTGTTGGTATGATTTTTTGTGCTGCATCAATTGATATCTAAGCCAAATTTAAAGAATTTGGTTTTGGTACTCCAATCCCCACCTATATTTGTTTGTTCATCATCTCAGTTCCTCCTAGGCATGCCTTTGACCAGAGTTCCATCAGCTGAAGGTTTAGATTGAATTAAATTTATTTAATCAATCAATTAATTATGTGTGCAATTAAATCCATCAGTTGATTTGATCTAAGCAAATTGATTACTAAATATTCCCACAAATTGACTTCCAAAAACAAAATTTATAACAAATCATCAAATAAATATTAACATGACTCTCACAATCACATACTTAAATCATTCACTAATCATTGAATAAGTACTAGCATAAGCCACAAATCATCATTGCACAATACATCATCTATATTCACATGGTGGGTTGGTAACGGTGGGGCAGGAACACCCATGCAATGAATGTTCGATTCCCACATTGCGTAAATATTCGCCATCGACGCTCGAACCATTCGTGGTGTTGGTTGTCTGTCGAAATCCAACTGTACTTTCTAGATTTATTTTGATATCCGATGGAAATTTTCGTGGGGTCAACTGGTCACATTCAGGATTTGTCAGATGGAAGGCATGGATACCTGGATTATAAAAAAAAGATACTTCATCTATATTAAATAAGTTTTAACTATGTCAAAGTTCACCAACTATCTAATTGTTACAATCATATCACCAGAACACGTAACTATCAATCCAAATATTAAAAAAACACAGCCCAAAATTATAATTGTTTCCAGAACATTAAGTCCATATTGGCCACCATCTCATGCCATGCTTGGAAGTCATGTATCATCATGCTTCTTCAACCTATGAGAGAATAAACACTTAATCACATAATTTAAATAAGAGTCAATAGTATATCAGTTGAACAATTAGAAAATCTCAAAATTGTAGTAGCTATGCAAGCTAAGAACAAAAATGATCACTTTCAATTGATCCGATCCAACTGTTTAAATCAACTAACATATTTAATAAAATTATATAACCTTCAAATGTTAACTTATCTCAACCTTCAAATGTTAACTTATCTCAACCTTCATATGCCATCCCTTTGGTAAAATAAAAAGATAAAATTAAAATTTATTTTGTAAAAAAGTAAAAAAAATAATTTATTAGTGTTAGAACTTGTAATTAATTTTGGATTCTCATTAGTGCTCATCATATATTTGGTAAGACTATTCAAATCTATCTGCTGCAAAGATTCTAATTACCATAAAACATATAAAGTTATAATTAGAAAGTGATATATACAAGTAAAAAGTGATAATTTGAGGAATGTATTACCTCTCTCTATACAAGCAATCTTTCATGCATAAAGTAGTCTTTACAAGAAGTGGTTTTAATGTACTACGGTGTTGATGAAGGACTTGTCCACCATAACTAAATACAAATCAGATGCAAATGTAGACATTATTATGGATAATATATCATGAGCATGGTCGAAAGAATTGAATAACCAACCTAGTTAATCTTTCAATGATTCAGAACATCAAATAATACTTTTTATCTAATGTTGGCTCATCTAGATACAATTGCAATCCTGAGTTGCTGTAGGAATCTAACTCATCACTCTCAAAAGTATTGAAGTTCTGCATATAAAACAATCAAGATAGATCAATTAGTATAACTTTAAGATTCATACCTAAAAGAGAAAAAGTCTTAATATAACAAAAAAGAATACTTTAAATTGATCCTTTTCTAGTCTCATAGAATCCTCAATTAAAATTCTCAAAGTAGAAGTTTTGTAAGAGTGTCATGAAGTGTTTGGCAATTTGCAACTAAAAAAACAATCCTTTTCTATCATTTGCAACCTATTTTGGATTGATGCCATATGTCTTATTGTAACTCCAATGTACAAATTGAATCTTATTGTGAGAGTCTAATATGGTTGTCATTGCTAAGACCAAGCTGAACTAAGACCAATACTTTTCAAATTTCTAAACATTTATTTTTCTGTTGTTTGCAAGAGTAGATTCTTGTCCTTCCAAACTTTCTTTCAAAGTTAAGTATGCCATAACAGTAGATGAAAAGAATATAAATTAGCAGTGGGATACTTACTCCATAAAATGTCTTCTCTCACAAATTTTTTTCATAAATCCTTTAATTTTCTGAACCTTTTCCTATTTATTAGAAGTTGGACAACATTTGTAATTAGAATCACTTAACATAAACAACACTCTCAAGCATAAGATATGTAGATTTTCATCTTGTTGGAGCATCTTGTCTTAACCCTTTCTTCCCATCCATACTTAAAAAGTTAATACACACTAAAAATTTCTTCCTCATCTGAGAGCCCTTCATGTACTTCCCACTTTCATGGACTTTTGAATAATGTCTTCCATCTCTTTTAAAACATCTTACATGACCAATTTGAGAATATGAGCATACCATCTGAAATGAAAATAATGGCCATTACTTAGAAGTGATCTTGAATCATTTACTTCTCTTTTGCCAACTCTACAAATATATCATTAGCCGATGCATTCTCTAAAGTCATGGAAAATAATTTATCTTCAACCCTCATTCAATGGTAAAGTTGCTACCGTGTGACCTAGAGGTCACATGTTCGAGTCACGGAAATAACTTTTGTAAAGCAGGGTAAGGTTGCATCGGCGGGAGCTTCGTGCACCGAGCCACCCTTTTAATCCTCATTCAACTAATAATGAACTATCTTAGATAATTTAACACTATTGTATGGAGGAGGCATATAAGAAAAACTCAGCAATTTCTTTTGAAATTTTCAATCACTATCAACTTAATGAGTAGCGAGAGAAATATGTCATTGGTAGCAATAGAAGTCCATAAATCAAAAGTTAACCAAATTCTATTAGAAACTTCTTGTTACTTCATCATCATTCTAGTTTTCTTCCTTAACATTCTCAACACATCAGTTATGGAATTATGATTAACAAATGTACCATCTTCTGCACATAAGAGAAAATTTTCCAACTCCAGAATACAAATGTGAGAGAATACTTGATAAATGTGAGGTAAATCATGCATCACATTTGCTCTGGCAAGCAATTCATGAAACATAGTAGGATAAAATGTTCCTTTTTAAAGTCTTAGATTATGGTCCACAAGCATTTGCTCACCATTCCTAACGCAGGTGGGCAACGCGATGAGATTTCTTTCACGTGCGACATTCGAACAGAGGTTGCAGAAAAATCGGAGGAGAGAATTCACAAACAAAGAGGAGTCGCCTCTAGGTTTAAATGAAAGAAATATTATTAAACTAAAACATCATCCTTACAAGAGTCTTAACCCATGTTTAAATAGCTTAGGAAAGGAGAAAATTTTGAAACAAACAAGAAAAGGTAAAAAAACCCCAAAAAAATAATTCATGGTGGCATGGCTCGGGTGAGCTGCACAACGTGGCATGACTGTGGTTGTGATCACGGCTTGGCCGTGTCAGGGGATACGACCGTGGCATGGAATATGACCAGGCTGTGTTCCCCGCTGGAATTCCCGTTAGGTCCCATAATGGGACACAACTGTGCAACCAGGTCGTGTTGACCTCTGGAAACTCCATTTTGCCTCGTTTGGGCCCAGACTGAAGCATGCCCATACCAGGGGACATGGATAGACTATATTGGCTGCTGAATGCTCCTGCATCAATTCTAACACTACTTGCACAATTGGTAATGTGTCATTTCAAGTTGGAAGACCCATATCTACTATTACAAAGAAACAAAGCTCTACATTTCTTACACTTATAACATGTATTCCCATCTACTACTGTTTTTTTAACTAATTTTTCAAAATTAATTCAAATAATCGATATATATTTCCTTTTATATTTACCTTGATCAGCTTGTACTCATTTATGCTCCTCGTTCATTGCTACATTGTCGTCCTCTTCAATAACTTTATTATAATCCTTGCTACCTGAGTCCGTCCAAATTAACATTAGAATTGAATTCCTCTATCTAAAACACACTAGAGAAAAAAAATATAAATTAAAAGTTTATCAATTTATACTAACACTACATCACAAACATGTTTGAAAATATTAAATATAAAACAAATCAAGTAAGAATTTAAATGAGATTGGAGTGGAAGAAGTGCTACTTGTGATTGTCGATTGAGGATCGCTGTTCCAGATTGTTGGTTAGGGATTCTGATAACAGATTCTAGTGTGGAGTTGCATTGAGGGAGGAGCTTGAGCTAGGGCTAGGGTAGAGAGGAGCGTGTCAACAAACAAATCGTTGGGAAGTCCTCAGCAGACCAAATACACCATCAGAGAAGTCAGCACGTCGACAAACACAGAGGCCTCTGTTACTGCTAAGACACGTCTGCCACTGGATAACTTAGGTCGAGGTTAGGGGCTCAAACTCGAAGAGGTGCAAGTCACAGCCGATGTTGGAGTAGATTGGAGAGTGGGAGAGTGAGAGTTGGAGGTGTTGCTACTGGTGGGAATCAGGGCTGGTCGTGTAAATGTGTCACTGGAAACCTGCCAGATTTGCTCGAAGAAGAGCTGATGGGGGCAAGGACTTGTGATCACTAGATTACTACAAGCGATGCACTGCAAATAAAGAATTGGTTTTCTAGGTTTTTGGATGTTGTGAACAACGAACCAACAATGTTATGAGAGTGAGGATGTGAGGGTGAGGTTGTAAAGGGGTGGTGAGGCAATGAGGGTGTGAGGGTTTCTGTGTGAGGTAGTGAGGGTTGGGTGGTGGTTTAGTTGGGGGTATTTAATTTGATTGCATCTAAGTGTGTTGACCTGTTTAGGACCTGAGACAATGTTATGGCTCGAATTGTCTAACCTAAACCTGTAAAATTGCAGGTTGAATCATGTTGTATAAACAGGTCATGTCATGCCAATTTATGACACCCCGAGCCATTGTGGTATTAAGTTAAAGCCTTGGTGAACCCATTGTAAATTTATTAGTGGATTTAAGCTAAATATTGAAAAAGAAGGTAATCTATTTTCATGTGTTGCGATAGAGGAAAAGTATTGTTATTCTCTAATGGTTGAATACTCCCTTAAACATAGGAAAATTATTGGAATTAAATCCAATTCCACAATATACACAAACTCGATTTAACAAAGGAAATTGTCTAAAGATAGAACTAAATTTGAAGCCAACATTCGAAACCTCTACTTTACCTAAATTCGATGAACCTTTAATTCCTTGAAGACCATAATAACTTAACCTCAGAAAAATCTTCTATTGACTTAACCATAGAAGATCTTCATAATGATGATTTAACCTTAAGGGACACCAATAAACTAATGACTTTGACTGTGGATTCCCTTAATGGCTTGACTCTAAAGAGCCTCTTGATGAATTACCCCCTTCAGAAAGCACTCAACATTACCCCAGTCATATAATTACTAGAATTCTTATCACATATAGTGAACCCTCTCCTAAGACAGATCAAGCTTTAATTATATCCCCTAAGAGTCCAATGTTGCATGAGCCTTCTAAAGACTCCTTTAATAAACCCTCACTTGAACTATCTATAGTGCCTTCTTAAGCATCAGCTCAAACCTCTCGATCATCCTTTACTTGAATCTTTTATAAATCTCTCTAGTACACACCACATTGAAAAAAATAGTTTATGTATTATTAACCTTAATCCAAGCATACAATTGCCTCACCATGTTGAGATCTCAAAACAAACAACTAATTTAAAAAATGAATAAAGTAGGTATAAAAATTAATGAAATTGTTTATAATAATTCTAGTAAACTTTTGCAGGTATTTGTTTATACACGGAAACTTTTGAGATTAAAGCTTATTTGCATTGATTTGGTTCCTTTGCTTACTTCTCTCTACCGAACTAAAAGTTCTACTGTGTGTATGAGAGAGACATATGCTGATAATAAGAGAAGGATTGAATTAAATGATATTATTATAAAAAAAATATGGATGAACCTCGTAGACTGAAAGACAGACATATATAAAGTATACCTTTAAATTTGTTAGCCTTAAAAATTTGATTGGTCTTACAAAAGCATTTATATTCATTCTTATTGTAAAAAGTTTATCCTAATATATGTTTAGGGCCCAACTTAAACGTATATCAATGTATTTAAATATTAGTTTAATTTTCAAAATATTGAGTATGTTACATTAGTGGAAGACATTCAAACCTCCATTTGTTTGTTAACTTTGTTATAAGGGAGTTATAGAAAATACTTCCATATCTAGAATAGGGCTAACTTATTGGAAGGGATGATCAAAAAGTTAGAGCAACAAAGCAAAGATGAGGATTTACCAATTTCTCACACATTAGAGAGGCTGCCAAAGAAAAGGGATAAGAAAGAAATAATGTTTAGTGACTTTCCTTGGGCAATTATTACTTATGTTTTGAAATAACGGCAAAAGGAAGTGCTAATAACTTGCATGGAGTTAAGTTATCCTTGGTCGAAAGAATAATGTAGTTTGAAAATTAGGAATCAATTTAGAAATTTCTTTTAAAATTTTTAGAGCTTATAAAAAGGTCTATATGATATTTTCTATGAGTTGTTAAAAGTTTGTTATAGTGTTTTGCTAGAATTTAGGCCATTTGAAAAAGTTGGTTATAATTTTAGAGATAAAATAGACTTCTTGAATGACTTGGTCTTGTGTTGAGTGTCCAAGAAGAGGTTAGGATTCCATTTATTGAATAATTTTGACTTAATAATATTTTTCTCTTTGCCAAATTGAGTTATTAAATTTTTTAGGGTACAAATTTTCATGCTCCATTGCTATTATTGGCAGTTGTTTGACAAATTTGTTCCTGCCCGTGTCCATGATTTTCATTGTCTAGTTTTTCTCTCTCAATAGTGTGCCAGCAAACCATCCACTAATCATATGCGTCTTATGAATTAATCTGACACTTATTCATGAAATTGTTTTTGATTATCAGAGACGTTATTTATGTTATTGTGCATTTTCTTTCTATTTCACATTCTGGTCTTCACATTTCATAGAGCAAAGAATTGTCCTGCAAAGTGGCTTTAGGCTAGTACTGCAGAATTGTATTAGGCTAGTATTGTACAAGTGACGAGGGGATAATGCCGTGTATTTTGTTGCTATTGAATATTTTCTTCTTTGCATTCATCTGATTCATAATTTCCCTGTTGATTATAGATATCTGCAAAGGAAGACAAGTATAAGAAGGAGTTCATTTTACTAGGAATCAACCATAGTCATTCAGACTACATGTCATTTAAACCTGAGAAGCGTGTGCAGCAGAGCAGTGAACAAAAGCATGATAGCTCGGTCAGTGAGGGCCAACAAACAAAGCTACAACTTGAGGTGGTTGAAGTGTATAAACCAAGCACTCATGTGAATTCAATATTCACAGCTATAGGAGCAGACACAGGAATTTATTATAGTGCATCAGAGGTGTCTGATGTTGTCTTCAGGTGCATTTGATGTAACTACTGTCTTACTTTTTTTTTTGTACTGCAACATTAGTTCCTGCTATATAAAATGTCTATCAGTTGTCTGTTAAATTTCTTGTATTATGCCTGGAATACTAACTGTTAAGGAAAGTATCTTGTTAAATCAGGTATGTTGAGAAGGAGAACTTGGTCAAGCCAACAGACAAGGCAATTGTAATTCTCGATGCTACACTGTGTGATGCGCTCTACAAAGGCACTGTTAAGAAGGGATCCACCTACCCAACAGAGATCCACAAGAAGGATTTAGGATCTACTTTCTTAAGCAGGATGCAGGTTCATCATAAGATATCAAAAGGGCTTGAAGTTGTGATCCGCAAAGGTGCTGTTAAACCCATTCAGATAGTGACAGAACGACGTCAAGGAAACAAGAAAGTAACTAGGGTCTCAGGGCTGGAAACTTTTTTATTGGATGCCGATTCACTAGCTTCAGAGCTGCAAAAGAAGTTTGCATGCAGTACATCAGTTGGGGAGCTTCCAGGTTTGGTCTTGTTGAATCCGTATAAAATTGGTTATTATACAAGCTGTCTGTAGAATTCTTTTGTTTTCTTATGCATTGTTTAATTGCTTGCTTTTGAAGGTAGGTTAGTTTTGTTTTCCTCATTGTCAATGCGAGTTACTTGACCATTCCTGGAACCTATTTGGAAATGCCACATAGGTGCTGAAGACATGCAACTAGAGAAATCATGGGTGTTGAGATTGTGTATGCTTACTAGATAGACAGAACTTTCAAGGGAAAAAAAATTGAAATTCATCTAGGTTAGTGATAAAAATATAGATAGATTAGCAACTCAGCTTTCGTGATCAATGATTGCAATACAATGCAACCTTGCTTAGACATTCTATACCTTGCTAAAATTGTCTACTGTAATTCTGGGAAGTGCTTCTACTAGTGTTTAACATAAGAAAAACTCATTGAAATGTCTAGTATCATCAATAATTGATATAAAATTTTATAGTCACGCTTAGTACTGGCATTTGCATGTAGTATGTGAAATAGAAAACTTCTGAGGCGGAAAGGATTGGGAGGGATCTTGAAAATTATCGTCCAAACCTAGTGAACAGAAGGGTAAATGTTTCCCTATCCTCTTAGCATGACATCTAACCTTTACAGGCCTGATTAAAGCAAATAATTATGCTCTATGGTGTGACATCTAAAATAACATATTAATCTTGAAGTTTGGTCCTCTTCATGCTTGAAGGGTTGCTGAGTTTTATAGTATGCAGGTACTTAATAGGTAATTTTATCGTATAACATAAAATCTATGGTCGATTAATTTCAGGTAAGAAAGGACAGCATGAAGTGCTGGTTCAAGGAGGCGTCATTGATGACCTGGCAAGGCATCTCATCGACCACTATGGCATTCCGAAGAGATATATTGAAGTGTTGGATAAAACAAAAAAATGATGGAAAATGGGTCGAGGTTGATATGTGATCAATACTACTACTAGTTTTTAAATGTAGTTATTTGCAAAGCCAAATGCACTATGGATATTTTATGAAGTTCTTGGACTACTATCTAATATCTGCAATAGCAAGTTGTGGTATAAGAATCTCATGGTCATTGATGGTTTGAGTCAATTAAAATCTCAAGGCCTGTTAAGTTATCATGGTCATGTTGGATAACTTGGAACTTTTTTCTCATAACAACAGCATCATTGTTTCATTTACGGATGTGAAACTTATTGATTAGTATTGCAGTGGTTTGCTTCTTTTCGATTTAGATCATTGGATTTATCTTAGTCCATTGCATGATTGATTATAACAACTCATCATCATCAGCCAAGTTTATGGAAGCTCAAACTGCTTGGATATGATGGTTGAGAGCCCAAGAATAAGCCAGGCTAAGGCTAGATTAGGTTAGAAATATAAGAAAAGGCCTTTGTCTTATTAGTATGGGTTAATTAAAATGGTTAAATGGATTTTTCATATGCAGAGATGCTACCAAGTGTATTAAAATTTGACAAATAATAAAACTTAGATCTCTAAGGGATACCTAGCTAAAGGAATTCACCTTAACTCTGTTGAGTACTAAAATCTATTGCCTCGATCTTTTTAAATTATGTTGGGTGGCTCAATAAATGAGGGGATGATACTTTGTTCTAGCCTTATGAATTAGTGCACCTTTGTTTTGGGTACTAAAATTTATTGCCTTACCTTTTTAAATTATCGAGAGTGTATTAATAAATAAGGGGATAATGCTTAGTTCCAGCCTTATGATTTGGTGTACCCTTATTTTGAGTAAATTGATAACCACATGTTTTAAAATTTGGTTAGTAGCCCTATGAATAGGCGTACCCTTGTTTTGGGTACTAAAAATCTATACACATCTTTTTAAATTGGGTTAGTGTACGTCAAGGCCTTAAATGCATATTTACATGTTTTATAAATGTTCATTCTATTGATAAAAACTTGCTACATGTTGGCAGATAACATTGCACATTTATGTCATGCACTTCATTTGTATGAATCAAATGTTTTATATGCCTATTTACACTATAATCTCAGGATGATATATTTTGATATCATAGAAATAAATTTGGCATGCAAAGCTTAACTCTTGGGACAAACTTGGTACCCTATTAATTTGAATTTAAAACTTGCAAGTGTAGGTAAAATTTTAAATTTGGTTATATGATCTCAATGAGAAGTTATTATTGATATTAGAATGCCTACGTTCATTTATATTAGTTTGAATCACTTTTTGGGTGGTAGTTGCCCCTTTTTTTTGTTAAAATCTTCATATTTACTGGATACTGGATATTTACAATAGCGAATTTTGGAATTATGCCTTGCAATCTGATGCCAAGAACTTGAGAAATAAGTTTTACAATGCTATTTTCTAGTGCTATTGGTCTAAACTCATCCACTTAAGAGGCATCTAGCTTCTTTAGGATAACAATAATATAAGCATGACTGAGCCTTGAAATGCCCAGAAACCCATCAAAGAACTCATTGAAGATATTCAGATTATTCTGAGGGCATACCATGATGAAATTAAAAACTCTGGTATGTAGGCTCACAACAGCTCCAATTTCAAATTCTCAAAATGGTTTGGCTAGCTCAGCTAGTGAGGTATCCTGCTTTTGCATTATTTGGTTGTCAATTCCAATGCCACTGTCTCTTCTTTAACAGATTGAATAAGCTGGATATCAGTTTGTTTAATTCTTCCTCGTACAACCTTTTGGAAGTGAGGTGTTTTCTTAACCCACTCTAATCCACCTAAGTTTAGCCCATTGCAACTCATAAACAGTGTTGGACTTCAGCAGTGTATCAAGTTTTGTGAGTAGGCTTCTTTTCTCCAATAATTTATTTTCGGTCAAAGTAACAGCCATAGTAATTTTTCTCGAGGTGATTTAGTAGTTGTCATAACAAAGTCTTCATTGTAGTGCTCATCCTTTGCCAAAATTTGGTTTCGAAGTCTATTGGTCTTTAGCAATCCATGTTACAGCTTCCCTGCCATTTAATTTGTTACAACATTCAGATATTCAGGGAAATTAAGCTGTCAATTTGTTAGGATTGTCATAGCTTGAATCATCTTTTTTCCTTCTTACCTTTGTGGCAGCTGTGTTAAGATGCTTGATCTCTATGTCGTCCGCACAATAGGATTTATGATTGTAGCATTGAGACGCTAGCGTCCCTATCTGATAGGGACGCAATGGAATCGCACGTGTGTTGTATGTTATTTTGTAAACTAAATGCTAAGCATTTGGTCTCATTTTGATGACCAAGTGGAGTTAGAAAGTGTCATCCAAATTGGCCCTTTGGAACCCTTTGCCGAACTCTTGGGGTATGACTCGAATGAATACATAGCTGGGAAAATGGTTTTCGCACATCCAATTGCATTGATTTCAACATTTTGCTTACATGTAAAATTGTTACAAGCCATTAGTCCATTTACCTAAATAACTTTTGATGTGTCAACAAGGGTCCTTAGACTACACAAAAGGGAAATGAAGCTATTAGCCCCTTTGAGAACATGCTAAGCTTATTGTGTGAAAAAGGCTAAGACAATTAAAACAACATGGAGGATGTCCAAGATTGCTCAACAATTATGCTAATGAACTAATTAGTTGCATTCCTTAGGGTTCTAAACCTTGAATTTGAATGGAGTGTAGAAAAAGAAACAGACTGAAACAACGATTGCACCAAAGCAGCTCGTTGGTTGTACATTGAGCACTTTCGAAGGGGCGAAAAAAAAAACTCAAATCTGACCAGGGAAAAGAAGTTGAAAGTGATGACCTTCCCTTGAGGATACCAAGCGCAGACACGCTTCTTTTTTCATCGAATAATCAAAAACAAGAACCCTTTATTTATTAGTGCAAAAGATGATTCGTTCATTTTCAATGTATCTGTCAATTGGTCTCATTATCAATACGAAGAAAGTAAATTCGGAGAGTATTGTCCAACCCAGGACTAATGCAGTAGGAGAGCAGACACCCTAAAAGACTTATAGCTTTTAGAGATTGATCCTTACTCATCGGTGCAATTCTACTGCCGTGCTAGCTACAATACCCTCCTGTGAGGACAAGAACTCCTTATTTATTGACCTTGTTTACGGTTGAAAATTATCGATTCATGATTCGAAATTATTATTATTTATCTAAAAAAATAAATATATATTATTTATATAAAAAATAAAATAAAAAAGACTTACACTTATTTTAAATGATCTATGTATTCTTTAGGGTACACCACATGAATCATTTATCTTTTTATCTTTATTTGTTATCTTAAGAAATGACCACATTATTATTTTCATTTTTTTTCATATAGGGATAGTTCCTTCTATTTTAAATTCCTCTGTTTCATCCTATAATTCTTGTATTTCTTTTTCGATTCTTATTCAATCATCAAAAAATATTTGTATTTCTAAAAAATAGAAACAAAGTAAATCGTTATTCATCTAATATATTATCTTTGTAATTGAATATATATCAAATAAGTTAAAATTTCTTTTGTGACGATGGAAAAGATAAAATTTTAAATCTTCTACGACAACTATTATAAAATATCAAAATTTACTTTGTTATCTATATCACTAAAATAAAAAAAATTATAAAATAATTTTCAAATTCTTATTTGGAATTTGAGGATCGAGGATGCAGTCTATTTTTTAAAATAAAAATTATGCTTTTATAAATTTTAAACAATTACTACTAATATTTTGAATTTCAAATAATTATTATATAATCTATATTTTTAATCATATATTCTTTATAAATATTATATAAATTATTTCTATTTTTATATTGTATTTTCAAGTTTAGAAAAGAATAGTCTTTTATTAAAATTAAAATATTATAATATATAATTAATATTTCATATAAAATATCTAACTTTAATTTAGGATCTAAAACAAACATAATTAAATAAATATTATTAAAATATTATTCTCATTTTGCTTTTATCGTTAATTACAAGGACATAAAAAATTCATCATTAATATATATTCATTTAAAATTAAAAGTATGTTACACAAATATATTATAATTAAATGAGAAGTAGAATAATAAACATCGAAAAACTATTTGATTTTATCATTAAATACTTTTAAAATTTTATAAATACTACTACATGAAAATTTTTTAGGTATCTTGTCGTTAATTTTACAAAATTTACTTTATTATTTCATTGTATTATTGCCTCCTCGGCCGAGCCCAATTGGTTAGCACATGCATACTTTGCATCAATGGACAAAGGGTCAATCTTTTGTAAATGTGAGGGTGTCGTCCCTCCATGTTGTTGGTACAATCGGCCCAGGACACGATTGACCAGACTCGAGTTTGACTCGAGCGATATTTTGATATTCGACAAAACGTATGACAATGTGATTGTCAAGGGAAAGTCCAAGTCTTGAGTACTTGACATAGAAAGTCCAAGCATAGGTCTTGGCAAGGGATAGTCCAAGCTTGAGTCTTAGCATTTGGAAAGTCCAACATTGGATTGGCATGGAAAGGCCAAGGGTGTAGTCTTGGTCACACAAGTCCAAGGGTGTGGTCCGATGGTGAAAGTCCAAGTCATGGGTACTTGGCAATTGAGAAGTCCAAGGGGAATATTGGTAGCGTAAAGTCCAAGGGTGGAGTCTTGCAGCATAAATTCAATGGTTGGCGGCATAAAGTTCAAGCGTGGTCTTGACAGCATAAGTTCAATGTGCCTTGGCGGTGTAGACACCGTTAGCATGACAATAGCTGATGGAAGCACCTGAAGGCTAGCGTATGGATGAACATGTTGGTGCAGTGAGACACCGAAATCGAACCTGTGTTTTGATTATAGCAAAGACACAAGGTTAAGTCTATTTTGTTATCTCATGAGTCTACTTGAGTGTGCAGAAACAGGTTAAGCTTGAGTTGGAGATCTGCGACACAGTAAGTGCAAGGTAAGACTCGTGTTCGACGAGCGTAAGTGAGGTCGGATCCTCCGTTTAGGAGTTGATCTTAGGCGACAATCCGACCCAAAACTTTCCATGAAAGTCTAAGTCGAGATCGGATGGTTAGAAACCATCTAAATCCATCACATTTAATATTTCTACATATTGCTTTGAGCTAACCCTTGTTTGAATTCGAAGTTACTCTAATTCGAATTAAAATTAGAATTCGAATTTATTCGAATTCGAATTAAAATTAGAACGCGAATTGAAATAAAATTAAATAACTAAAGTATCCTGAAAATGGGCAAAAGGAACTAAAAGCAAGGTAGCAACTTATCCCCCAAATCTTGGTGAGGTGGCCGGTCAAAAGCAAGGTGGAAACTTATCCCCCAAATCTTGGTGAGGTGGCCGGTCAAAAGCAAGGTGGAAACTTATCCCTCAATTGGTGGTGAGGTGGCCGGATCTCAAGTGGGCGGACAAGGCTTCAAATAGAGGGGGGTGCTTCACATCTTAGATACAACAATTATTACAAAGCTCTCAAACGCCTCCACAACGCCGCTCTTCTACGACGACGCCACTACAACGAAGTGTTGCCAACACGAAGCTTCACCGTTAAAGTGTTGGTAATCGTTTTAGTCGATTGATTTAAGTTGTGTTTTTCGAGCTTTTATATCAAAAAGGAGAGAGGGGCTTGTCTCTCATCCTTGTGTTTTTGTCGAAAGTTTTGTAATCGTAACTCCTACCTCCAACGAGGAGGAGTGTTTTAGTGATTGCCCTCCGTACGTGGTCTAGGACCATTAGGGCCTTGGATTAGCAGCCGATTAGCTGTGAACCAAGTAAAACTCCTTGTGTTCATCTCTTTTTCGCTGCGTTTATCTCTCACTTATCGTTTTTACAACAAAAGAAAAGAAAAACCGTTTTGTGCTATTCACCCCCCCCCTCTAGTGCTCATTTCGATCCTACACAAGTCATGGATAACTTGGAGGGATTCGATAGACGTGAGACTGATGGAGGTGGCTAGAAGGCTTAAGTCTAAGCTAAGGGTAGTCTGGCAAGTATGAGAGCATCATACTTGGTGTTAAACCTCATGGTTGAGGATGTCGATCGAGATTATGGACGGTCGGTGGTCAAGTGTTTAACACTTGGCGGTAAGTCGACACTCGGTGATCAGCCGATCGGGAGTCATTGTTGGTCTGTCGGCCCTGTTTTGATGATAGACAAAACTCATGACATGGGATTGTCGTGGGAAAGTCCAACATGGGGTTGGCATGGAAAATCCAAGCATGGAGCTTGGTGTGGAAGTCCAAGGGGGAAGCCTTGGCATGGGAAAGTCCAAAGCATTGCGAAGCCGTGCGCTTGGTGCTTGGTAAGAAATGCATTGCGAAGCCGTGCGCTTGGTGCATTTGGGAAGTCTTGAGAACTTGGCAAGTTCACTAGGCTCGGGTCCTTGAGTCGGTGAAGGATGGCATTGCGAAGCCGTGCGCTTGGTGCATCCGAGGGACCGCCGGACGGGGAGGGAATGGAGTGAGCCCAAAGGGAAGCATACTTCTAGGGCATGAGACGCGAAGGATGGCATTGCGAAGCCGTGCGCTTGGTGCATCCGAGGGACGTAGGCCGAGGGAAGAGAGCTTTGGTGGGGAACTCCATGAGGGATAAGGTGGACTTGGCCAAGTGGCTAAGGCCGATCGCCGAGGCTCAAACTTGATGTTTGAGGGTTTACCCGACGGTCGGATGCTCAAACAACTTGGTGTTTGAGGTTTTGCCGACACCGACCGCATAGGTCTTGCGATTCGATCGATCCAAGTCGACTAGAGTTCGAGTGTAAGGCTAGGGTTTTGTGCTTGGCGATCATTGCCATGGACATGGCGATCGTGATGGGAGTGTCGCGAGCCGCAGAACTTTCCGTAGTAGGCGTCGATCTTTGGTCACCGATCGGTGATGGGCATCATCAGTCGACTGGTAGGTGATCCGTTGGAACTTGTCCGACGTGGATCTGGCCGTTGTGAGACAACGGCTACAGGGGCAGTCGACTGGGGCCTTTTGGCAGTCGACTGCTAGGCGCGAAAAAAACTTGATACAGGTTATAAATGGAGCACGAGTTGGAGGATTTCGCCAAGTCTTTTGTGGAGCTATTGGAGGGGAATTGCTGCTGCATTCCAGTCCTTCAAGAGCCAATCAAAGCAAGCAACAAACAAAGCGATCAAAGCAATCGGTGAAAGTTTTCTTTTGTATTGTATTTGTGTATTTGCTTGTATTTCTATATTACATTGTAATTGCTTGTGAGAGGTTTCTCCACCTCCGACGTGTTGTCGAGAAGGAGTGTTATAGTTAGTGTCGTGCACATAACTAGAGCTCGGTGAGCTCGCCCGTGGAGTAGGAACCATTCGGTTCCGAACCACGTATATCTTGTGTTGTGTGATTGTGTATTGTTGTTAGTTTCATTATTATTGTTATTCCGCTGCGCTAATGACAATCGTAGACAAGCAACGCAAGACGAACGAACGAATTACGACATCCATCGAACGAGGGATATTCACCCCCCTCTAGCCGGCCGTTATCGATCTCCTACAAGTGGTATCAGAGCCGAGGTCGCTCTTCAAGGACTAACCGCCGCGAGAGCACTACAAATGACCGGCTTCATCCATCCACCGAAATTCGATGGAGATTTTGCTTGGTGGAGGAAACGGATGGAGGTATATTTAGAAACCGATTTTGATTTTATGATTATTATAGAAAACAGTTTTGAAATGCCTAGGGACAAGTACAACAAGCCAATTGAGAAGTCAAAATGGACCCAAGACCAAATCAAAGACTTCAAGACAAATCTCAAGGTAATCAAGTTGATTAGTGATTTGTTGCCTAACACTATTTGGTCTAGATTGGGTGATTATAGGGATGCAAGGGAATTATGGAATAAGGTAATGAAATTCCAAGAAAGTTCCCAATCGGCACAAGTAGAGGAGAATGCCGAAGAAGAAGCACTCACAACATTTGAAGATGTTGATGATTTGGTGGAGACCTCCACCTCTAGCATTGAGGGGGAGGAAAGACAATCTTCCATCCCGGAGCAAGAACAAGAAGCATCCACATCCGGGAGAAGTGAAGATCATGAAGAGGCCTCCACCACCTCCCTAGGTAACTCAAGTGTTATTATTTTAAATAAAAATCACATAATATGCTTTGAGTGTAGGGAGAAAGGACACTACAAGAGTAAATGCCCTAATTTGGCTAAGAAGAAGGCATCGACACCAAAAGTCAACCCAAAGTCAAACGATGTCGGTGTTCCCAAAATCAAGAGCAAAGAGCACATTGTGTGCTTCAAATGCAATCAAAAGGGATACTACCGAAGCTAATGCCCTAGGGGGAGGAAGAAAGGGCAAGAAGGTGCAATTCATGTAGGGGGAGCTCCTAAAGCTAACCCTAAGGTACATTTAGTTAATGCACCTTTAATTTCTAAAGTCAAAAAGCATGCTAAAAATTATTTTAGTTCTCTTGCTATTATCAATGAAAAGCATGCTAAGAGAAATAATAAGGTGTATTGTCTAGGTGCCAAGCATGTTCATATAACTAAGGACAAACCTAGGACTCAAAACACTAGATCTATCCTACCTAGGAAATCAATTAGAAGAATTGAAGAGAATTTGGGTATTAATCCCAAGAAATCTAGGCATATGCCTAAGAAGAAAACCAACTCCCAAAGATCTAATGAAAATTCAAAATTGAAGAAATTAGAGCTAGAAAACCAAGCCTTGAGGTCAAGGCTTGAAAAATTGGAGAAGACCCTAGAAATAATATCAAATTCGGTTAAGGGGTCAAATGTCCAAAAATCAAGACCTAGGAAGCAAGAAATATCTAAGGGCAAGAAGGGTTTGGGTCACAAACCTATGTCCTACCATAATGTTCCATTTAATTATGGAACAACATCTAGGTCTAGAAAAACCAAGGCTAATAGGGAAGTTATCCCTAAGTCTAGCCATGGTGTATGTTTAGTGGCCAAGGACTTAAGAAAAACCAAGAAGGCCACTAGGAAGGTCAATGGAGGAGTCACCTCTAGAGTTGACCCAAGTAAGACCCAAAAGACTATGACTTTAAAGCCTAAAAAGGTCATTAGGAAGGTATCTAGGGAAGTTATCCCTAGGGAATACCTTGTTAACCCAATGAGCTCCAATAGGTATTGGGTTCCTAAAAGCGTGATCGATTCACGCTAAATGGGTTAGGGTGTGTCAATCCTAAGTGGATGGGTAGTTAACCTAACCATAGTAGAGTTGACACATTAGGGTGTGCCAACATGGTTTGAGAAGTTAAAAATGATTTAAATTGGCACAATTAGATCTTAGAGGTATTGGTGTGCCATTTTGGATTTTTGGCACACTAGGGAAATGAATGACATTAAGGCAAAATGATTTTAATTCCTAGAAATGGCAAATTAATTTTAACACTTAGGTATTCTATACCTTAGTATATTTTACTTGCCATACTTTATTTGTCTTGCCATGTCATGACATCATTCTCATTTTCATCTATAAAAATGTCATGATCATGTTTAGATGTCATGTATGCTTAAGTTTCATTCACATGCCATGACATCATGATATTGACATATGTTTTTATTTATATCATATCTATGACATAATCATATCATGCATGAATTAAAATGGAGTTAAGGACTATGGCATGATTTAATGGGAATCAAATAATATTGCCTAGAAATATGCATGAGACCATTTTAAAGAACAAAAACCCACATCTCACTAGACTAATTGCCTTGAATGTGTTTTTACACATCTAGATATAAGTGAGATGTTTAAGGAAAAGAAATTAAAGGTTTTGAAAACTTTTTGAAAATATTTTGAAAAACCTTGGTGAAGCCTATCTTTTGATAGCTATCACCATTGAATGGGATGATATAAAGAGGGCTCTTTATTGAAGCTTTTCTAAACTTTTGAACTTTGTATCAATCTCCTAATTTAATGGGTAAAATAATTTTCCAATATTTTTCACCCATAATGTTTAGGATAAGTAATATGCATATGAAATTTCACGAATTTTACACTTATGTATATTTACTTATGGATTTCGGAAATCCATTTACGAAATCTTGCTATAGAATCGATTATCGATCGCGCCATGGATAGCGATCGTGATGAAATGTAGGTGATTTCGATTTGATCAATGTCACGATTTCGGGTAAATCTTGTTGGTTAGGCCTATGTTCAGCTAGGTTAAGGTCCCCTAACCACTCCTAACCCTAGGATATGCTTGGGAGAGCATTAGAGAGGGTGGAAATCCATTGGATATGAATTAGGAGTTGGGTTGAGGGTGAGTATCAATTTTAAGGTGGAAGAGAGTTCATTGTTGAACTTTGCCTTAATTTTGATTTGGTTAATGTTCCTATTGGCTTAGGGACTCTCCAAGGACATTGTTGGTGCAATGGTCAAGGGGGAGCAAGCCTCTAGGGGGAGGTATCCATCATGGGAAGATGGATGTGTATTTTCTCATGGGAGGAAACTTGGGTTGCCTCTCTTTAAGTGATATGGGATCACTAGAAAGATTGTAGGCATGTGTTCCTCCAAGGGAGAGATTGTAAGATCTCATTGGGATATGAGACATTCATACCCTTGGGGAGGACCTTTTTGATGTAATGTCAAAAAGGGGGAGAAGTTACCAAGTTACCAATTAGGGTTCGTTGGAATTCTCATTGGGATATGAGAATTGCCAATATGGGAGAATTGGTAGACTTGAGATGGTAGTTTTGTCAATCATCAAAAAGGGGGAGATTGTTGGTGCAATCGGCCCAGCAGTACCTTGATGGTGTTTTGATGATAGACAAAACTCATGACATGGGATTGTCGTGGGAAAGTCCAACATGGGGTTGGCATGGAAAATCCAAGCATGGAGCTTGGTGTGGAAGTCCAAGGGGGAAGCCTTGGCATGGGAAAGTCCAAAGCATTGCGAAGTCGTGCGCTTGGTGCTTGGCATGGGAAATCCAAAGCATTGCAAAGCCGTGCGCTTGGTGCTTGGTAAGAAATGCATTGCGAAGTCATGCGCTTGGTGCATTTGGGAAGTCTTGAGAACTTGGCAAGTTCACTAGGCTCGGGTCCTTGAGTCGGTGAAGGATGACATTGCGAAGCCGTGCGCTTGGTGCATCCGAGGGACCGCCGGACGGGGAGCGAATGGAGTGAGCCCAAAGGGAAGCATACTTTTAGGGCATGAGACGCGAAGGATGGCGTTGCGAAGCCGTGCGCTTGGCGCATCCGAGGGACGTAGGCCGAGGGAAGAGAGCTTTGGTGGGGAACTCCATGAGGGATAAGGTGGACTTGGCCAAGTGGCTAAGACTGAGTGTCGGAGGCTCAAACTTGATGTTTGAGGGTTTACCCGACGGTCGAATGCTCAAACAACTTGGTGTTTGAGGTTTTGCCGGCATCGGTACCGACATAGGTGCGGTTCGATCGATCCAAGTCGACTAGAGTTCGGCGGTGTAAGGCTAGGGTTTTGTGCGATCATTGCCATGGACATGGCAATGATCGATGGGAGTGTCGCGAGCACGAACGCTCCGTGAACCGTAGGCGATCGATTAGTCACCACCGATCGGTGATGGGCATCATCGATCGGGTAGGTGATCCGTTGGAACTTGTCCGACGTGGATCCGATGTTGTGAGACAAGCGCTCATGTGGGCCAGGGCCTTTTGGCGATTGATCGCTAGCGCAAAAACTTGATGCGGGTTATAAATGGAGCACGAGTTGGAGGATTTCGCCAAGTCTTTGTGGAGCTATTGGAGGAATTGCTGCATTCCAGTCCTTCAAGAGTCAATCAAAGCAAGCAACAAGCAAAGCGATCAAAGCAATTGGTGAAAGTTTTCTTTTGTATTGTATTTGTGTATTTGCTTGTATTTCTATATTACATTGTAATTGCTTGTGAGAGGTTTCTCCACCTCCGATGTGTTGTCGAGAAGGAGTGTTATAGTTAGTGTCGTGCGCATAACTAGAGCTCGGTGAGCTCGCCCGTGGAGTAGGAACCATTCGGTTCCGAACCACGTATATCTTGTGTTGTGTGATTGTGTATTGTTGTTAGTTTCATTATTATTGTTATTCCGCTGCGCTAACGACAATCGTAGACAAGCAACGCAAGACGAACGAACGAATTACGACATCCATCGAACGAGGGCTATTCACCCCCCTTTAGCCGGCCGTTATCGATCTCCTACATCGACTAGGGTTCGACTATGGTAAAATGGCCTAGCAATCGACTACTAGCATTGGGCAGTCAACTGCCATGGATGGCGATCATTCTTGGGTTGAATTTACGAGCACGTAACGCTCGATGCCGAGACACTCACTCTGGCGTTAGCGATCACAATCGATCCGTTGGAGTTTTTCCAGCGTGGATCAAGTCCTTGTCTCACAACGATACTGTTGGTAGTTGATTGAGGTCTTATGACAGTCGACTGTCAGGCGCGAAATCAGCCCGTTGCATGTTAAAAGGAGCAGCTCGTGGGAGATTTCGAAATTGGTTCTCGGAGAGGTTTCTTGAGGCAATTTGCAAGTGCATTTCAGGGTCCTTCAAGCTCCTTCAAGCAACCAACAAGCAAAGCGCTCAAACCCTAGTTTATATAGTGTTCTTTACATTTCAGTTATATTTTGTTCGTATCTCTTTGTATTGCTCTTGTATTCATTTGTACGAGGTTTCTCCACCTCCGACGTGTTGTCGAGAAGGAGTATTTGAGTAGTGGTGTATGTTTGCATCGCTAGGACTCATTCGAGCCCAATTTGTGGAGTAGGAACCTTAAGGTTCCGAACCACATTATATTTTGGTATTGTGATTGTGCTTGTGTGTTTAGTTTGTTTATTCATTATTTTCGCTGCGTACTAACATTGTGTAGCAAGCACACGAATGAATTCCATCGAACCGACGACAATGCTATTCCCCTCCCCCCTCTACTGGGCGCATAGATCCTAACAAGTGGTATCAGAGCGAGGTCGCTCTTCAAGGATTAACAACCAAGAGAGCACCACTATAGGAAGAAGATGGAGTCAAAGATAAATTGGGATGAGACATCAATACCCCAATTCCGTACACCTTCGACGGACGAGAAGACTTCAATCAATGGAAGGCGAGGATTGAAGACTTCATGATGATGACGGACATTGAAGATTAGTCCACTTTGATGGAAGAGTTTGAATTTCCAAGAGGGTCAAAGGGAGGGTTCCTCAAAATGAAGAAGTGGACCGAGGAACAACTTCGAGAATTTGAGAGAAGCAATAAGGTAATAAAATTTTTGATTGAGTTGATTTCTAATGAAATTGTGTCCAAGTTAGGTGAGTACAAGGATGCAAAGGAATTTTGGAGCGAAGTAGCTAAGCTCCATGAAGAAACCTCAATGGCTTAAGAGGAAGAGGCCGAAGAAGCTAGCTCATCCTCACAAGAAAGTCAGGATTCGGAGGTCGAGGAGTGTTCGACATCCAAGAAGGTAGTAGAGGTGGAAGAAGTAGAAGAAGTCTCCACCTCTAGTGTCACGCCCCGAGAGCATGCCGAGCCGAAAATCAAACGGACGACATCTCCCTTGTACGTGGCAATATTTCGGGTTAATACAAGGCCCGTAGGCCCACAATAACAACAATATATATATATGAAAACAAAAACTACACAAGACACAACGGAAACATACTACAATCTCACAAACGATAACACACATGCATACCGGTATGACTAACACCGACTCGGGACACCATAACAAAACCAGAGAGGAAAAAAAAGGGTACAACATCAATAGTCACAACTACAATCATCACATAAAACAAATCCATAACGGAATACAAATGAGAACACCAAAAATCCGGACTCTCGGAGTTGAGATGAGATGATGCCAGCCAGCGGTGCTCCAAGTCCATCATGAAGTTTCCTACATTACAGGCGTGAAAACCCGAGTCGTCCATGGGTGGTGAGTAAAACTCAGCATGTAATAGAAAACTTGTACATATGTAATATCACATGTATTTCGACAACATAATCTAGATGTACAACAGGTATATCAGCATAGTATATAAATACAAGCATATACCGTCTAACTGAAATGAATAACATAAAATGCAGACATACCTGAAGTCTGCTACGCTACTCTGATCCAACCTGAACATATATCCAACATATATATAACAGGAAGAGTAATACCAACACATAATCTACTCATGCTACAGGCCAAAGTATCTATGGTCTATCCAACACATACCAATATCCGACACAACTGTATAACATATGCAAGAAACATGCATGAATATGATGTCCACCCAAATGCAGCAATCATAGTACAAACAAATGCAACATCACAATAATCATATATATATAGACTGTATCTATATATATATTAATCTCAACCATTCATATATATATATATATATATATATATATATATATATGGTAATATGCAAAGCGCCATCAGATACGACTATACAACATACATGGTCATGTCGGCTCACCCTAAAGCTACCACGACCCCAGTGTGGCCTCGGTGGCTCGAGCATGACAACTGTCCCAACTCAACACCAACCACTACTCTCGAGTGGCCGAGTGGGCAGTATGATCGAATAGCATATAAGTGTAAAGAGCAAGCTACACGATGGGGGACCCTGCTGTTGGCCACTCCGACAGTCACTATCCATGAGTGGTCGAGTGCCACACATGCAGGACTACGACACGCAAATCCAACTACCACCGTCTATAGTGGTAGAGTGCGACACCACAATGCTCTGCCCTCACACGGGTGACTTCTCCTATGAGTAACCGTGGAGGCAGGATGACTGGCGACACTCTCAACCACAAGGGAGCCCTCGTCGCTAGCGTGCATGCAAATGCATGAATGCAATGTCTCACATACAGACATCCACCATAGACTCTCTATTCTACAGAGAATCATACTAACCAGATCAACGCACTCTCTATCCTGCAGAGAGTCGTACTCAACTGATCATAATACTCTCTATCCTGTAGAGAGTCATACCAATCTAATCGACGCACTCTCTATCCTGTAGAGAGTCCTACTCAATTGATGGACACACTCTCTATCATGTAGAGAGTCGTACTCATCTGATTATAATAAGCTAGGACCACCGGTCCGTAGCGATACCCTAAGTATTTTTCCTCTGACCATTTACACAATACATGTTCGGTGGTAACATACAACCTAAGGGTACTAGAACTAACCATAGGTTAAAGACATTATCTACCTACGGATGACCTTTTTGCCCAATGTACAATCAGGTTGTCATCCGGACTTTACTATTTGCACTTAACTTAAACAAATTCTAAGTTACTTGCATCACCTATATGTATAACTCCTAATCATGATAAAATAAACATGATATCAACAATGGAGTTAATAGCCAACGGTAAAGGATCAAGCATACGATAAAAAGAGCAGGGTCAAGATAATATGAACACCTAACATGCTCATATCTATGACTAAATCTGAATGCAATACATCTACCCGGACCAGGTAGGAAATTACTCACCTGTTAATACTCGTAGCAATAGAGTCCTCACATCCGCGGACCAGTCTCGTATCCACGTCCTGCAAATTTCAACATTTATAATTAAATTCAAGCACACGATAAATATACCAATCTACTACTATATCGTTCCTATATCCGTATCCCTTTATTGAATACGAATTAGAAACCCCCCATCATCAAACGTAACCCTTCTACAACACCCAACTAGGTTTAAATTATTAAACCTCTTAGGTAGACTCCACCCAAATCAATTAAACACACTAACTCAATCCACAACGGATCACCAACATCCACAAGATCAATTAGAGTAATTAGGTCTAAACAACACTCCAATATTCAATCCGTAACACCATTGCTTTACTAGCTCAAGTTACATTGCCCCATAACTTCTTGACCTCAACTAGGATCTCAGATCCATTCACTTCCACAATCTCTTAAACTTGGTATTGATCAAGAACAACCTATTCAACCAAAAGCATATTAGCTACAACTAAATCATATCATAACCAACCAGATCGGACTTACCTTGCATCCCGTCGATTCAGATTTTCACTAAATTCCCTCCAATCACGACATCAAATCCATGATCACGGCTTAAATTCAATCACCCTCATTTCGCACGATGGCGTATCATTACAGCTCACACAGTGAGCATATCATCAACAAAACTAACGTCCACCACAAATTATGTTGATACCCAACGAAAATCACACACCGAAATTGATATGTGCTAAGAGGTAATTAGATCCCACTTACCTGCACATAAACCCCTCGGCAGCCACCATTTCCTTCCTCAATTCAGTTCACCGATCACAGATCAAGCTCAAATCGGAAACAAAATCATAGCTTGACTTTATATCTCATCCAAGATTGAAGAAAACAATCGCTTACCTAACTTCTAGCAGCGATCGGCAAGGCCAACTCCCAAAATCGGAATCGAGGGCAAACCACCGGCACGACACAACACGCGATCTGGAGGGCAAGCGGCGGAGTTCGGCTGTGTGACGGCGGGCGACAGGGCTTCGGCTCGGTGGCGCATGAAACGAGCGGCGACGCACGAACATGGAAGCACAGGGGACTTCAGCAACTGAGATCGGGAGAAAAGACACCAACATCGAACGAGAATCCCCAACCCTCGCGGCGATGAGGTGGCGGTGGTGGCAGATCAACTGCAGCGGGCGACAACCAGAACCAATCCACAGCGACGAGAGCAAAGGCGGCGGATTTGCTGCTCCTGGAGGTGCTGCCTCTCACGACGAACGTCGGCCGATCGCGTGCAAGTAGCGATCGGACGAAGAAGAAGGAGACGGCAGAGGAAGAACGCAGCAACGAATAGGTGGCAGCCGCGTGACGGCGAGGCTGCGGCGCGGCGACCCAGCGGTGGCGGTATGGCTACGGCGAAGGGGCGGCGACAGATCTCTCGCGGCGACGGCGAGTGGCGGCGAGCGGCGAGCGACGTGGAGCAGCGCGACGAGCGGCGTGGAGGGGATCGCGAATGGGAAGAGGAGGAACGGGCGATCGGGAGAAATAGGGGAGAAGTCGATCGGACCGAGAAAAATAACGGAAATCAGGTTTGAGTTCGAGTGTTAAAAACCGATCAAATGATTGAGCTAGCTCAAGTCTAACTCAATCATCTATTTAAACCTTAATCCTCCTCCTAATCAATCATATGAACTCCAATTAATTTCAGAAAAATTTCTAAAAACTCATGAAAAATTCTACAAGATATTTTTATCAATTAACAAGGAATATTTTATTTTATTTTATTTTATTTTTTTTTCTGGTATTTTACATTCTCCCCCACTTATAATAATTTAGTCCCCAAATTTCGTACTAACATGCAAAAATTTACTTTAAGCAAGTTTTTGAAAGGACCACATACATTCTTCAAGTGAACAGATGAGACTATCGAGCCCGGATAGTGTCTTTCAGCTCCCAAGTAGCCTCCTCATCAATATGATGCTGTCATCCAACCTTTATGAGTCGGATGGTTTTGTTCAGAATCGACGCTGCGCGACCAGAATACGCATCAAATCTCCTCGTAAGCCGCATTAGACTGAGGTAGAATCGGAACCTCTTTCGGAACATGGTCAGATCGCGGCACGTATTTTCCAGCATAGAAACATGAAATACGTGAACACCCGCAAGTGTCGGAGGTAAAGCCAACCGATAAGCTACACCTCCATCATCCACGACACAAGATCTAAATAGATCCTCCAACGTTTGAATGTCATGCTCAGACAGTCCATCAGTCTGTGGATGAAATGTTGCACTAAGTCGAAGCTCTGTGCCCATAGTCTGGTGCAGACCCTATCAAAATCGCGAGGTAAATCGTGAATCTCTATCCGATATGGTACTTAAAAGTACCCCACGCAATCTGATAATCTTTCAGCAATACAACTCTGTCGAACGATCCAATGGGTACGACCCACGAATTGGAAAGAAGTGAGCTGATTTGGTCAGTCGATCCACAATCACCCAAATCGCATCACGTCCTTTACGGGTTCTAGGCAATCCCGTAATGCAATCAATCATGATATGCTCCCACTTCCATTTCGGAATCGGAATTTTCTAGAGCAATCTATCGAATTTCTGATGTTCAACCTTCACCTACTAGCATACTAAACATCGAGCAGCAAAATCTGCTATAACTCTCTTTGTACCATTCCACCCGTATAAACGTTCAACTCTCGGTATACCTGAGTACCACCAAGGTATATAACCCATCTCGAATAATGTGCTTTCTGTAGCAACTCTTTCTTAAACACTGCAACTCTGGAACCCACTATCCTTATCAGAGACGGGGAGTTATTTTCTCAAAAGAGAAATCCATCAATCATCCAAGATACACTCCACACATGCTGTAAGTGCATGGAAGACTATAGCAATCAATCTCCCTTGTTGCAATTGTTGCAACTGTTCGCGCTCCAACAACTCCATAGTAGCTACCGAGTAGCTAGTTAAATTCAATGAGCACTTCTGCTCCATACATCTACAAATCCAAATAATAACTATTAAATGCACGTCATGTATATAACAACCTATCTCGTAGTTTCTTAATTGACGTAAGCATAAGGTACGCCTCATTCAACTACATCTAATCGCCCGATCCTCAAATGACGATGCACAGATAACATCCTTTTATCCACTCCGGAAGGATTAACTAATACTCGTGTAAAAGTTAACCGCCGTCTAAGCCTTGTAACTGGTTTCACCAGCTTCCGATTAAATGATTTTCATCATCACCTTTGTCAAACAAGTCCGTGGTATAGTAATGCTAAAACATTCTATCCACATCTACAGTACTAACCAAAACATACAAGGAAAACCACCATCTACGGTGGTCGAGTGCACAACTCCAACTACCATAATCAACAGTGGCCAAGTTACGCAACTCCAACAACTACAAAGGAATCCAATTGTGTTCAGGAGACACGATTCTCAAATCCAATGGCGACTAAATCGTTAATTAGTCTAGCAACTTAATCAAAATCCATACAATTCATACCAAGTATGAAATTTTCGTCTCTACACGCCTGCATTTCCTTTACTCTAAGCTGACGATATAATAATCATCTCAACGATAATGATAATTGTATGACATCGTGTCACTACAATATCAACACTCCAGTCGTACATCAACCCTAGAGTATGCTCAGGTGTTCTTAGCTGATCTAAATAGATCATTTATCCATAACGAAGGATATTCTTCACAATAACTACTGTATTCCATCATCGATAATCGATGCATACTTTCAAAGGTCCATCTACTTTTTAACAAAGAGTTCTGGATCCTTCTCAAGGAGGAATACTAGGATAGATAAATATCCCCTCCAACTTCTCCTATAATCGCAACTTATGTTCTTCTCATTCTTTTATAGTGTTTAACAACACTGATACCAACAAAAAATATCACTCGTTGTGTGATCTTCGATTCCGGACTATTTTCGCAATCATTTCGATCGCCTACTCCACTTGCCTAAGCAACGGCAAGCCTTGGAGTTCATCCGAAATTACATCCAAAGGCTCTCAGATTATACGCACATCCGAGAGACATATCGTACCATACTTTCAACAATTTGACCATCCGTAAGGATATGTCTACCGTAAAGATATGTCTATCAAAGTCTAAGGGCCTCCCTTGACTTCTTAATTGTTGATCCACATCTCACCAGACGGTAAAGATACCACCGACCCACAAGTCGATGTAAAGGACCCCTTTTTAATCCAAACTAAGAATGTTCTAGGCAAAGATACCCGTAAACTACAAGTATCTCTCATATATTAACTCAGAGGGTAACTTAGAGTAATACCCTGAACGATCAATTATTTGTCGATCCGATCCAAAAGGCTCCACACAGGTCTCGGCCTTTCTCCGAAGAGAAAAGATCAGATTCAACAGTCCGCGACAAAGCGGTCGCATTTCTGTGACGAATGCCTCGGGGATTTTTTCCTAGATCATCTTATCCATCCCTTAATCCTACGAGCTGCAATTGTAGGATACCGAATAGATACGACCATCGTCGTATACTCTCTCCTCTGTCCTAAGCAAATCACATCTAGAGGTAACTGTTGTTGTCTGCTGAATCTTCTAAGATGTCTTCACGATGCCGCTCGCGGCCGATTCTCTCACAAGGGAGTATCAAGGAACTCCAACCACGCCCGAGGTAAGAGATTGTTGCATGAGATAACTCAATCTTCAGGCCGATCTCCATTGCCGAGATGGTGCGCATCACCTTCCCTAATATCTCTTGATAGTCTTGAGTCTTGAAAGTACATCTTCTCCGCAGTCTTGGTTGCTCACAATAGCAACAGATGACATGATCCAATGGATTATCTGACTTCGCGTGTCTTCGTGATCCGCACTGCACGCACACAATGCCTTCGGAGTCTTTGTTCTGATTTTTGCTGATATCCACAATAACATTCTGATGATCTGTGATTGGTCTTCTATAATCGAAAAGTAGCTCAAAGCCTGTGTCCCTGATCTTGCTCCTTTTATCCAACATTCGGAGACTTCTAACTCTATTAAGTTGACCTGCAATATTTGCTTATCGGTCTCCAACTCTTAAACACTTGTACGGAGTCATTTCTAAACTCCTGCCTCAATCCAGCGTCTTCCGGCAGGATTTGGTAGAAGATTCCGACATCCTAATCCAACTATAAGTCAATAACTCTGGGTGACTTAAATCATTCATTCATCTTCTTGAGCTATTAGGTGGCCGTAACCTCCGCAAGTCTCACGACTCTGCACAGTATACTATTACTAACCGATCACCCTTTTTCTTGAAGCTCAAGAATTCCTTACAATGTGTCACTAAAAGTGACACGGGGAAATACACTCTTTCAACATCACTAATCTATGATCAAGTGATATTTATTTCCCGAAGATTATTTTTTGCATTTATCACCAAATATCGGCCAATTGATGCAAATAACTCTACTTTCTCGGTATAACATGAGTTAAGTACTTAAAAGTACTCTCAAAGTTATACAACTCAGTACGAACAACTCAGGGATAAAATCCCTATAAAACACCGTAACCTAGCCTTCCGCTATCTGCATCACAATAGTCTACAAGTCTATTCATTACCCACAGGTAATGATTTGACTAGCATAGTTAGTGGAAATCTCTAAGACTGTAGTCACTGATTTCCATAATAAATGTGACGACTTGGCCCCTGTTTTCCGACTCGGTATCAGTCGGCTCTCAGAGGTAAATCACCTCCTCGACACAAGTTCAAGACTCACAGACTCAACAGGTCATTCCCGTGGTCAACTCATACCACGGTTACGAATAATAACCAACACACTACAGGTTATTCCCTGGTATAAGCATCTAAATGCATAGCCAACACAATCCGAGAGTATAAACCCTAAAGGTCACTCCGGTTGGTCGCCTCGGTGGACGAACCCTACTACAAGTCTACACAGGTGTCATAACTCTACTATATACACCTACTGATTAAGTTTAGATAAATATCTACTAAACCATAGGTTTTCAGGAATTCTTACCTCGTGCTGCTTGGAGCTCAGACCGCTGTCCATCTCATCTCAGAAAACCAAAACCGAATAAATCGACTCCCGAGAATCCAAGACTCGACACAAAAACAACATTGTATGGCATCGTAGAACCTTGGGCTCTGATACCACTAAAGTTATCATGCCTCGAGAGCATGCCGAGCCGAAAATCAAACGGACGACATCTCCCCTGTACGTGGCAACATTTCGGGTTAATACAAGGCCCGTAGGCCCACAATAACAACAATATATATATATGAAAACAAAAACTACACAAGACACAGCGGAAACATACTACAATCTCACAAACGACAACACACATACATACCGGTATGACTAACACCGACTCGGGACACCATAACAAAACCAGAAAGGAAAAAAAGGGTACAACATCAATAGTCACAACTACAATCATCACATAAAACAAATCCATAACGGAATACAAATGAGAACACCAAAAATCCGGACTCTCGGAGTTGAGATGAGATGATGCCAGCCAGCGGTGCTCCAAGTCCATCACGAGTCGGCTACATTGCAGGCGACGAAAACCCGAGTCGCGGGGTGGTGAGTAAAACTCAGCATGTAATAGAAAACTTGTACATATGTAATATCACATGTATTTCGACAACATAATCTAGATGTACAACAGGTATATCAGCATAGTATATAAATACAAGCATATACCGTCTAACTGAAATGAATAACATAAAATGCAGACATATGCAAGTTCGCTTACGCTACTGATCCAACTGAACATATATCCAACATATATATAACAGGAAGAGTAATACTAACACATAATCTACTCGTACTACGAGGCCCGAAGTATCATGGTCTATCCAACACATACCAATATCCGACACAATTGCAAGAAACATGCATGAATATGATGTCCACCCAAATGCAGCAATCATAGTACAAACAAATGCAACATCACAATAATCATATATATATAGACTGTATCTATATATATATTAATCTCAACCATTCATATATATATATATATATGCATATATGTATATATATATGGTAATATGCAAAGCGCCATCAGATACAGCTATGCAGCATGCATGGTCATGTCGGCTCACCCTAAAGTTACCACGACCCCAGTGTGGCCTCGGTGGCTCGAGCATGACAACTGTCCCAACTCAACACCAACCACTACTCTCGAGTGGTCGAGTGGGCAGTATGATCGAGTAGCATATAAGCGTAAAGAGCAAGCTACACGATGGGGGTCCCTGCTGTTGGCCACTCCGACAGTCACTACCCATGAGTGGTCGAGTGCCACACACGCAGGACTACGACACGCAAATCCAACTACCACCGTCTATAGTGGTAGAGTGCGGCCACATGATGCTCTGTCCTCGCACGGGTGACTCCTCCTATGAGTAACAGTGGAGGCGGGGATGAGTGACACTCTCAACCTGAGGAGAACTCGTCGCCAGCGTGCATGCAAATGCATGAATGCAATGTCTCACATACAGACATCCACCATAGACTCTCTATTCTACAGAGAATCATACTAACCAGATCAACGCACTCTCTATCCTGCAGAGAGTCGTACTCAACTGATCATAATACTCTCTATCCTGTAGAGAGTCATACCAATCTAATCGACGCACTCTCTATCCTGTAGAGAGTCCTACTCAATTGATGGACACACTCTCTATCATGTAGAGAGTCGTACTCATCTGATTATAATAAGCTAGGACCACCGGTCCGTAGCGATACCCTAAGTATCATTCCTCTGACCATTTACACAATACATGTTCGGTGGTAACATACAACCTAAGGGTACTAGAACTAACCCTAGATTAAAGACATTATCTACCTATGGATGACCTTTTTGTCCAATGTACAATCAGGTTGTCATCCGGACTTTACTATTTGCACTTAACTTAAACAAATTCTAAGTGACTTGCATCACCTATATGTATAACTCCTAATCATGATAAAATAAACATGATATCAACAATGGAGTTAATAGCCAACGGTAAAGGATCAAGCATACGATAAAAAGAGCAGGGTCAAGATAATATGAACACCTAACATGCTCATATCTATGACTAAATCTGAATGCAATACATCTACCCGAACCAGGTAGGAAATTACCCACCTGTTAATACTCGTAGCAATAGAGTCCTCACATCCGCGGACCAGTCTCGTATCCACGTCCTGCAAATTTCAACATTTATAATTAAATTCAAGCACACGATAAATATACCAATCCACTACTATATCGTTCCTATATCCGTATCCCTTTATTGAATACGAATTAGAAACCCCCCATCATCAAACGTAACCCTTCTACAACACCCAACTAGGTTTAAATTATTAAACCTCTTAGGTAGACTCCACCCAAATCAATTAAACACACTAACTCAATCCACGGATCACACATCCAAGATCAATTAGAGTAATTAGGTCTAAACAACACTCGATAACTATTCAATCAGTAACACCATTGCTTTCTTGGCTCAAGTTACATTGCCCATAACTTCTTGACCTCAACTAGGATCTCGGATCCATTCACTTTCCACAATCTCTTAAACTTGGTATTGATCGAGAACAACCTATTGACCAAAAGCATATTAGCTACAACTAAATCATATCATAACCAGCGGATCGGACTTACCTTAGGCCCATCCCAATTGATTTTCACTAAATTCCACTCAATCACGACATCAAATCCATGATCACAGCTTAAATTCAATCACCCTACAACTCACACAGTGAGCATATCATCAACAAAACTAACGTCCACCACAAATTATGTTGATACCCAACGAAAATCACACACCGAAATTGATATGTGCTAAGAGGTAATTAGATCCACTTGCATAAACCCCTCGGCGGCCACCATTTCCTTCCTCGATTGATTCACCAAGCCCACGGACCACCTTTCGATTTCAGCGGATCAGTACTGGAATCGGTAACAAAATCATAGCTTGACTTTATATCTCATCCAAGATTGAAGAAAACAATCGCTTACCTAACTTCCAGCAGCGATCAGCAAGGCCAACTCCCAAAATCGGAATCGAGGGCAAACCACCGGCACGACATACGATCTGTGATAGGGCGGCGGAGTCCTACGTGTGTGGCCGAGGCGGCGGCTTCGGCTCGGTGGCGCGTAAACGAGCGGCGGCGACGAACATGGAAGCCGCAGGGACTTCAAAGAATCGAGATCGGGAGAAAAGACACCAACATCGAACGACAATCCCCAACCCTCACGGCGATGAGGTGGCGGTGGTGGCAGATCAACTGCAGCGGGCGACAACCAGAACCAATCCACAGCGACGAGAGCAAAGGCGGCGGATTTGCTGCTCCTAGAGGTGCTGCCTCTCACGACGAACGCCGACCGATCGCGTTCAAGTAGCGATCGGACGAAGCAGCAGGAGACGGCGACGACAGAGGAAGAACGCAGCAACGAGTAGGCGGCAGCCGCGTGATGGCGAGGTTGCGGCGCGGTGACCCAGCGGTGGCGGTATGGCTACGGCGAAGGGGCGGCGACAGATCTATCGCGGCGACGGCGGCGAGTGGCGTGGCGGCCGGCGGCGCGTGGGAGGATCGCGAATGGGAAGAGGAGGAACGGGCGATCGGGAGAAATAGGGGAGAAGTCGATCGGACCGAGAAAAATAACGGAAATCAGGTTTGAGTTCGAGTGTTAAAAACCGATCAAATGATTGAGCTAGCTCAAATCTAACTCAATCATCTATTTAAACCTTAATCCTCCTCCTAATCAATCATATGAACTCCAATTAATTTCAGAAAAATTTCTAAAAACTCATGAAAAATTCTACAAGATATTTTTATCAATTAACAAGGAATATTTTATTTTATTTTATTTTTCTGGTATTTTACATCTAGGATTAAGAGGGAGGAAGTTAGATCCTCTACTCTGGAGCAAGGGCAAGAGCAAGGAGAGCCATCTACTTCAGGAAGAAGTGATGAACAATCTCAAGAGACTCTCACCACCACCCTAGGTAACTCAAGCCTTTCGATTAAAAATAAAATTCATATCATTTGCTTTGAGTGTAGGGAAGCCGGACATTACAAAAGTAAATGTCCGAAAAGAGTCAAGAAGGCTCCTCCGGCACCAAAAGTCAACGAAAAAGTAAAGGATGTCGGTGCCCCCATGAGAAAAAGCAAGGAACACATAGTGTGCTTCAAGTGTTATCAAAAGGGACACTATAGAAGTTAATGCCCTAGGAGAAAAGAATGAGCATTACATGTAGGGGAGCCTCTAAGGCAAACCCTAAGGTAAAATTTATTAATGTACCTTCTTTAAGTTATAGGCAAAAGCATGCTTTTAATTCACTTGCAATTCATCATGAAAAGCATGCTAATAGAAATAATAGATTTTATTGTCTAGGCGCTAAACATATCGATATTAAGAATAAGAAGAAATTTAGGACTAATGTTCCTAAAACAATTTTACCTAGGGAGACCATTGGAAAGATAGAGGATCACCTAGGCATCAATCCTAAATGGACTAGACATATGCCTAAAAAGGAGAATATCTCAAGAGTTAATGAAAAATCAAAAATTGAGATATTAGAAAAGGAAAATCAAGTCTTGAGGTCAAGACTTGAGAAAATTAAAAAAACCCTTAGGAAAATGCAATGGTCAAATAGTCAAAGCATAGGGTCTAAGAGTCAAAGTCAAAGGCTTAGGAAACAAAAACCATCCAAGGGCAAGCTTAAGCCCAAAAAGACCTATCATAATATTCTATTCGATTATGGAACTCAATCTAGGTCTAGGAAAATCAAGGTCAATAGGGAAGTCATCCCTAAGGTTGACCAAGGTAGGTGCTTAGTGGCTAAGGTTTCGAGGAAATCTAGGGAAGTCATTAAGAAGGCTACAAGGGGAGTTACCCCTAGAGTTAATCTAGGTAAGACCCAAATGACCAAGGCTTCTAAGCCTAGGAGGGTATCTAGGGAAGTTATCCCTAAGGAATACCTAGTAAACCCAAGGAGCTCCAATAGGTATTGGGTTCCTAGGAGCGTGATCGATTCACGCTAAATGGGTTAGGTTGTGCCAACTTTAAATGGATGGGTAGTTAACCTAACCATGGTAAAGGTGACACTTTAGGTCATTTTCAAGGTTATGAGTACCTTGGAAATGTGTTTTGATTATAATCCTAAAGGTTTTTAGGATGTGCTAATATATTTTGAAGATTATGAAAAATCAATCAAATTGACACAAACTAGTTTTAGAGGTCACGGTGTGTCATTTTAGATTTTTGACACACTTGAGGGATTAGTAGTAATATGACAAAATGAACTTAATTCTAACAAATGACAACAAATATTAAAATTTTGATATTATATACCTTTACATTTTATTTGTCATGCTTGATTTGTCATATAACATGTCATGACATCATATCTATTTTTACCATTTATATGTTATGATCATACTTAGGTTATGTTTTTAGTGTCATGTATATTTAGATTTAATCATATATCATGATATCATGATCATTGGTCATGCCTTATTTATGCTATCATTCATGCCATGATCATATTTCATGCATTTAAAGTTAATTAAATTGATTTAAGAACTATGACATGACTTGAAGTCCCATGTATAAGAGAATCAAGTAGTGTTGTCTTAGAAAATGCATGAGACCTTAGTTTAAGATGAACCAAAACCCACATCTCATATCAAATTGACTTGTATGTGTTTTCAAACATTTTAGATATATGTGAGATGCTAGGAAATGAGTTAAATTCAAAGTGCATAGTTTTTGCATCTAGATGAACTCAAACTCATCTTATATCATGGATGAATCATGAGAAAAGCTTGTGTACAAGTCATGTGCATTAAGCTCATAGATCATGGTTCAATATAAGACTTTAAAAGTATTTCAAAATCATTTTGAAAAATCTAGGTGAAGTCTATCTTTTGATAGCAATCACCATTGATAATATTGATACAAAGTGAGCTCAAAATAATGAAATTTTCTCATTTTTGAACTTTGTATCAATTTCACTATTTTATGGGTAAATTATTTTTCCAATATTTTTCACCCATTGTATTGCTTATGAGTATTATACGTATGAAGTTTCAGGATTTTTCGAATTACGTATAATTACTTATGTTTTTTCTAATTTCGATTTATGTTTCTGATTTCTGCATTTTGCAGTTATTAGTCGACTGCCATTGTATGACAGTCGACTGTAGACTGTCAGAGTCAACTGCCAAAGCTGATTTTGATAAACAAGGATGTTTAGACCATATTTCAGCTATGTTAGGGTTCCCTAACTGCTCATAACCCTAGGATATACTTTGGAAAGTATTGGAAAGAGTGAAAACCCATTGGATATGGATTAGGAGAGTTGTTAGGGTGATATATCAATTTTAAGATATGTGAAAGTTCAAGTTTGAACTTTTGACATTAATTTTGATGGTTTAGTGTTCTTATAGGCTTAGGGACTCTTCAAGGACATTGTTGGTGCTATGGTCAAGGGGGAGCAAACCTTTAGGGGGAGATATCCATCATGAGATAATGGATGTATTCTTTCTCATGAGGGAGAGAATTGGGAATGTGAGATGCCCAATTTGGAAATTGGGAGAGTATTGGAAGCCTCTCTTAAGTGATATGAGACTTATCACTAGGAAGAGTGAAGACATCCTAGGTGTTTTTGGACCAAGGGGGAGATTGTAAGATCTCATTGGGATATGAGACATTGACCTCCTTGGGGAGAACCTTTTTGATGTATGTCAAAAAGGAGAAGTTAAGATTCTCAATTTGGACAATTGGGATAATTGGTTTGAGTTAGTGTTCTAACTCAAAGGTAGGTGGTTTTGTCAAACATCAAAAAGGGGGAGATTGTTGGTGCAATCGACCCAGGTCACGATTGCCAGACTCGAGTTTAACTCGAGCGATATTTTGATGTTCGACAAAACGTATGACAATGTGATTGTCAAGGGAAAGTCTAAGTCTTGAGTACTTATCATGAGTCTTGGTAAGGAAAAGTCCAAGTCTTGAGTACTTGGCATAGAAAGTCCAAGCATAGATCTTGGCAAGGGAAAGTCCAAGTCTTGAGTACTTAGCATAGAAAGTCCAAACATGAGTCTTGGCAAGGGAAAGTCCAAGGGTGTAGTCTTGGCCACGTAAGTCCAAGGGTGTAGTCTTGGCGGTGAAAGTCCAAGTCATGGGTACTTGACAATTGAGAAGTCTAAGGGGAATATTGACGGTGTAAAGTCCAAGGGTGGAGTCTTGGCAGCATAATGTTGGAGCGTCGGTGGCCGACTAGAAGGGGGTGAATAGCCCTTTATTGTCGTACGGTGGAATTTGCTTGTTCTTGCGTGTTGCTTATCTACGATTATCGCTAACACAACGAAAATGATAGAAATACAAAACGAATACAACACAACACACAAGACACGGCAATATACGTGGTTCGGAACCGAATGGTTCCTACTCCACGGGGTGAGCTCAACGAGCTCTAGTTATGTGCACGACACTAACTAAACTCCTTCTCGACAACAAGTCGGAGGTGGAGAAACCTCGTATAAGCAATTACAATAGTAATACAAAAATACAAGCCAAAATACAAAGACAATATAAAAGAAAACTTTTACACAATTGCTTTGATCACTTGCTTGTTGCTTGCTTTGAATTGGCTTTGAAGGTCTGGAATGCAACATCAATTCCCCTCCAAAATCACCCTTAAAGTCTTGGCGAAATCCTCCATCTCGAGCTTCATTTATAACCTGCATCGAGCTGATTCCATGCCCATCAGTCAATTGATCGTGACCATCAGTCGACTGGTCCTGTAGCCGTTGTCTCACAACGACTTAATCCACGCTAGCCAAATGCCAACGGATCCATCATCAGTCGACTGATGATCTCATCAGTCGACTGATGATCCCATCAGTGGAGTGGTCGTTGCGATCACTCGACTGGAAGACCTTCTGTGGCCGAAAACACCCCGATCAGTCGACTGATGGTGTCAGTAGTTGACTGCCCTCCATTGAAAGTCGACTATTCGGCCAAAACCTAGTCAGTCGAACACCAGTCGAGTCCAATCGACCTAGAGCAGTCGACTGACACCTATGTCAATCGACTGATGTCGGGTAAAACCTCAAACACCAAGTTATTTGAGCATCCGACCGTCGGATAAACCCTCAAACACCATGTTTGAGCCTCCGACACTCAGTCTTAGCCACTTGGTCAAGTCCACCTCATCCTCTCATGGAGTTCTCCACCGAAGCTTTCTTCCCTCGGGCTACGTCCCTCGGATGCACCAAGCGCACGACTTCGCAATGTCATCCTTCGCGTCTCTTGCCCTCGAAGTATGCTTCCCTTGGGCCTCACTCCATTCGCTCCCCGTCCGACGGTCCCTCGGATGCATCAAGCGCACGGCTTCGCAATGTCATCCTTCATCGACTCAAGGACCCCGAGCCTAGTGAACTTGTCAAATCCTCAAGACTTCTACACCAAGCCTCATGCTTGGATTTTCCATGTCAAGCCCCGTGCTTGGACTTTCACTGTCAAGCCTCATGCTTGGACTTGCGTGGTCAACCCATGTTGGACTTTCCACACCAAGCTCTATGCTTGGACTTTTCACCACCAAGACTACACACTTGGATTTACGTGGCCAACCCATGTTGGACTTCCCATGACAATCTCATGTCATGCGTTTTGTCTAACATCAAAATATAGTTCGAGTCAAACTCGAGTTCGGGCCGATTGCACCAACAATCTTATCTTTTTTGATGTTCAACAAACCTCAAACTCAAGTCTACTAATTATCCCCAATTGACAATTCTCACATCCCAATGAGAATTCCAACTATCCCAATTGGTAACTTCTCTCCCTTTTTGACATACATCAAAAAGATCCTCCCCAAGGGTATAAATGTCTCATATCCCAATACGATCTTACAATCTCTTCCTTGGAGGAACACACGCATACAATCTTTCTAGTGATAAGTCCTATATCACTTAAGAGAGACAACCCAATTTTCATCTCATGAGGAAAAATACACATCCATCTTCCCATGATAGATACCTCCCCCTAAAGGCTTGCTCCCCCTTGACCATTGCATCAACAATATCCTTGGAGAGTCCCTAAGCCAATAGGAACATTTAATCAATCAAAATTAAGGTAAAGTTCAACAATGAACTTTCATCAACCTTAAAATTGATACTCGCCATAAACACTTCTCCTAATCCATATCCAATGGATTTCCACCCTTTCATAATTGATAACATGAATAAGCATGTGCCAAAATCATGATGTCATGACATGCGAATGAAATCTAAGCATACATGACATATAAAAATAACCCTAAAAATGATCATGATATTTTATATGATAAAAGTAAATATGATGTAATGTCATGGCAAGGCAAACAAAGCATGTCAATTATAAAATTCTAAGGTATAAAATATCTAAGTGTTAAACTCAAATTGTCATTTCTAGGATTAAGTCTATTTTTGCCTTAATGCCAATTATCCCCCTAGTGTGCCAAAAATCCAAAATGGCATACCATTACTCCTAAGATCTAATTGTGTCAATTTAATCATTTTTCATCTTCTCAAAGTACATTGGCACATCCTAATGTGTCAACTCATCATGACTAGGTTAACTATCCATCCACTTAGGGTTGACACACTCTAACTCATCTAGCGTGAGTCGATCACGCTCCTAAGAATCCAATATCTATTGGAGCTCCTTAGGCTAACAAGGTATTCACTAGGGATAACTTCCCTAGATACCTTCCTAATGACCCTTTTTGGTTTTGACACTTTAGTCAAATTGGTCTTTCCTAGGTCAACTTTAGAGGTGACTCCTCCTCCTTTGACCTTCTTAGTGGCTTTCTTGGTTTTTCTTAAATCCTTAGCCACTAAGCACTTACCATGACTAGTCTTAGGGATAGCTTCCCTATTACCCTTGGTTTTTCTAGACCTAGAAATTGTTCCATAATTAAATGGAACATTATAGTAGAATATAGGTTTGTGACCCAAACTTTTCTTGCCCTTGGACATTTCTTGTTTCTTAGGCCTTAAATTTTGATCATTTGACCATTTAAATGAATTTGTAATAATTACTAGGGTCTTTTTTAATTTTTTAAGTCTTGACTTCAAGGCTTGGTTCTCTACCTCTAATCTTCCCAATTTTGATTTTTCATTTATCTTTTGGGAATTATTTTTCTTCTTAGGCATGTGTCTACCCTTCTTAGGGTTTATGCCTAAATTCTCTTCTATTCTTCTTATACTCTCCCTAGGCAAAATCGGTCTAGAATTATGGTGTCTAGGTTTGTCCTTAGATAAACTAACATGTTTGGCACATAGACAAACATATTTATTTCTACTAGCATGCTTTTCATTAATGATAGCAAGTGAACTAAAATAATTAGCATGCTTCTTGGTCTTAGAAATTGAAGGTGCATTAAAATTTACCTTAGGGTTAGCTTTAGAAGCTCCCCCTACATGAGATGTCTCATCTTGCCCTTTCTTCCTCCCCCTAGGGCATTGACTTCGATAATATCCCCTTTGATTGCATTTAAAGCATACAATGTGCTATTTGCTTCTAGTTGTGGGGACTCCGGCATCCTTTGACTTTTGGATGACTTTTGGTGCCGATGCCTTTTCTTTAGCCAATTTTGGGCATTTGCTCTTGTAATGCCCAGTTTGTCTACACTCAAAGCATATTATATGATTTTTATCTTTAATTATAATGCATGAGTTACCTAGGGAATTTTCACTTCTCCCGGATGTTGAAGCTTCTTCTTGAACTTGTTCCGGGATGGAAGACCTCTCCTCCCCCTCAATGCTAGAGGTGAAGGTCTCCATTAAATCATCCACATCATCCAATGTGGATGGCGATTCTTCAACATCCTCGGATCCGGATGTTGATGGGCATTCTTCCTCTCCATGGACCAATGTGGGCTCTTCATGAAATTTGATCACCTTATCCCATAGGTCCTTAGCATCCCTATATTCTCCTAGCCTAGACCAAATATGTTTACGAATCAAATCACTAAGCAATTTGATTACCTTGAGATTTGTCTTGAAATCCTTGATTTGGTCTTTGGTCCACCTTGACTTCTCAATTTGCTTATTTTCTTCATCCCTAGGCATTTTGAAACTGTTTTCTAGAATTAACATAATATCAAAATCGGTTTCTAGATATACCTCCATCTTTCTTCTCCACCATTGAAAATCTCCTTCGAATTTTGGTGGTTGGAGGTAGTAGCCGACCATCTTGTCATGCTTGTGTTGGCGGTTAGTCCTCGACAAATAACTTGGCTTTGATACCACTTGTTGGAGCATCGGTGGCCGGCTAGAGGGGGGTGAATAGCCCTTTATCGTCGTACGGTGGAATTTGCTCGTTCTTGCGTGTCGCTTATTTACGATTATCGTTAGCATAGCGGAAATGATAGAAATACAAAACGAATACAACACAACACATAAGACACGATAATATACGTGGTTCAGAACCGAATGATTCCTACTCCACGGGGCGAGCTCAACGAACTCTAGTTATGCGCACAACACTAACTAAACTCTTTTTCGATAACACGTTGGAGGTGGAGAAACCTCGTACAAGTAATTACAATAGTAATACAAAAATACGAGCCAAAATACAAAGACAATACAAAAGAAAACTTTTACACAATTGCTTTGATCACTTGCTTGTTGCTTGCTTTGGATTGGTTTTGAAGGTCTGGAATGCAGCAACAATTCTCCTCCAAAATCACCCTTAAAGTCTTGGCGAAATCCTCCATCTCGAGCTCCATTTATAACCTGCATCGAGCTGATTCCGTGCCCATCAATCGACTGATTGTGATCATCAGTCGACTGGTCCTGTAGTTGTTGTCTCACAACGACTCGATCCACGCTGACCAAATGCCAACGGATCCATCATCAGTCGACTGATCATGCCCATTAGTCGACTGATAATGCCCATCAGTCGACTGATGATCCCATCAGTCGAGTGGTCACCGCGATCACTCGACTGGAAGACCTTCTGTGGTTGAAAACACCCCGATCAGTCGACTGATCTCCCTCATCAGTCGACTGATAGTCGGCCGATCGCCCTCCTCGACCGATCATTGTTCGGCGAACACAGTCGGTCGAACACCGTCGAGTCCAATCGACCTAGAGCAGTCGACTGACACCTATGTCAGTCGACTGATGTCGGGTAAAACCTCAAACACCAAGTTGTTTGAGCATCCGACCATCGGATAAACCCTCAAACACCCCGTTTGAGCCTCCGACACTCAGTCTTAGCCACTTGACCAAGTCCACCTCATCCTCTCATAGAGTTCCCCACCGAAGCTTTCTTCCCTCGCCCTATGTCCATCGGATGCACAAAGCGCACGACTTCGCAATGCCATCATTCGCGTCTCTTGCCCTTGAAGTATGCTTCCCTTGGGTCTCACTTCATTCGCTCTCTGTCCGACGGTCCCTCGGATGCATCAAGCGCACGGCTTCGCAATGCAATCCTTCACCGACTCAAGGACCCCGAGCCTAGTGAATTTGCCAAGTCCTCAAGACTTCCACACCAAACCTCATGCTTGGATTTTCCATGCCAAGCCCCGTGCTTGGACTTTCACCACCAAGCCCCATGCTTGGACTTACGTGGCCAACCCATGTTGGACTTTCCACACCAAGCCTTATGCTTGGACTTTTCACCACCAAGGCTACACACTTGGATTTACGTGGCCAACCCATGTTGGACTTTCCATGACAATCCCATGTCATGCATTTTGTCTAACATCAAAATATAGTTTGAGTCAAACTCAAGTCCGAGCCGATTGCACCAACACATAAATCCAATGGTTGGCGGCGTAAAGTCCAAGCGTGGTCTTGGCAACATAAGTCCAATATACCTTGGCGGTGTAGACATCATTAGCATAACAATAGCCGATGGAAGTACTTGAAGGCTAGCGCATGAATGAACAAGTCATGAATGACTTGGAGGAATCCGATAGGCATGAGGCTGATGGAGATGGCTAGAAGGCTTAGGTCTAGGCTAAGGGTGGTCTAGCAAATATGAGGATATCATACTTGGTGTTAAACCTCATGGTTGAGGGTGTCAGTCGACTGGTCAAGTATTTTGACACTTGGCAGCCGAGTCGACACTCAGCAGTCGACTAGGATTATGACAAGTCGACTGTCGTGAGTCGACTAGGGTTCGACTGCGGCAAAATGACCTAATAGTCGATTGCTAGCATTGGGCAGTCGATTGATGGCCCGAGCAGTCGATTGTCATGGGATGACAGTCGACTACTGATTGAGTTTACGAGCACAAAATGCTCGGTAGCCGACTGGGCAGTCAGCTATGGCGTTGGCACTCGACTGATGATGTTGGCACTCGACTGCCAATGATCCATTGGAGTTTTTCCAGCGTGGATCAAGTCGTTGTCTCACAACGATACTGTTGGCAGTCGACTACCCGGCGTGAAATCAACCCGTTGCAAGTTAAAAGGAGCAGTTCATGGGAGATTTCAGAATTGGTTCTTGGAGAGGTTTTTTGAGGCAATTTGGAGGCGTTTTGTAGGTGCATTTTAGGGTCCTTCAAGATCATTCAAGCAACCAACAAACAAAGTGCTCAAATCCTAATTTGTAAAGTGTTCTTTACATTTCAGTTGTATTTTGCTTGTATCTCTTTGTATTACTCTTGTATTCATTTGTACGAGGTTTTTTCACCTCCGACGTGTTGTCGAGAAGGATTATTTGAGTAGTGGTGTGTGTTTGCATCGTTAGGGCCGATTCGAGCTCAATCCGTAGAGTAGGAACCTTAAGGTTCTGAACCACATTATATTTTGGTGTTGTGCTTGTGCTTGTGTGTTTAGTTTGTTTATTTCATTATTTTCGCTGCGTACTAAAATTGTGTAGCAAGCACACGAATGAATTCCATCGAACCGACGACAACGCTATTCACCCCCTCCTAGCGAGTGCATAGGTCCTAACACATGCATTGGTCACTGGACTTTGAGCCAAAAAGATTCCCTGTGATTTACCTTCCTTACGATCGTTTGAGGGCGGGCTGGTAAGGGTCGTTAGATTTGCGGATTCCAACCTTTTTGCATCAATAGGATGTGACCATAAATAAGAAATAATAATTTCAATTGATTTAATTTGATTTTCTAAAATTTTTAATTCATTTTAAGCATATAAATTTATATACAATGAGTATGAAAAAAATGCACTACTAATGATAGACTAACAAATAAATTTAAATTCATTAATATTTTTTATAAATAAATAAATAAATTTATCAATACTTTCACTATTAAAATTATCATTATTAAATGAAATTCGAAATATTTTATTAATTAATCTATGTTATTCTAAAATTAAATATAATAACTAAAAAATATTATAAGTAATGTGTGGTTCATAAAAAAAACTCGATCTACTAACAAATATTTTTGAATTCTTAAGGAATTATTGATCTAATGGTAAGTCATACTCATATATGAATGAGTTTGCTAATGATCACTTCAAATATTAAAATATAAAAATAATTTATTATTTAATTTACTAAATTTTCAATTAATTTTTTCTCTTGTTTTACTAATTTTTTAATTGTACGAGTAAATATAATTCGTGAAATACATTTAGCAAATGAGTTAACAGATTCATAACAAAAATCTTCAAAAGTGCATTTAGACCTGAAACTAAAAAATATATAAAAATAAATCTAGTTAATGATTCTCTTAATTTGATATCAAAATATTTAAATAAACTTATATCGGTACCTTCAGTGAATGATGAAAATTTGAAAAGTTATATTTGAGAACATTTGATTCTTAATTTTGTTGGGTGCTTTGTTTCGATATATTACTTCAATGACTCATAATTACTATTTGATTGAAATTTATAAGAGGTATTGAATACTTATATTTTGTCCGTATTTCTTCATATGGAAGAATAATTTTTTTAAAATATTTAATAAAAATAGATGATTTTAAAGATAGAGTTTCTCAAACATTGAAAGTTTCAATATTTCTCTTTTTGTCAACTGTTGAAAATTACTCTAATTTATTATCGATAAATTAAATGTTCTCAAATTTGAGATTGATTGTCATGATCCGGAGACTTCTATTCTTATATGAGGAAGTCTTCCTGTTCGGATAATATTCATCACTGCATCAAAAACTATAAAGAGTACCCAACAAGGATACACAAAGTTATACGAATATAAATATGCAATACTTTATTAAATGATGTAGAATAATGTAATTATATGTTTGTCTCAAAATGCTGACTTGACTATACCATGTCATGACTAACCAACTGACTCATGCAGAATAATGAAAAAAATATTAAAATATCAAAATGCATAAGTAATAGGCAATGTTAAAAAAAAAAGGAAAATAAACTAAATGGACTATGTAGAAAGTATCTCAAAGATATTGTTGAGCAATCTCTGTACTACCAATCTTAATATTGACTGAACCTTGACAATCACTTCAAGTATGCAAATTTAGAGGTCAAAGGAATAGAGAGTGAGCATAATGTGCAAAGTGAAAGAAAGATGTGCATGAATATATATAATTCAAGAGGTCAATAATAAAATAGAGTATTTATATTTTTCAGATTTTATACATCATTGATTATTACTCCATTCTCGTTAAATCAACTCTTATTTACTTTTTAATTAATTCCATCGATTTTCTCAATTTCTCATTTCAACATTAAATATATATTACGCTTACATAAATATATAACTTAAACAGTAAGTATTTAATAGGTGAACGACTTGCAATCCCTCCCTTCTAGAATATGTCATACATGTCAAACTGAACGACCTGCAATCCACTTGATATAAAATACATCTTATATAAATATAAGATAAGAGTGAGCGATCCACAACTCACCAAATAGAGATGCATCGTATATGTATAGGATGAACGATCTACAATCCATCCAATACGAAGTACATCTTATGTGTGCACATATACATACATATATATGAGGCGAACAATCTACAGTCCATTAGAAATGTCTCATATAAAAATAAGAGAAACGACTTGCAATCCATTTCGTGAGGTATCTCACACGAAAAATAGGATGAACGCCCCGCTATCCATCCCATGAGGTAAGTTATTTATTTTTTAAAGCACGAAGTAAAATCTCTATATTTATAGAACATTTATTAGTTATTCAAATTTAATAATTTGGTCGCCTTTATTGATTATAAAATTAAAGTTCTATAGCACAAATATTACATTCATTTCTTTAATAATTCAGTTGAGAAGTTTATATGAATTCTTACAACGACTGAACCGAAGTTCTATCATAAAATTTAATTATAAGCAATCATTTTCATAAAATCATTTTCGATACATGTTCACTTCAAATTCTCGTATAGGCTAAGTTTTCCTTAATAAGATTATTCTAACTTTACATAAATTTTAAAATTTGATTATTGTGAATATCATATATGAATTTTCATAAGGTACTACGGCTTGATAAATAATAAAGAATATAAAAGGTCAAACAAATATAAAAGAATGGATTAAGCAATAGAGATATAAAAGAGTGTGTAATTAATTTTCATCTACAAAATTAATGCATCACTAATATTCTTTTTTCTATCTAGGACATGATTTAAAATTTTCAAGAGCAAAGAGATTATAAGTTTTTTTTTCTCTCATCATACATCTAATTAATCAATAGAAATATTTCTCTAAATAACTAAACTAAAAAGAAACATGATCCTGCGAAATTTGATCAAATAACTTGAGTATTAATAATTTATTTGTCTTTATAATAAATGTCAAGTAAAAAGTCAGTAAATTATCATCAAATCTAAAGTTACTACTAAGCCTTCATAAATTATTTAAGATAGGATTAATCATGCAGTTCAAGAGGAAAACAAGCAAGAACCTCCACTTAAATGAATCGACTTTGTTGTGAAGCGTCGATAGTGCGATGATCACAAAAATGGCGAGTGTCGTCGTTGATGGATGGCGGCAGGAGCAACGTTGCTATGGCAGTGTGGCTGCAGCGGCGCGACTACGACACTGATGTGCAACAACAATGGCTAGGACGAGACATCAGGTGTGTGAAAGAGACGAAGTTGCAACTGTGGCAAGGGAAGGAAACCAACGATGGAGAAAGGGCTGTAGCAACTCGAACAAAAGGGGATGAAATTTGACAGTGCAACTGAGGGTTTGCTGCACTCGGACAAAAGGGAATGGAGATCGACGATGCATTGGAGGGACTATTCACGAGAAGAGGAAGGCTAAGGTTTAAGATATTTAAATAGTAGACGAGTTGGGGGGAGGAAGGAGAAGTCATGGGAGAGAAAAGCTTGGCTTGGACTTTTTAATTGCATTTTTGCAAAAAAGTCTAGTAAGTTTCAAAAATTACAACTACACCTCTATTTTTATTATATTACTATTATTTGATATAATATTGACATTCGAAATGATTATTTCTTTGTCATTTTGAGAATGAGATGAACTTTTTTCTATTAAAATTGGATAATCAAAGTCGAAAACGATTGAAATTTCGGCAATTTACCAAACACAGCTCTTAAAGTTCGGAATTGCCCAAAAAGCGTGCCATAGTTTCTGATTTACCAAATCGCGTACTTAATTCTCCTTTTATCCCTCCTGTCAAACAGACCTGCGACAATTTAATGATGAGAGAGAATTTTTATGCATCCGAGCCACTATTGGAAATTCCGAACCATCTAAACATGGTCCTGGGAATTCAAATCCCAGCACCACGGTATTCTTGGGAATATAATTCCCAGCACCACCTTTTTTTTATCTGATTTCTAATTTATATCAGTCTGATTTCTGAAATATTGCTGTGAATACCTAATAAAACCTCGAATATCAGAAATCTTGGCCACGGATGCACAAAGGGACACTACTAAAGCTCAATGGACTTGGATTGAATCGAAAAAGAGGTGAATAGGACCATCAATGAGTTTTGACCAAAACCCATTGATGGACCTAGAGGAGTCCAAATTTCGAAATCTTGACACAGACTGAAAGATCTTACAACATAAATTTTTGATATGTCGAGGAAACTTAGTTTTAATCATCTTATCTCTCAATTTTAACTTGTGTTGAAAAAAAGATGGTACTGAAAGTTGAGAAACTGGTGGTAGTGGTGTTGGAATTCACAATTCCAACACCACTGTGATGCTGGAATTGGAATTTCGGCACCAGCGTAGTCTTGAGATTGGAATTCGACGCGGTGGTGTTGCAATCCTGCACCACCAGTGGTCTTGGAATTGCAAATTCGGCACCACCGCGTAGTCTTTGGAATTGCGAATTCGGCACCATTGTGATCTTCGAATTGCGAATGTCGGCCTCGTAGTGCTGAATTGGAATTTCGGCACCGCGGTGGTGTTGCAATCGGCACCACCGCGTGATCGGAAATTTCAATCGAACCGCGGTGGTCGAAATTCTAATTCGGCACCACGGTGATCTTTGGAATTGGAACAACAATAACGATGTCGAAGCGAGATGAAGAACCACTGTGGAATTTTAGCACCTCAATTTTTATATCACGAAAAACTATTTGTGGTTTTACCTAATGTAAATTTATTACCGTTTTTTAATTTATTGGAAAAGTTGTCACGGTGTTTTCAAATGAGTATTTATTTATTTTCCTTATATTTTACAATAGATGTGTTTTTCTATTTTAAAAATAAAACCATTGTCGAAAATTAGTACGAGCCTCTAACATGAGAAAAATCGCATAAAAGCATTTAATTTTGAGTTGGCCTTTCTATAACTTGGATGATAAAATTTTTCTTTATCTCGTTTCTGATACTGTTGGTGCAGGGGCACTAGATAATCGAACCTGTGTTTTGATTATGGCAAAGACACAAAGTTAAGTTTACATCGTTATCTCACGAGCTAAATCGAGTGTGCAGAAAAGTACTAAAGCTAGAGCTGAAGGCTAGCGACACCCGGAGGAAGCTGCGGTGGTCGGGCGACACTCGAGTGACTTCGGAGGGAGTCGAAGGAATTGAGTGAAAGGCCGGAAGCGAAAGCGTCACAGTAAGAATCGAGGTAAGCTCGTGTGAGTGAGAGATGGTAAGGTCGTGTCCTCTATACGGGGACGATCGTAGGCGGCGATCCGACTAAAACTTCTTGTGGAAGGTCTAGGTCGAGATCGGACGGTTAGAAACCGTCGTATTTATCATTTTCCGAGCTAACCTCTCACTGCAGGGAAGTGGCGGTGGCGATCGACTCGACCATCGGATATAGGCCGATCGGTGATGCCCATCGATCGGCCCGATGGGAGGCATCGATCGATCGATGGCGGCGACTTCGACCTTTGCGCTAGGTCAAAACGAATAACGTTTGACGCGGCCACTTCGCGATAAAATTTGGAAAACTTCGTGATCCGTTCCAAAAAAAAAGGGAGACATATTTAGAGCCCAAAGTCTATAAAAGGAGGAGGATTCCAACTCCAAAGCACATCAAGTTTATTCATCAAGTGCTCCTACAACGCCAACGCTCCAACACCGTCATAACGCCGACGCGACGACAAGTTCCGATCTTCTTCTTGCGTGATGAGTAAGTAACATATTTTGATATTGTATTCTTTATTTTTATTAAGAGGTGAGGTAGGCTTGTTGCCTCATCCTCGTAATTTCGGTTTTGTGATCGTTGTCTCCTACCTCCAACGAGGAGGAGACGTTATAGTGATTTGCCCTCCGTACGCGGTCTAGGACCGATAGGGCCTTGGAGTAGCAACCGCTGGGTTGTGAACCAAGTAAAATAAACGTGTCGCTTTATTTTCTGCTGTGTTTACTCATTTAATTGTCTACTCGAACGAAACACCGAAAAGTTTTACGATCGCTATTCACCCCCCCTCTAGCGACGCTTCTCGATCCAACAATTGGTATCAGAGCGGGGGCGCTAAGATTTGGTGAAACCACCAATCTAGCACGTTTTGGTTTTCTGTTCGTATTTTTTGATTCGTATTTTTTTTGGTCTTTTTCCTCCCGCACTACTAATCCAAGACGAAGTCTTGGTACGTTTCTTTTGGTTGTGTGCTTGCAAGTTTTCTCTCTTGGAGTAGCCGACGGTAAAACGGCCATAACTTTTCGCACAAGTGGACTCACATAACGATCTACATACCAAATCGAAGCTCTCAGAAAGATCTACATTTCTTACCAAGGTTTGCCCTCGTAACAAACTGTTTCCAGCCCCAAAATCCAACGTTTAGTACCCTTTCGGGGACATCAAAGGTCGTAAGTTTCGAGTTTTTATTAGTTTCTTATTCTCCTTATTTATTTCTGTTTATTTCCTATTATTTCCCGCACTACTAATCCAAGACCAAGTCTTGGAATTCTCTTTGGTTTTTATTCGTATTTTGCAAGATATTTAATGGCTCACATTGAGGGGTATAACACCACCCGACCTCCGTTCTTTAACGGAAATGATTTCCGTTATTGGAAAGGTCGGATGGAGTGTTTTCTAAAAACACAAGTCGAGACTTGGATAATAATCCAAACCGGCTTTGCTCTACCCACCAATGATCAAGGAGAGACCTTGGATTTCAACAAATGGACAAATGCAACCATGAGGCAAATCGAAGCCGATGCAAGAGCAACCCAAATATTGCAATGCGGCTTGTCCAAGGAGGAACTCAACCGCATCGGACCATTCATTAGCGCCAAAGACCTCTGGAACAAATTGATTGATTTACACGAAGGACTACCGATGCTAAGGTATGTAAAAGAGATTTACTTTTAAATAAATTGTACAATCTAAAGATGCAGGATCATGAGACCGCCACCCAACTACATGCGCGGATCCAAGATATCGTCAACGGTCTTCATTCGATCGGGCAAGCCATAGAGAACCGGGACCTTATAAGGTACGCTTTAAATGCTTTCCCTAGGACTACCTTATGGGCATCCATGGTCGATGTCTACAAAGTCTCTAAGGACATTTCGAAGCTTAGGTTAGATGAATTATTTTCCGAGTTTGAACTTCATGAGCAAACTAACATGGTCCGGGCCGAGAGAGGTATTGCTCTACTTGCAGGACAAAGAAGGAAGCCACCTACTAAGCAAGTAGATGAACTCGAACCCAAAGACGAATCCGAATCCGAAGAGGAGGCCATAATAGTCAACATTGTGCGGAGAATAGTTCGACAAGAAAAAAGGAAATTGAAGAATGAGAACCAAAAGAAAAAGGGGGCAAGGAAAGCCTTCCATGCAACTTGGGACAACAGAGAAGACATAGCTTACATGGCAAGAACGGAGGAGTCCGAGTCAGAATCCGAAGCCGAGTCCAACTACAACTCCGACTCCGACCCCGAAGATTATTTCGAGAGAATCGAGAGAACTCAAAGCGGACCAAAAGGGAAAGTCAAGGTTAATCGCTCTTTAATTAGTACGCTTTACATTACAATTAAAATGCTTAATAGGAAATTAACTAAGTCCGAGTCTAGGGTTGAGTCGTTACTTGAGGAGGTTGAAACCCTCAAGCAAGAGGCTACTCTAACCCCTTCAACTAGTCAAGTTCAAGAGGGAAACTCAACTCAAATTGAAAAACTTGAGGAGGAGAATTCTCTCTTGAAAGACCAAGTTCAAGAGGTTGAGGCTAGGTTGGAAAGGTTGACGTTGGGATCTAAGAACCTTAATCGACTACTTGGAACCCAAAGAGCCGTGTACAATAAAGCCGGACTCGGATTTAAGTCAAAGACTACGAATAGGTCTTATATGTCTATCATAAATCGTAGTCATCAAAGAGTCCAAGCATGGGTCCCTAAGAACTTTTTGATTTCAACTCTAGGATCCAACCCGTACTGGGTTCCCAAGGACCAAATCCACTATGTGGATAGACCGAACCGATTCAACGGTCTAGGGGGAGCCAGCACAAAACATGTTTGTGCTTTAACTTAGAAATTGCATGCTTTAACTTAGAAAGTTTGTGCTTTAAAACGTGTGAGCTCACTTAGAACACGTACATAACCAACTAAAATCCTACGAAAAGATTGAGCCTCGGGGAGTCTCTTTTAAAAAAAAATAACCAGTTAGACTAGGAAATAGTCTTAGGTGAGTCAAGTCATCATTTTCTTGAAAATAGCTTTGTCTAAGGAAGTGGTCGATGATCCGATAAAAGAAGGCCCCTGTGCCTCGCCACGACCTGGAAGCCATGATCTTGAAAAGGTAAACTTGACAAGCCTAGGGTCAAATCCAAATCTAACATAAAATTACTTGAACCTAAAAGCACTTAATCAACTTAATTGGAAGTCATCTCACAAAAATACATAAGTATAACATGCTTGATCATATAGACATAGGTGAGATGTTAAGGATAATTGAAATATAGTTAAAACAACCTCTTCAAAATACTACTTATTTTCTCAACTATTGTACTTAACAACTCTTAGGCCAAAGTTTAGTGCCCCCTACATCTCTTATACTTCATATATTTGACTAAGGGGGAGAGCAAACTAACCCTAAAGGGTTATATTAAAAACCTTTAGATTATTGGTGCAAAGGGACACACCTCGAACCAATCTATCTAATTATTGCTAGACGCATGCGTGGACTCATAGATGATTTATCTTAATGAATGCATATACCATATTGTCTTTAAACCCCTATTTTATATAACAAACTTCATTTTTACTGAAAAGACCCAACCTGATACCTATATATAGACTCTTAGTCCGACCCCTAATAAAAATATAAACCACATAGACAGGTTTGAATAATCCTCTTTATTTTATTGAATTCCACGTAAGAGTCTCAAATACACCCTTTACACTCAGCACCTCTCTGAAGAAATACATCCCTTACCACCCTACTCACTCAGACAGTCCGGCAATCATTAAAGTCCCGGACAGTGCGTGGCATGCTCATCATCATCTCCTCAGTTACATCACCCCAGCGTCTGTCAACTCTGCCTGAGAACTCAATTCTCTACCTGTAAATATTTAGTGACATCATGAGTTCACAGCCCAGTAAGTAAATCAAGGGTAATTACATGGCGTAGAGAGGATAAGAAATCAAACATGAATCGTAAAGTTATATATATCTAGCATGCAACTCAGGCCTAGCATCACTAACTCATAATAAGACATGCAAATATTACACCATGATAGACTCAACCCCAAATTCCCAGTTCACTTTCTGTACCTAAATATGAAGCGCAACCAATTCTTATAAAGGAACATGTAAATATAACAAAGCAGTAATCGAATTCATGTTTTTCTATCATGCTAACTGTATATAACATAAGTCTTCGTGGTACCTCACATTTTGCATTTTTTATGCGGAGCCAGTCAAAAACCTTATTTTCTTGTGCAATCCTGAGGTACCTCTAGAAAGAAATTAAGGGAATCAGTCATCAGTCATCAGTCAAGCTGTCAATTTGGGTGGGCCCTTCCCGGAGCTCATCCCGGGAAGCCCAACCCGTCCAGGCACCATTAATACTCATGTACATACAATTAGCTAGATGAAGAAAGTCTGTCATTTCTTATCATAGTCAATCATATCTATCACTTCATATACAGTTGAACATTATAAGCTAGCGTTTAACTCAATATACAGATGGATGATATAACAGAACATTATAAAGTAGCATCTAACTCTAGATACAGACGGATGAGCATACTTATATATATATATAGCATCTAACCTCATACACAGGTAGATGTTAGTTATAACGGATTCACATAGCAGATAGGCATTTGAAAGATTTGCTGAACAATGAACTAAAATGATAACATGACACATCATGGGTGATCATAAATATCTATACATAGCATCCAACCTCATACACAGGTAGATGGTAATTACACACATTTACATATAGCATCTACACTCATACACAGATAGATGATAATGACACACATTTACATATAGCATCCAACCTCATACACAGGTAGATGATAATTATAACAGATTCACATAGCAGATAGGCATTTGAAAGATTTGCTGAACAATGAACTAAAATGATAACATGGCACATCATGGGTGATCATAAATATCTATACATAGCATCCATCCTCATACACAGGTAGATGGTAATTACACACATTTACATATAGCATCTACACTCATACACAGATAGATGATAATGACACACATTTACATATAGCAACCAACCTCATACACAGGTATATGATAATTATAACATTTTACATAGCATCTACACCATAAAGAAAAATCTTCTAAACAGTTAGCTAAGCATGTAAAGGGATAAAGACTATAACAGCATTCCTCAACTAGCATTAAAGTCTCATCTATAAACTAGCAATCCCAACTTTCCCCTTGACTCCAACATTTATAGTAACAATTAGCTCCTACCTAATGCGATTTCACTGTTATACCCATCGGTAGAGCTAAGAGAATTTCCAGGAAAACATAAAATAGCCCCTCCGAGACCCTTAGCTGGAGTTGTCCTACACCATAGCTACAACCGGACTACACCCTCTTCCCATCTCTGCAAAGGCTCCAACAGAATCGATCGATCACAAAAGCCGATCACCAACGCAGAACCATCTGCGCCGATTCCCAATCCAACCAGATGGCAGTATTCATCCAGTTTCTACCGTTCCATCTGTCCCTAAACCCACAAGGGTAAAACCCTAACCACACCAAGCAATCCATCCCTAAAAATGCCCCGCGTCAGCCCACGCAACCAGCAGAAATCCGATCGAAAAACCCCAATCTCAAGCGCAAACAAAACCTGAAATCCCCAGTTCAAACACCATGTAATCAGCCCTCTATAACCGATCTACATCCCTAACCATACCTAGCAATTCATCCCTAAAAAACGTCCAGCGTCACCCCACGCAACTAGCAGAAATCCCTAGCTCAGTCAACACCAGTTTAAATGCCTAAAACTAGCTACATACACCCAGAAATCCGATCGAAAACCCCAACCTTAAGCGCAAACAAACACCACGGATTCAACCCTCTAAAACCGATCTACATCCCTCCATCGCCAGTCATTTTCCAGAGATTCACTTATCGTACAGTCGAGGGAGGACGATCGAATGGCCGCTGGCAGCTTTGAGTCGATCTTCGGCGGAAGAAATCGCCGAGCAAAGCTTATCCGGGAGCTGGCAGCGATAGGCGACGGAGAGAGTAGCGCACGGAAGCAGAGGGAAGGAATTGGATCGGCGTGCAGCTTATAGGCGCTGTTTTCTTTAGGGTTAAACCAACTTAAGCTAATTCCATGCTAGCCCAATTTAACCTAAGGCTAACCTCAATTAACCCAAACATCCCCGCAGGCCCCAAATCTTTCCCCGAAACGATCATATGAACTCCTTTTGAACTCAGACTTCCCATTATATATACATACCCGATTATTTCTATTATTTTTATATATATATATATATATATATATATATATATATATATATATATATATATATATATATATATATATCTAGATATTTTATTTTAATTTATTTATTTATTTATTTATTTATTTATTTATTTTTACGAGACCTGACAACTCTTCCCCCCTTAGAAGAATTTCATCCTCGACATTCGACTTACCAAATAATTCGGGGTAACGATCACGCATGTCCTGCTCGGTCTCCCAGGTAGCTTCCTCCTTTTGCTGATTTCTCCATAAAACTTTCACCATTCTGATTTCCTTATTTCTCAGCTTCCGCACTTGATGATCCAAAGATCTGCTCGTATTGCCTCATAAGATAGGTCTGGTGTCCACTGTATGGCCTCATGCCCAATTACATGTGCAGGGTTGGATAGGTACCTTCTGAGCATGGATACATGGAACACATTATGAACTCCTGCCAGGTTTGGTGGTAGTGCAACTTGGTAGGCCCTGGTCCCGATCTGGTCTAGAATCTCAAAAGGCCCAATATACCTCGGACTGAGTTTGCCCTTCCTGTCAAACCTCAGTACCCCCTTCATAGGTGACACTTTGAGAAATACATGGTCTCCCACTGTGAACTCCAAGTCCCTCCTTTGACAATCTGCGTAACTCTTTTGGCGACTTTGGTGATCGCATTCATCTCGGATCTTTGCCACCAATTCCACGATTTGTGCCTGATCCGGACCCAGGCGCCCTTTCTCCCACCTCTTCCCAGTGCAATGGAGTTCTACACCTTCTTCCATATAGCGTTGCATAGGAAGCCATACCGATGGTGGCTTGATAACTATTATTATAGGTGAACTCTACCAAGGGCAATTTAGACTCCCAGCTCCCTTTAAAATCTATAATGCAAGCTCGTAGCATATCTTCTAAGATCTGAATTACTCGCTCCGATTGACCGTCGGTGCAGGGATGAAAGCGGTCTTTGAAAGTAAGTTTCGTACCCAATCCCCGGTGCAAACTCTTCCAGAATCCGGATGTAAATTTTGGATCTCTATCTGACACAATCTGATCCGGAATTCCATGTAACCTTACTATTTCCTGTATATACAACTCTGCGTATTGTACCATAGTGAAAGTGGTTTTCACTGGCAGGAAGTGTGCTGACTTCGTCAATCGATCCACAATGACCCACACTGCATTTGATCCCTTAGTCGAGATCGGTAATCCTACCACGAAATCCATGGCAACATTTTCCCACTTCCAGACGGATATCGGAAGCGGTTCAAGCAATCCAGCGGGCCTCTGGTGCTCAGCTTTCACCTGTTGACAGGTAAGGCACTCCTGAACCATCTTGTTTATGTCTCTCTTCATGCCCGACCACCAATATAATAGCTGCATATCTTTATACATCTTCGTGCTGCCGGGGTGAACCGAGTACGGGGTAGTGTGGGCTTCCATCATGAGATTCTCTCTCAGAGATCCTTCTTTAGGCACCCATATGCGGCCCTTGTATCTCACAATCCCATCAACCACTGAGTAGATGGTGCCACCCTTTGCTTCATCTCTGCGTTTCCATTCCATTAACTGTTGATCCAATGCTTGTTCTGCCCGAATCTGATTCCGTAAGTCCGATTTAACCGTCAGTGCCGCCAACCTAGCCTGCTCACCTGGTGCTATCACTTCCACTCTCAGTTGTTGGAATTCTGATATCAACCTTTGCTGGGTAGTCAACTGTGACAGCGTCGCCAACTTGCGACTCAGCGCATCCGCCACCACATTTGCCTTACCCGGGTGATAGTTAATATTGCAATCATAATCCTTTACCAACTCCAACCATCGTCTCTGCCGCATATTCAGTTCCTTCTGAGAAAAAAAATATTTCAAGCTTTTATGATCTGTGTAGATCTCACAACGTTCTCCGTAAAGATAGTGTCGCCAAATCTTCAAAGCAAATATAACTGCTGCTAATTCCAGATCATGGGTAGGATAATTCTGCTCATGCACCTTCAACTGGCGGGATGCATAGGCGATGACCCTCCCATTCTGCATCAGCACAGCCCCTAGCCCGGTGTTGGAGGCATCAGTGTACACCACAAACTGCCCAGAATTGTCTGGAACCGCAAGCACCGGTGCCATCGACCTTTTCCTTTAACTCCATAAAACTCCTCTCACAGAGCGGTCCATTCATACCTCACCCCTTCTTGGTCGTGAAGTGGGGTAGCATGATCGTGAAATTTTTAATGAATCTGCGATAATACCTAGCTAGTCCCAAGAAACTCCGAATTTCTGTAACATTTCTGGGAGTAGCCCAACTCTGGATTGCCTCCACTTTGACTGGATCCACCTCTATTCCCTTCTCTGAGACTAGGTGCCCTAGAAATGATATCTGCCTCAACCAAAAATCGCATTTGCTGAACTTAGCGTATAACCGCTTATCCTTCAAAGTCTGCAGCACCAGTGTCAGATGTTGTCGGTGTTCTTCCCGACTTCGGGAGTAAATCAGTATATCATCAATAAAGACAATCACAAACTGATCCAAGTATGGTTGGAAGATCCGGTTCATCAAATCCATAAAGGCTGCGGGGGCATTAGTAAGCCCAAACGGCATAACTAGAAACTCGTAATGGCCATATCGAGTTCTGAACGCAGTTTTATGAACATCCTCTCCTTTCACCCGCAGTTGGTGGTACCCCGACCTCAAATCAATCTTTGAGAATACGGTTGCTCCCTGTAGTTGATCAAACAGATCATCGATTCTAGGCAACGGGTACTTATTCTTAACGGTAACCCGGTTCAACTCTCGGTAGTCAATGTACAACCGCATCGACCCGTCCTTCTTACAGACGAACAACACTGGCGCTCCCCATGGTGACACACTGGGTCGGATGAAGCCCTTGTCCAATAGTTCTTGTAGTTGTTCCTTCAGTTCCTTCATTTCAGTAGGTGCCAGGCAGTACGTGGCTTTAGACACAGGGGTGGTTCCCGATATTAGTTCTATCCCAAACTCGACTTCCCTGACAGGGGGTAAACCTGCAATGTCCTCTGGAAACACCTCGGGAAAATTTCGAACTACCTCTACTTCCTCCAGATTTGGTCTATGGGCCTCAGCACTACTCATTATGTTGACTAGGAATCCGTTACACCCCTTACTCAACATTTGCTGAGCTTTACATGCGGATACAATATGAGGAAGACTCAGTGTGGAGGTTGCATTGAAGATGAAAAATTCATCATTTTGTAGTTTCAGTTTAACCGTCCTTTGTCTACAGTCAATAATTGCCTCGTACCGGGTCAGCCAATCCATACCCAGAATCACATCGAAGTCCACCATTTCCAACACAATAAGGTCGGCGTACACTGTAGAGTTCTGCATCTTCATCGGACAGTTCCTCACTATTCTATTGCTGGGCAGTTCCTCCCCAGAAGGCAAGGACACGCGATAGCCGGTAGCCATCCAATCACATGAAATATCCAGTCTTGCAACATAAGCCACGGATATGAAAGAGTGTGTAGCTCCAGAATCAATTAAGGCATGAGCGGGTAGATTGACAATAGAAATTCTACCTGTGATAATGGTCGAATCTGGATCCACCTGCTCCTGTGTCATGGCATACACCCTTCCTCTGGTTGGCTCTGTGAGCTGCGGGCAGTTCATAGCAAAGTGCCCCGACTTCTTGCACTTGTAGCACACGTCTGTACCCACTAAACATTGACCTGCATGAGCCTTCTCACACTTGGGACACTGAATTTTTCTTTCGCCCTTGGAAACAGTATGGTCAACTGGTCGAGGTTCCTGGGGTCGCTGTCGTGGCTGCGTCAGAATGGTGCTTGCCTCCAAAACGGGCGACGCAAACTTCTTGACTCGGTGTCCGAGGTTCCCATCCTCGTAACTCGGTCTCTTATTGCAGCACTCCCTTATCATGTCATTCCTGTCCCTCTCTGACATCAGAGCCTGATCCACAGCCTCCCTGAAGGTGGTAACTCGGCTCACCCTGACATCATGTCGAATCGCTGCCCTCAGTCCCTCAGTAAAATGTTTCAGCTCCTCTACTGGTTGACTTGCAATCATAGGTACAAAATACCGCCCCTTCTCGAATTCTCTGACATACTCAGCCACTGTCCGGTCCCCTTGGCGAAGCTCTAGGAATTCCCTAGCCATTCGAGTTCTGGTGTCAGCAGTGAAATATTTACCATAGAATATCTCTTTGAATTCAGAGTTAGGTCCATCACGCGCTGCGTGCCCCTCCCACCATATCCGAGCATCGCCACGCAACATGAATATGGCGCACCTCACCTTGTCAGCATCCGTAAGCTGCATGAAGTCGTATATCGTCTCCAATGATCGAATCCATCCTTCTGCAGCGATAGGATCTGTATTTCCCTTAAACTCCGTCGGACCAAGATCCTTGAACTGCTTGTAAACCGGGTTTACACTGGCTGTAGGCCCACTGTGCGCATTTCCTTGCTCCCTGGCTCTCAACAGCTGTTGGATCTGTTCTCCCTGAATCCGACTCTGTTCCTGCATAATTGCGGCAAGTTCAGCGAGAAACTGACTACTCTGCCCAACTTCCCCATTGTTCCTTCGACCCGCCATTCCCTATAAACGCAATACCTGCACCGTTATCTCCAGTTTTGTACATAAACTCAAACATGATTACATTAAAATTACTACTTGAAAAGTAAGTATAAAACCTACAACCGCAGGGATGAATGTATCCGAGTCCTTGATGAGATGGCATGCCAACACTGTCCTTTAGAATCGACGCTCTGATACCAACTGAAAAGACCCAACCTGATACCTATATATAGACTCTTAGTCCGACCCCTAATAAAAATATAAACCACATACACAGGTTTGAATAATCCTCTTTATTTTATTGAATTTCACGTAAGAGTCTCAAATACACCCTTTACACTCAGCACCTCTCTGAAGAAATACATCCCTTACCACCCTACTCACTCAGATAGTCCGACAATCATTAAAGTCCCGGACAGTGCGTGGCATGCTCATCATCATCTCCTCAGTTACATCACCCCAGCGTCTGTCAACTCTGCCTGAGAACTCAATTCTCTACCTGTAAATATTTAGTGACATCATGAGTTCACAGCCCAGTAAGTAAATCAAGGGTAATTACACGGCGTAGAGAGGATAAGAAATCAAACATGAATCGTAAAGTTATATATATCTAGCATGCAACTCAGGCCAAGCATCACTAACTCATAATAAGACATGCAAATATTACACCATGATAGACTCAACCCCAAATTCCCAGTTCACTTTCTGTACCTAAATATGAAGCGCAACCAATTCTTATAAAGGAACATGTAAATATAACAAAGCAGTAACCGAATTCATGCTTTTCTATCATGCTAACTGTATATAACATAAGTCTTCGTGGTACCTCACATTTTGCATTTTTTATGCGGAGCCAGTCAAAAACCTTATTTTCTTGTGCAATCCTGAGGTACCTCTAGAAAGAAATTAAGGGAATCAGTCATCAGTCATCAGTTAAGCTGTCAATTTGGGTGGGCCCTTCCCGGAGCTCATCCCGGGAAGCCCAACTCGTCCAGGCACCATTAATACTCATGTACATACAATTAGCTAGATGAAGAAAGTCTGTCATTTCTTATCATAGTCAATCATATCTGTCACTTCATATACAGTTGAACATTATAAGCTAGCGTTTAACTCAATATACAGATGGATGATATAACAGAACATTATAAAGTAGCATCTAACTCTAGATACAGACGGATGAGCATACTTATATATATATATAGCATCTAACCTCATACACAGGTAGATGTTAGTTATAATGGATTCACATAGCAGATAGGCATTTGAAAGATTTGCTGAACAATGAACTAAAATGATAACATGGCACATCATGGGTGATCATAAATATCTATACATAGCATCCAACCTCATTCACAGGTAGATGGTAATTACACACATTTACATATAGCATCTACACTCATACACAGATAGATGATAATGACACACATTTACATATAGCATCCAACCTCATACACAGGTAGATGATAATTATAACAGATTCACATAGCAGATAGGCATTTGAAAGATTTGCTGAACAATGAACTAAAATGATAACATGGCACATCATGGGTGATCATAAATATCTATACATAGCATCCATCCTCATACACAGATAGATGGTAATTACACACATTTACATATAGCATCTACACTCATACACAGATAGATGATAATGACACACATTTACATATAGCATCCAACCTCATACACAGGTAGATGATAATTATAACATTTTACATAGCATCTACACCATAAAGAAAAATCTTCTAAACAGTTAGCTAAGCATGTAAAGGGATAAAGACTATAACAGCATTCCTCAACTAGCATTAAAGTCTCATCTATAAACCAGCAATCCCAACTTTCCCCTTGACTCCAACATTTATAGTAACAATTAGCTCCTACCTAATGCGATTTCACTGTTATACCCATCGGTAGAGCTAAGAGAATTTCCAAGAAAACATAAAACAGCCCCTCCGAGACCCTTAGCTGGAGTTGTCCTACACCATAGCTACAACCGGACTACACCCTCTTCCCATCTCTGCAAAGGCTCCAATCCTAAGGTACCTCTAGAAAGAAATTAAGAGAATCAGTCATCAGTCATCAGTCAAGCTGTCAATTTGGGTGGGCCCTTCCCAGAGCTCATCCCGGGAAGCCCAACCCGTCCAGGCACCATTAATACTCATGTACATACAATTAGCTAGATGAAGAAAGTCTGTCATTTCTTATCATAGTCAATCATATCTGTCACTTCATATACAGTTGAACATTATAAGCTAGCGTTTAACTCAATATACAGATGGATGATATAACAGAACATTATAAAGTAGCATCGAATTCTAGATACAGACGGATGAGCATACTTATATATATATATAGCATCTAACCTCATACACAGGTAGATGTTAGTTATAACGGATTCACATAGCAGATAGGCATTTGAAAGATTTGCTGAACAATGAACTAAAATGATAACATGGCACATCATGGGTGATCATAAATATCTATACATAGCATCCAACCTCATACACAGGTAGATGGTAATTACACACATTTACATATAGCATCTACACTCATACACAGATAGATGATAATGACACACATTTACATATAGCATCCAACCTCATACACAGGTAGATGATAATTATAACAGATTCACATAGCAGATAGGCATTTGAAAGATTTGCTGAACAATGAACTAAAATGATAACATGGCACATCATGGGTGATCATAAATATCTATACATAGCATCCATCCTCATACACAGGTAGATGGTAATTACACACATTTACATATAGCATCTACACTCATACACAGATAGATGATAATGACACACATTTACATATAGCATCCAACCTCATACACAGGTATATGATAATTATAACATTTTACATAGCATCTACACCATAAAGAAAATCTTCTAAACAGCTTAGCTAAGCATGTAAAGGGATAAAGACTATAACAAAGATTCCTCAACTAGCATTAAAGTCTCATCTATAAACCAAAGAATCCCAACTTTCCCCTTGACTCCAACATTTATAGTAACAATTAGCTCCTACCTAATGCGATTTCACTGTTATACCCATCGGTAGAGCTAAGAGAATTTCCAGGAAAACATAAAACAGCCCCTCCGAGACCCTTAGCTGGAGTTGTCCTACACCATAGCTACAACCGGACTACACCCTCTTCCCATCTCTGCAAAGGCTCCAACAGAATCGATCGATCACAAAAGTCGATCACCAACGCAGAACCATCTGCGCCGATTCTAATCCAACGGATGGCGATTCATCCAGTTTCTACCGTTCCATCTGTCCCTAAACCCACAAGGGTAAAACCCTAACCACACCAAGCAATCCATCCCTGAAAATGCCCCGCGTCAGCCCACGCAACCAGCAGAAATCCGATCGAAAAACCCCAATCTCAAGCGCAAACAAAACCTGAAATCCCCAGTTCAAACACCATGTAATCAGCCCTCTATAACCGATCTACATCCCTAACCACACCTAGCAATTCATCTCTGAAAAACGTCCAGCGTCACCCCACGCAACTAGCAGAAATCCCTAGCTCAGTCAACACCAGTTTAAATGCCTAAAACTAGCTACATACACCCAGAAATCCGATCGAAAACCCCAACCTTAAGCGCAAACAAACACCACGGATTCAACCCTCTAAAACCGATCTACATCCCTCCATCGCCAGTCATTTTCCAGAGATTCACTTACCGTACAGCCGAGGGAGGACGATCGGATGGCCGCCGGCAGCTTTGAGTCGATCTTCGGCGGAAGAAATCGCCGAGCAAAGCTTATCCGAGCCGGCAATGATAGCGAGAGAGAGTAGGCGAAGCGAGAGGGAAGGAATTGGATCGCGGCGCTTATAAGTGTTTTCTTTAGTGTTAAACCATCTCAAGCTAAGTCCATGCTAGCCCAATTTAACCTAAGGCTAACCTAAATTAACCCAAACATCCCCGCAGGCCCCAAATCTTTCCTAAACGCATCATATGAACTCCTTTTGAACTCAGACTTCCCATTCCGACTATACATACCCGTTTATTTCTATTATTGTTATATATATATATATATATCTAGATATTTTATTTTAATTTATTTATTTATATATATATATATATATATATATATATATATATATATATATATATATATATATATATATATATATATATATATATATATATATATATATATATATATATATATTTTACGAGACCTGACATTTACATAACAAACCCCAACGTTTGTTTTGATTTATGGCAAAAGGGGGAGAAGAGCGAAAGTTAAGGGGGAGTAACACAAAATTTATTTGATTTTGAACTAAAGTATCTCTTTCAAAACTCACCTAGGGTTAAGGGGGAGTTTTGGTTAAGGGGGAGTTTTTGAAAATGACATTCATCATTTACTATACTTGTTTTATGCTTTAATTTCCCTTAACTTTGTGTTGGTTTGCCATAGATCAAAAAGGGGGAGATTGTTGGTGCAGGGGCACTAGATAATCGAACCTGTGTTTTGATTATGGCAAAGACACAAAGTTAAGTTTACATCGTTATCTCACGAGCTAAATCGAGTGTGCAGAAAAGTACTAAAGCTAGAGCTGAAGGCTAGCAACACCCGGAGGAAGCTGCGGTGGTCGGGCGACACTCGAGTGACTTCGGAGGGAGCCGAAGGAATCGAGCGCCACAAGAAGAATCGAGGTAAGCTCGTGTGAGTGAGAGATGGTAAGGTCGCGGTCCTCTATAATGACGATCAGAGGCGGCGATCCGACTAAAACTTCTTGTGGAAGGTCTAGGTCGAGATCGGACAGAAACCGTCGATTTATCATTTTTCCGAGCTAACCTCTCACCGCAGGAAGTGGCGGGTTGGCGATCCGGACATGGAGCGGGGCTGATCGATGCCCATCACCGATCGATGGGAGGCATCGATGGATCGATGGCGATGACTCACCTGCGCTAGGTCAAAACGGATAACGCTGACGCGCCACAGCGATAAAATTTGGAAAACTTCGTGATCCGCTCCAAAAAAGGGAGACATATTCAGAGCCCAAAGTCTATAAAAGGAGGAGGATTCCAACCCAAAGCACATCAAGTTTATTCATCAAGTGCTCCTACAACGCCAACGATCATTATAACCACGGCCGACAAGTTCCGATCTTCTTCGCTTACGAAGTAAAGAGCAAGTAACATATTTTGATATTGTATTCTTTATTTTTATTCGTAGCGAGGTGAGGTAGGCTTGTTGCCTCATCCTCGTAATTTCTTTGTGATCGTTGTCTCCTACCTCCAACGAGGAGGAGACGTTATAGTGATTTGCCCTCTCCGACGCGGTCTAGGACCGATAGGGCCTTGGAGTAGCAACCGCTGGGTTGTGAACCAAGTAAAATAAACGTGTCGCTTTATTTTCCGCTGTGTTTACTCAATTAATTGTCTCCTCGAACGAAACGCCGAAAAGTTTTACGATCGCTATTCACCCCCCCCTCTAGCGACGCTTCTCGATCCAATGAATCGCTACTAAGTTGTTCCCAATTCCGATCACTATGGTCTGGAATTGAAATTTCCAACACTCTGGTGCCGTGATTGGAATTTCTAGCACCACTGTGGTGCTGGGATTGCAACACCATCTTTGTGGTGTTGAAATTCCAATTCGACACCTGGTATCGAATTCGCTCCAAAGACTACATGTGTGAATTGCAATTCCAAAGACCACAACGATGGCGGTGCGAGGATTGCAACACCACCGCGGCCGGAATTTCAATCTTAGTATGAATGGCCGAATCGAGAATTGAAGATTACGCTGGTGCCGAATCAATTCCAAAGACACCACTACCATAAGTTTCGTAACTTTCAGTACCAGCTTTTTTTCGACACAAGTTAAAATTGGGAGATAAGAGGATTAAAATTAAGTTTCCTCGACATATCAAAAATTTATGTTGTAAGATCTTTCAGTCTATGTTAAGATTTCAAAATTTGGACTCCTCTAAGTCCATCAATGAGTTTCGGTCAAAACCCATTGATGGTCCTATTCACCTCTTTTTCGATCAAATCCAAGTCCATTGAGTTTGAGTAGTGTCCCTCTGTGTATCCGTGACCAAAATTTCTGATATTCGAGGTTTTATTAGGTATTCACAGCAATATTTCAGAAATCAGACCGATATAAATTAGAATCGATAAAAGGTATACTAATTATATTCCCGAATAATGTAGTCGAGATTTGAATTTCCAAAGATTCACGCTTAGATTGGTCAAATTTCCAATAGTGGCTCGGATGTATGAAAATTCTCTCTCATCATTAAATTGTCGCAGGTCTGTTTGGCAGGAGGGGTAAAAGGGGAATTAGGTACGCGATTTGATAAATTTGAAACTATGGTACACTTTTTGGGCAATTCCGAACTTTAAGAATTGTATTTGGTAAATTGCCGTTGAAATTTTAGAATTCAAAGAGAAGATATATAGAGCTTGAAGCGTAACTTTTACTAAAATATAGTCATATTAAAAAAACGAATGAACAATCTTCACTGTTAATTTTTTTTAATGATTTTATCATTGGAATTGTCGATTACAATTTTAAAAAAATTTATGATTGAACAAAGGGTTCCACCGACAGTACAACTGACAATTTGAATCGCTAATTCAACGATTTTGGCCCATTGATCCGTTTGACCCAGTTATGAATCCGAACATGGACTTAGTTCGGATCCGGATCAATCTACTATACAGTAATTATAGGGCTTTTTGTTTTTGTTTTTCCCAATTTATACGAGTATAAGGTTATGCAACTGTTCTAAACAAAATTGAAGTATAAACCCAAATTGATCTATGATATGATTTCGCAAAAAGGTAATTCTTTTAATTCTTGAACCATCTAGAATAGTGCAAAGATTTACTTTTCCAAGTATAGATTTTAATTTCATGTTTATTCAAATTAATTTGGACCCTGGAGGCACCATAGAGATTTCTATGCTAAATATTATATCTTAAATTAATTAAAATTGTGTGAATTAGATGCCTAAGGATTCACTTGATATCGATTAACAAACCACGATTATTTACTTTTATATTTAAAAGTATATGTATACATGATGATTCACATGTCACGCGTGTCTATTATTAAATAAATAATAATTATGTAATTCTGATATTTAGTCTTAGTCGCTCATGGGTCTAGACAGGTACGTGAGCTGTGACTCGACTTAGCACGCGCCGAACGCTGCCGCCCAGCCGGAACCCGTTTTCCCGGGCCGGCACGGGTCGGGTCGGCACCAATACAAATCCGCCCCGATAGGGAACGTGCGAGGGTTCTTCATCTCGCTGCTGCAAAGGAATCCGGTCGAATCTTCTCCAGGCGAAAGGAATGCAGCCCAAGTACCGCAACTCCGGCGATGGATACCGTCCGGGGTCGCCGTTCCGCCGCAACCAGAGGCGCGGAGGTTTCAGCCGCAGCTACTCGAAACCACACACTCCTCCTGCCACCAAGCGGGAGATCCTGATGGAAGCCGGCCGCCTCGCCGCTGAGTACCTCGTCTCCAAGGGTGTGCTCCCCTCCAGCGCTCTTCCCCGAGAACCCTCCGCTGGAGGCGCCATACAGGAATTCAGAGGCCGCGGCAGAGACAGCCCCGCTCCGTCGTTCTTCAACGAAGCCAGAGTTCCGGCTATGGCCAGGCTTGGATACCCGGACTCTGGAGTTGGGTATCCGAAGAAAAGGTTTAATGATGACTACGATCGATTTGGGCCGAGGAAGAACGCAAGGGTCCAGAGAACAGGGACCTACGCCAGAGGGTTTGGTGGTCCTGATTGGGATAGGGAACGGGGAAGAACCGGGATATGGATGGAACGGATTAGAAACCAGTCCGATGTCATGGAAGAGGAAGACGACGACTTTGCCCCAGGATACAGCAGAGATCGGCGGAGCGGGCACGAGGAGGTTGGAAGCAGCAGGGTTGCTGGAGATGAACAGCACTCAAAGAGCGAAGTGGTGGGTGAATCAGGGTCAGAGATTGATGATGCTGGATCCAAGGCGAGTTCGAATAGTACCAAGAAAGATGCCCCTTCTGCAGGGTCCGCTGATCTGAACAAAGGGGCGGATGATGTGATGGTCTCAAATACAGAAGCTGGAGAAGGTAAGAGTAGCGAGAGCGAAGAGTTGGGTAAGAAAAACTCAGTGGAGGAGGATTTGCCCATGAAACCTGTTGATGTCGATGAAGGTGTCTCTGTTAGTGATCATGGTGATGGTCTGTTGAAACTTGGTGGTTTTCCAAAAGTGCCAAAACGACCTCGGTCATCGTTGGCACATAAAAATCCTACTGATCTTGGTTTTAAAAGTGAGGCTGGAAGTAGAATTGAATCTGCTTCCAGAGGAGAAACTGAAATTGTTGACGAACTTCCAACTGATGCTTCTTTGAAACAATCCCCAACACCCTTGTCACACACAAGTCTCGTCCACTGTGAGCATGGGAATGAGTTTGAAGTTTCTCAAGTAGGAACTGAAACAAGTGCAAGCAAACTTCCAACTGAAAGCTCACAGAAAGATTCTCATATAATTTCTGAAAATTCTGATTCTGAAGTACCAGTTAATTCCACTGAGGTCGATATTCAATCCTCCAAGCAATCACTCGAGTCTCAGTCTGAGCTGCAACAGAACCTACCTTCAGAAATGTCCATTACGAAAGGAGATGAAAACAAGGACGATAAGGTTAGCGATGATAACAGGGAACTAGAGAAACAGGTTTGCTCACCTTCAGCCAGTACATTCCAGAAGAATGAACCCTCTCAGCTTTATGATGCTACAGAAACACATGCTGAACTGTTCATTGAGAAGCCACCACAGGACAAAAAAATGATTGGGCCAGGTGATCAACTGAAACCAATCACTACCCCTTTGGTTCCTGAAGTTTCAGCTGAATCTTTCTTGAAGTTGCAAGGACTAAAGCATAACCAGTCAATGCCATTTAAGATCTGTGACCTTAACCTAATGGAGGCTCCTGAAGTAACTGATATTCCTGAGCGTCATATTTCACACACTTCAGCTCCTTCATTCGAATCTGGAAGAGAGCTTTCAGTTGATTTTGGTTTGTCAATAAACAACAGGGCCAAAAGTAGTTTTGACTTCAACCAACTTTCAGGTGATGAAAAAATCATTACAGTGATTGATTTGGAGGACAACTCCACAGTAGAAGTGAATGATCCTTCAAAATCTAAGTAAGCATTTACTCGGTGCAAAGGGGCTTGGTCTTTATTTAATCGTGTGCAGTTACCATATAGATTGCTATTTCTTGTAAACTATATTAGCTTATTCGTTCCTCCATCAGTTGCTAAACATGCCTCCGGATAACCAAACTTGATTCTTCTAAGCTCAATATCATGATATTGCAGGAATGAAATAGTATATCCTGTGGAAAATGTCCTAAACCAGACAACACATTCAGATAATCTTACTGCCATTCAGGATACTTATGTTTTGGCTATTTCTGATTACCTTGGAGCCGACATTGCATGCAGCCCATCAGGCCAAGCTGAACTTAATGATCTTCAAGTTGGAATAGGTCTTCATGGTACAGAGGTATCTTTCACTATATTTAACAGAAATTCTATAATTGAGATTCAATACTCAACCATTACATAGTCAACAATTTAACAATCACTTACATGAGAACACAATTATTTTACATATGATGTTGTTACTAATATAAAAACTATTAATTACTTTGCTTTTGATCTTCTCTAGGGGTTTGCTGTTGTTGATGATTCAATATATGGATCTCTTGGAGATATAGGTTTGTCAAATATTAATTTTGTGAAGTTCTTATTATTTCTCCATGGAGCAACTAAAGTAGTGACCCTTATTTGAAATTGATTGGTTGTCACATGGTTCTTTTGACTTGTAGATTTGCTTGTTCATTTGCATTTTCTTTATCATTTCATTATTAAAAGTTAGTAGTTCAGTTAAATAATAATCTAATTTCATAGAAGTGATTTATAAGGTAAGCAATTCAATTCTTTTTAAGTGCATTATAATAGTAAAAAAGATTTGAAACTTCACCAAAATATGACATAACAAAGCCCATCGACATTACTTCTTCACGCCATTGTAAAAACCAGAGTACTTCAGTGTGTTTAGAGGAAGAAATGTCTCTAAGCTGCAAGTGTCCACTAGAGCGTTGTAGTATCTTAATTTGTTGTTTATACTAAATTATGAACAATTTATTGCAATACAAATAATATTTGCAAATCTTATCCTTGAGGGATTAGCACACCTTTACATAGACTATTATTAGCTATCTACAATAATTTAATGATCGGTTGATCAATATTGACACCAAATGGAGGATGAAGAATAAATCAAGAAAAAAGTAAACGGTGCTACACTTGATAGGCCAGTCATTCCAAACGAAAACATTTTTCTTATAAGGAATCCTCCAAGAAGATAGAAAGAGGCTAACCATGAAGGAATCCACTTGCAAAAGAGTGAGAAGAGAGTGAAAAGGAATCTACTTTACCCAAAAAGACAGAAGAAATGTAATTTTAAAAAGAGAAACATAAGTTAATATTTATTCTGAAACTACCATTTAAAGGATGTACAATACTACTTTTATGCACTTAAAAGCGGAGAAAGTAAGTAAAAATGCAATTGATTTTAACAAAATTTATGCACGTACAACTCAAGTACCTATGCTACTTTAATAAAAATTTTCATGTATCAAATATACAACAACCAACCAACCAACCAACCAACCCTTATCCCACTAAGTGGGGTTGACTATATGGATCTTCCTACGTCACTGAACTCTATTCCTTACTATATCATTATTTATATTTAAATAAATTTTATCTTATTTTATTGTTGTTAAGTCTTCTTTGGTCTTTTTTTTCCTTGTTTGATTTGCATAGTAGTAATAATTTCACATCGCCTAACTGGAGCATCTATCAGTCATCTAAGTACATATTTGTACTATCTTAAATATGTATTTCAAAGTTTTTCTTCAATAGGTACAACCTCAACTTTGTTCTAATATTTTCATTTATTATTTTATCTATCTTCGTATGTTCACACGTCCATCTTAGCATTCTTATCTTTGCGACTCTCATCTTCTCCTCATATGCTCGAGTTATATTTAACATTCAACTCCATATAACATGGAAGGTCTAACTGCTATTTTATAAAGGTATTTTACAATCACAAAGAATACCTGATGTTTTCTTCTATTTCAATCATCCTACTTGTATTCTATGTAAGACATCTCTTTCAACCGCTCTATCCTTTTGCAAAAACAATTTTAAATATTTAAAAATATAGACAAACTCATTATCTCTTAGTTTAACAATTGTCTCATCGTATCTAACATTGTTTAATTATAGACAAAAAAAAGCACGCTAAGACTCCCAAATTCCAAAACAAGTTTGTTTGCATTCCATATGCTTACCTTTTCCAATAGTTAACCATTGTGATGTGGCTTTGGTGTACATTCTGAGTTGCTTTGATTGTCATGCTAAATTCTATGATATGGGAGATCAAAGAATCGAGTGATCCTTGCTAGCTCCAGCACTATTCCCTCCTGTAGAATTGAGTGATCCTTGGTAGTTCTGCACTATTCTTTCCTGTAGAATTGAGTGATCCTTGCTAGCTCCAGTATAATTCTTTGGATAGAAAGAGCCAATAAAAGTGCTCTTGCAATAATGCTAAAATTTTATCTCAACTAAAATGTGTGCACCTTTGATAATAAAATATGGTAATGAACAAATAAGAATGCACAAACGATTACCTTCCATAGAAAGCCACCTTAGGTCAAGAATTGTTGAGAAGACCTTGGTATACTTTCCAAATCTCATTGAAATAAGGATCAACTTTATAAAGCTCTTTAAACACTTCAAATCTGACCACTTTTACTTACATTATGGTAAACAAAAATATCTTCTATTAAAAGCATTAGTTACTTGATTTGTGTTGTCCATTGATGTACTTTAAAGTCTCATGATTAGAGGAAAAAAATAAACTTTTTGTATTAAAACATAAATGAAATGATAGTATTAAACTCCTTATTGTAAATAAGACTATTTCGTATGAGAATTAGACAATTTTTTACTAAATAAAGTAATGGGCTTACCTCCTTGACCAAGTACGACACTAATACCAACATCTGAGGCATCACAATTAAGTTATAAACACTTGTTGAAGTCAAGAAAGAATAAGAGCCTCGGTACTCTTCTTTTTGATAAGTTTAAAACTTTCTGAACCTTTATTGACCACTTGATAATTTCTCCCTTTGAGCATCCAGTGATTGGAGAAATAATAAAACTACTTGATGAACTGTTGATAAAATGAAGCATGACTATGAAAACTCTAAATCTCAAGAAACCTACATAGAGTACCATGTAAGTATAGCCTCTATCTTAGAAGGGCCCATCTTGATGCCTTGGAAGGGAATAGCCTAGGAACATAAGGCTATTTGTTAAAAATGAACATTTCTTTAAATTGACATAAAGCTTTTACTCCAAATACTTGAAGACAAGGTATAAATGCTCCATATGTGCTTCTTGATCTTTATTAGACAATAAGAAATTTGCCAATGGAAAATTTAAAAATATAATTCATTAGTCTCATAAAAGTAATAGGAGTATTGAAAAGATTGAAGAATATCACCATCTATCCATATAACTTATCTCTTGTGTCAAAATCATTAAAATTTGTTTTCCATTCATCAGCAAAGGAATAAGTATTCTTGTAAATATTATGCATATCCTTCCTGTCATATTGTCATGGAGTTAATCAACTTTTAGCCCATTGCTTTTTTGAAGCCAAGAGAGATTGTGAGCTCGAGGATGCTCCACCTCTTTAAGTATTGTTTTAGCCATAGCATTTTGGTAACTTCATTAATGATTACATCACAAACTCCTCGTGAAAAATGCAGAAATCTTAAATTGGAGAAGCCTTCAAAGTTCAACTAATGGAAAAAGTTTTACCTTCACCTCCATATGTGATATTCTCCTCTTTGATTTTTTTCATTATACTTTGGAGATTGCCAATCTCATTTATCTTTTGCCTCAGCCCACTAAGCTAGCAAATTTTTATTTATTCCACTAGCTAAAAAATCTCACTTCTCATCATGAGATGATCAAACTCGTCTTTGTATTCTCCATCAAAACAATTCTCTTGGGACAAATGATGGAGCTTGAGGCAAGCATCTTGCAAAAGTTCCACAACAAGAATTTCTTTTTGAATTCTTTCTTCATTTTCTCTTCAATTAAGATATTCTTACCAAATAGAAGCATGTACACGATAATTTTAAATTTGACAATGATATGTATTACCTTACAATCATAGGCACAACTTTATAATCAAAGACTTGCTCAAATAAAGTTGAGATAATCTATGAGAATGTCCATCTTGAGATTTAAATTTAGTTGGAAATGATTACTCCGAGTAGGTTGTTGAAGCGGAGTCTTTTCATCACTTGATTTCTAGCACAATAAAAGGGTTTAATTCATCAACTTCAATGCTTTAATCTTCATTCTCTCAAATATGATGAGAAGCACCATGTTTCAAAATCTCCATGCATTTAAGACACTCTTGGGAAGCTCAACTTGTCTAAATGCCGCCCTCCCTACATCAAGCAAATCACGTTTGTGAGATGTGGGAAGGTTAGGGTTGTGACCTTGCCACCGAGCCATCCAAATCTAGGCTTTGTTACCAAATTGACACCCAATGGAGGAGGACGAATAAATCACCAAGAAGGAAGTAGATAATGCTACACTCAATGGACCAGCTACACCAAATGAAAGCTTTCTTCTTATAAGGAATTTACCAAGAAGATAGAAAAGGGGTAACTATGGAAGAAGCCACATTTAGAAAAGTGATAAGGGATTCATCTTATCAAAGAGACATGAAGAAATCCATCTTAAAAATGAAAAATATAAGCTAATATGTATTCACAAAATACCATTCAAAAGATGTACAGTGGGACTTTCATACTTAGTAAGTAAAGAAACAAATGATCTTAATACAGATTGTGCCTATGCAACTCGAATAGCTATGCCACTTTAATAAAAATTCCCAAGTACTAAAAGTTAAAACTCCCAAGTTCCACACAAGCATGCTCGATAAGCATGCTAAGATTCCTGAGTTCTAAAAACAATCATCCATGCATGATTGCATTTCGCATAGCAATTCTTTTCCAGTGCTTAATTATCTTGATGTAGTTACGGTGCAATTACTCAGTTGCTTGTTGCTTCGATTGTCATGCCAAACTTTATGACTAGAGATTATAAAATTGAGTGATCAGATGGAAGTGTCAGAGGATTGGGAAGTTGAGGTAGGATGTCAAAGGATTGGAAACTTGTGAAGTCATGTGGGTAGCTTCCGCATCAATTATTATCTAAATTAGTCTTCTAAATTCTGAAACAGCAAAATTAGTCTCAGCCATTTAATGTCTATTTCATGATTATTTTCTTCCCTGTTCATCACTTTCTATGTTGCTGTGTTTTGTTGCCATCATATTGATTTACACAAATGATTAAGTTGGATAGGTAGGCATGTTATACTTTTGTTTATAGCCTTAAGTGATTGTATATAAAAATTTTATTTGTTTTCTAAGCAAAAGTTTCCATTTCCAGGATTTATGGATGTGTGGGACCAAACACCTCAGGATTATGAGAAGTTCTTTTGACTTAAATTGCATCATGACATTATAGCATGGTTTCCTATTATTCATTAACCTGTGGCTGCCACTTTGATTAGTAGTATGTAAGTTCATTGGCAATAAACAGCTCTTTTCTGATACATCATCCACAGGTCTGAAAAACAAAATTCGTTAATCTGTGTTGTTGTGTATTTACTGATGTCAAAACAGCATGCTGTCTTTCCTTGTAAGGGTAATTGTTGTTTATTCTGATCTAGGTAATTTTGTTTGTTCACTCTTTGCTCAGAGTCGTATAGCTTTCTAATAACCTGCTGGTTGATGATGAACAATGATGGTTTTCGTGAATTTACTTATTTACAACATGCTGCTGCAAATGGAGTATATGTAGAGATCATTGAGTGTTTTATCATTTTTTCCCTCCATTTATTCATTTCTCCCACACATTCAATCTCATTTTTGGATTGAAGCTGTTAGGTAAATTGCCTGTTTCCATTTTCACAGTTCATTTATTGAAGCTGTAGAGGCTAGTGCAGGGTATACACAAAGCATTAATTGGTTTCTTAAAAAGCCTCTGCTTGAGCCACATAAGTGGCCTACTTAAATGTTTTTTAAAGGGGATCACATAGTGATGGCACATGACTGCATATATATGCAGTGGAAAAACCCATTTGGTTTATTTAAACTACTATAAACTAAATCAAATTGACTGACATCCTAAGAAACCTTATTTAGTGGTTTATAACATGTATTTTTTTAATTTAAATAGTTGAGTGTAAATGATAAATACTTCAGATAATTATAGATATTTTTTAAAATATTTGAATATTGTTTGCATGTGCCCCATATATTGTTCATGCACTATATAGTGAGTCAGCTGCATATTGTTTGCATATACTTTCTTAAACCTAAGAACAAATATACAAGTGGTGTTGAAGAATTAGGATGTTAAGTCACGTCACTAAGCAGGTTAAATTAGTTGTGCGATTAAAGTTTTGCTTTGTAGATTGCATTAGATTAAGTGAATCAAAAGGCACAAAATTAGGTTAATTGCACCAGGCAATATGCAAAGGAAAATGGAATTTCGGCAAGATAGTACTGTAAATATGGACATGTGCAGCTCATTATTTTATTCCTATCCAACTTTCTTCAGTTGTTAAAACTATTTCAAAATGCTGAAGTGAGTTATTCAATTTTCTATGTTAATGCAGGTACTCATGATTTTTTTGTGCTTGTTTTTGAAGAACTCTGACACAGTATTTGTTTAAAAACATAAGAAACTTAGTTACCTGGCGTTGGGCATCATATATATATTTTACAATTTGGTAACTTAACAAATACTATCTAAATAGATTTGGTTCATTGTTCTTTTCAGGACATTGCAAATTAGATGAATTCCAACACTTGGTTTGTAGGAGGGTTGTGAGGTCACAGTTCTTGAGTGGAAAGGATTTACTGTTACTATTGGACTTCTCTATTTCTCTTGTTGTTTGTTTTCACTTATATTATGGGTCCCAACTCACTATGACCATAGCCATGTAAGCCTGACCATCTAAAATGAGGTTTCTACATGCCTTGAGAATGATAATACCTATAGAATGTGTTTGATAGGATTCACATCATTCAAAGTTTGAGATGAACAAGTTGCACCGGCTGAAACATGTTGGTTCATTTGGACATAGAAGCAGATAAGACAATTTTCTTTTCTCCAAGAAGTTTTAGCATGTCCAAAATGACTAAATCAACTTGATAATTGTTTATTATTGTAGCTGGTAGTCTACCTGAAAATCTCAATTATTACTCCCTGGGATCTATCTAGCTTCTAAAGAATGATACTTTTTTTGAAAGAAGTTGTTTTAGCTAATGTCCTAGTATGTAAACTCGAGAGCCTAGAACTAGGCTCTTTTTATTTTTTAGCGATTTTTCTACTAAATTATTTTTTTCTAAGGTATCTATGTTTGATGTATATTGAGCTAGCTGTAGAATTATTTATAGTGATTTTGGGATGTGTCAGTATAGCATCCATGGATATTGTGTAGTTGCAGAATTGTTTTTGCGATTATAGGGATGTTTCTGTATAGAGTCCATGCTTTGGGTATCTGCTACTCTCAAGTTACAAGAATCCAATTAGTCATACATGCTTAGTTTGTATGCGAGGATATCCACTGGATTAAGATCTGGACTAAATTAGGTTTCTTTCTAGCTGTCTCAGTGCTTCTACCTTTTTATTTCTGAGCACTGTTTTTTTCCCTTTTTTCTTTTAATTTCTTATCTTATTTCATTACAATGATTAATATAACAGTAGGAGCCATGAAAGTGAATTGATGTAACCAATTTTTAGACACTAAAACTTGTATACATCGCTGCCATTCCTTTGAGTAAAAACGCATTACTGGAGTTTGGTATAATAGCTACCATTGGCATTTGATTTGGAATGGTAGAGTAGGATAATCTGGGAGACACTTCACATGAAGTTGTAGTGCTTAACTTCAGCAGTACGACATTATTTACACTCCTTTTCTTTACAATTTTTTGAATATGTTATTAACTTGATTGCTGCCATTCTTTCATGTTAGCTTAATGTCACTAGCATTGTTTTTGTCTTTAATGTACGACATTGCAAACATGGGTAAGCATGCACCATAGGAAGGACCTTAGAGTTATCTACTGGATTTCCCATATATAGTCGAGTTTTGTATTGTTCAAGCTTGCTTGATAAGAAAATCAAGTCAAGTTGAGCTTAAAATGAACCATGCTGTTGAAATAGATGTTTAAGTTTGGCTTGATTTTTTTTTACGTGCTTGAACTTGGGTTAAGCTTGGCTTGAGCTTGGTTCGTTTTTTATTGTTTGAAACTTTTGCATTTTTAAACTTGTTTGGTTGGTTAGTAAGCTTGATTTTATAAGCTTATTTGCTCGTTTTGAGAGTTTTTTTTTGTTTTGTTTATTTAGAAGTTTGATAAGAGTTTTGTTGATGAATATGATTCACAAACTTTATTCGAATACTACAACAACAACAATAATCAAGTTTTATTCTACTAGGCGGGGCATTAACACAATAGTTTGATAGATCCATCCATTGAACATTTGTCTTAGTTTAACATTGACTGATAATTTAACGCAATTCTCCTTTTTTATTCGGGCTTGAGACTAGCCACGACAAGATTAACGCATCATAGATGAAGTTAAACTTTATTCGAATACTGTTAATGAAAAATTCAGATACATTAACAAGCTGAATATATATTGATTCAATTTTGTTTATTTAATTTAAAGAGTTTATTAAGTTTATTCGTTTAATTGACCTTAGGCATCTTCCTAGTAAAACTTTGGCATTACTGCAACAGTTACTGGGCGTCTTTGTTCTGTGCAACATGATAAATCTGATAATGTGATTTCATGACAATTTCTGATAATTTTCTTGTGCAATACACGCCATCTTGTGTTCTTATCCATTTCACTTTATTTGTTTTTCTGAACTTGTATTTCTTTCAAACATCTTCGTTGATTTTTTTTTCTTTCCATTTTTCTTTAGAGCTTCTTTGTCTTGTGGAATCTGTGTTATTCTAATATACCCCCCTTGAGTTTGTAATTGAGCCATTTAGTAGGTAGGAGTTGACATGGTTAGGCTGGTCTAGTTTTAAAATCCTACCTTACCCACCCAGTTTCATGTAAGGCATCACAAAAGCTTAACTTGATTTCGAATCCAGTTTTTATTAAAATTCCCTTAAAATTTGTGGGTTGGTCGGAGTTTTGAGTAATTTTTGGATCTTGCAAATCAGGAAAAGTTTTGATGCAGGGGCATTTAACAGTAAACGCGTTCTAGATGTATTAAAATAGAATTTTGACTTTTTCTATTAAAGTTTATTTATTTATTTTATTATTTGAGTTTTGATTTTTTCTATTAAAGTTTATTTATTTTTTTATTATTCGTTGGTTTGACTTTTTCTATTAAAGTTTATTTATTTATTTATTTATTTTTAAAGAAACTTTTTCTTTCTCTAAGTCTATTTAAACACAAGTTTAGACTCTTGTAAAACATTTAATTTTAGATTAATAATATTTTTTTCGTTTGAACTAAGAGGTATCCCTCTTTGTTAGCGAAATTCCTTCTCCTACGACTCTTTCGCTCTCCCTCTTTTCTAACTACGCACAATTAGCGCTAATTCAGCTATCCGTCTGCGTCAGTTGGTATCAGAGCCTTAGATCTATGGAAGGTCGACGAGGATGTAGTCGTGGTCGACAGGTTTCGATTGAGGAAGCTGCACCTTAGGATCAAAATCTCATAGAGACCATCGAAGATCTACGGAGGTAAGTCACGGAGCTAACCTAGTAGTTGCCCGCACGAGATTTAGATGATTGTGAGGTACTAGATCGACACTCTACCACGAGTCTTGATAATTCATATCATCGAGGTCACCATAGGCGTGTCGAACGAGATGGAGACCTTGGTTTTCGCGTTGATCTCCCCGAGTTTTTTTGACACTTTATATGCGGAAGATTTTATTGATTGACTTGATGACTTCTTATTTCGAGGACAGTGTATTCGATACACTGTAAAAGAAGAAGTAAAAGATTACTTCTTGAAAGATTTTACTAAAAGATGTATCGAATACATAAAGCTAGGGGATACCGATACTGGTTTGAATCTTTTACGGAACTTTATGTATTCGATACATCTTTTAGTAAAATCTTTCAAGAAGTAATGGAAGGATTTCGTCATGATTACATAATACTCGATGACTTCTTATTTCGAGGACTACAACTATACATTCTGGATTGTTCACTAAGATGGCAAATTTTCGAAGAATTACATAATGAGGGTCATTTCAACCGTGATAAGACATTAGCCTTCATATCATTGGATTTTTATTGGCCAAAATTGAGAAGTGACGTAACACATTTTGCGGCACGATGTTATATATGTCAACGAGTTAAGGGAATTCCCACTAACGCTGGTTTATATACTCCCCTACCTATTCCCAAATCTTCATGGATGGACGTCAGCATGAATTTTATACTTGCACTTCCCTGCACTCAGAGGGCGTCAAATTTTATTTTGGTAGTGGTTGACAGGTTCTCTAAGATGACTCACTTTTTGGCTTGCAGGAAAACTATGGATGCAATACGAATTGCTCATTTATATTTCAGAGATGTGGTTCGACTATATGACATTCCCCATTCTATTATCTCATATCGAGACACTAACTTCAATCATCAATTTTGGAAGTACTTATGGAGTAAAATGGGGACTAAGCTTAATTTCAGTAGCGCCTATGACCCACAGACAGATAGACAGACAGAGGTCGTCAATTGAAGTCTAGGCAACCTATTGAGGTGCCTAGTGGGATCTAAGTCAAAACAGTGGGATATGATGCTACCTCAAGCAGAGTTTGTCTATAATCGATCAAAGAACAGAACTATCAGATTTACCCCTTTCGAGATAGTTTATGGGTGGGATCCATCTGTCATCTTAGACTTAGCTCCCATCCCTCACATCAAACAACATAACCATAAAGCAGAAGAGATGACTAAGCACTTTCAAAATATCCAAGAACAAGTAAAGCAAGTCCTCAATAAAAGTAACGCTAAATACAAGGAGCAAGTGGATCATCATCATCGTCAGGTACTTTTCGATGTTGGAGATTTGATTTGGGTTGTATTAACTCGTGATTGCTTCCCTATTGGAGAATACAACAAGCTAAAAGAGCGAAGGTGGATCCTTGTGAAATCTTATAAAAAATCAATGACAATGCTTACTGGTAATGCCTCCTTAGCCACATGAAAATATCAGATGTATTCAACGTCAAATATTTACGTCGTTATACAAAAGGAGAAAAATCCACTTTGAACTTGAGGTCGAGTTCTTATCAACTCGGGGTGCCTGATGCATGGGTATCTAACGGTAAACGCGATCTAGATGCACTAAAATAGGATTTTGACTTTTTCTATTAAAATTTATTTATTTTTCGATCTACATAGGATTTTGACTTTTTCTATTAAAGTTTGTTTATTTTTTTTATAATTTGATCTAGATAGAGTTTTGACTTTTTCTATTAAAGTTGGTTTATTTTTTTATTATTCAATATAGATAGGATTTTTACTTTTTCTATTAAAGTTTATTTATTTCTTTATTTTTTATTTTTAAGATTTTTTTAAAAATCTATTTAAACATATGTTTAGATTCTTGTAAGATATTCTATTTTTGATCAATAATATTTTTTTCATTTAAACTAAGAGGTGTCCCTCTTTGTTAGCGAAACTTCTTCTCCTATTATTTTTTTGCTCTCTCTTTTCTAACTATGCACAATTAACATCTATTCCGTTATCCGCGTCCGTCAAGTTTAGTAGATTCATTTCTGGATCTATCACTCACTGAGGCAGCTACTTTCCATGAACACATTCACAATGCTATTATCTGTTCTCCTCGTTCCCATTAGCTGCTGTTGTCTTGACTTGTTCAGTTTTACCCAAGTGCGCATAATCTGCTGTAACTATGGACTTTGCCAAAGGCCTCTAAAGGTCTAGTTGATTGCTTTACCAAATCACCTCACTTCTTACTGGTCGAGAAAGATGAGCTCTCGAGCAATTAGCTTATCTGTATTGTTCTTGGTTCTTTTTTTTTTTTAATTTTTTGCTGTGTGTCAAGGATAATGGAGAGGCTGAAGATGAAGCGAGTTTTTTTTTTTTTTTTTGGATAGTTTGGGTGTTCGGATTTAGGGTTTCATTCGATTCAGAGCACAATTTATTTCTAATAGGATTTAAATCTTGGCCCTCGTATTTATATTTTTTTTTGAATGCTTTGCCATTGCACAACAACCTTGTGCTTAGGAATGTAGCGAAGAGAAAGAGAGGTCTTTAAATAAAAGATATAATTAAGGGAGAGCTTTTGTTTTGTTTTGTTTATTTTTTTTTTTGTTTTACTAGTATTAGATATCCAATCTTTAAGAAAATGTGGAATCATCACATTAGCATTAGCGGTTCCCCTTAGTTTCTGTCGAAGAGGAGAGTAAATCGGATGGGTATTAACGTAGACGATCTCATTCGGCATTTCAAGGGATCGAATTTCAATTAGTTAAGGAACAACTCAGGAGTTCCTGAGAATCTACGTGAATATTTTGCCACTACACTATAGTTCGAAGGCTAGATATCCGATCCTTAAGGGAGAGCTTTGGTACGGAGTGAGAAGTTATTTTTGTATTCATTATAATTATTTTATATTAAAAGGAAAGGGAGAAAATGAGCAAGAATTAGGAGGGCAACACACTAATTAGGTCAAACTTAAGTTACATCGAATTAGGGTGTCTTGGATTCAATCCATTTAGGATGATTTATATCCAATACAAACTCAACTAGGGTGTCAATTCTGAATCAATTTCAACTTTAAAGATAAATTTTAGATATAGACACTTTTATCTTTTTCATAATAAATTGTTGAAATTAGATTTATAGATTGAAAATTAATCTCCAAAGTTTTCATAACTCCAGAAAAATAGTTTTTCATAATTAAAAACCATCCTAATTTCAAAATAATTTGGGAATTGACATAATTCTTGAAGTTGATTTTTATTAGTCTTTTTGTTCATGATCCAAGAAACATAAACAGTCAAATTGTTCATTAATGATCATTGGAGGAGCGAACATTGACATCCGACTCGGAGTCCCTAGTAAGTTCGTCGAATTGAAAAAAAAAAAAAAAGAAAAGGAAAAAAAATGCCTATACCACTTATGGAGCATTGTGTACACTTCTTTACCGCTCGTCAGTGTCTTTTTGTTGTTAGTGATCAGCCTTGGAGCACATCGCCCAAGTTAAAGCTCATGCTATTTCTCATGGTCCTTCCAACCCCTCCACTGATGCCTTTTCTCATCATCGCAGTGAATTCGTTGTAGTCGATTTGCCCATCCTACCATATCACATTTAACAAAAATGCAATAAAACTTTATCAAGAAACTAAACCACAATAAATGGAAATGGAGTAGGAGGAGATACGGCTCACATTATTTTGATCTACTTCCTTGATCATCTCGTCGAGCTTGAAATCTTCGAGCCCAAATTGTTTGCATGCCTGTGAAAGTTCGTCTATCGTTATGTAACCACTTCCATCTTTATCAAAGAATGAGAAAGCCGACATCAAGTTCTCCTCTCTTTCCAATTTATTCATGTGCACTGTCGCTGCAAGGAATTCACCATAATCTATTGTGCCATTTTTGTCGATGTCAGCCTGCAGGCAACTCAATCAAAATTGGAGTTACAAAGATCACAATTAAGCGGAATACAGAACGAGTGTCGTTTAGGACCACCATTCGATAATGCAAAAGTGGCGAGTTAAAATTCGCTACTGTCAGTTGAATATCCATACCGCATCCATGAGCATTTGGATTTCAGATTCCATCAGCTCAGACCCTACTCTTCTTAAGCCTTCTTTTAGCTCTTCAAATGTAATGGTCCCGCTGTTGTCTGTATCGATCATTTTAAATAACTCTTTTAGACCTCCAATCTCTTCTTCGGAGAGGCTTTCAGCAATGACCTGTAGAAATTAAGAAATCATCAGTTGTAACAATTATTGATGAAAAAGATTGTCACTAATGCCAATTTTAGTGATGCATCAATTTTTTTCTCACTAATATATATATATATATATATATATATAATAATTTAAGACAACATTCTGGTTTAGTTACCGAGTATTATCTTGGTTATTTTGTTGATGAATGGTTCTATTTTAAATATCAAATAAAACTACTCTATTATTGTCAATTGATAGATAAAATTCATGTAGTCACTTCCAAGTTGCTTTCAAATAGCTGGTGGTGTTGCTGGTAACTTTTTGAAACTATTGCCAATGGTTTAAAATCTATTCTTATGAACTTTTGTTCTCGGACGATGCCTATGGGTTTCATATTGATAATTGTTGAATTAAACTTTGATTCAACAACAGTTACAGATATAAATTGTATTCTTTCAGTTGTCTTCTTCAATGATCCACTATAACGGTAAAGAATAACAAGTTGGGATATAGACTTTAAATTATAGCTCCACATGTATATAAGAAAGCCATGTGAAAGTATGACTAGGAGATCATTTCTAAAGCTTCAATCACAATTCTAGAATAAATGGATCTTTTATTAGGGTTGTAACATGCCTCAGTAGTCATACCTATGCTTAGTTTATTTAATGATCTTCGATTATGTTGCATACAAGTCCTATCAATTGGCAAAAACATGGAATACAAATGTCTGAATCATGGAATGAGAAATCATAGTTTATAGAAGGTTTCTTAATATTTACTAGGAAGTAGCATTATCACGGTTTCGAATGCTGTATAAAAATCTTAGTAGCTTAATTTATAGCCTGAAACAAATTCAGTGAAATTTTCTAGTTAGCTGAGGAGAACAAGATGCAAAGAACACATCAAAATGAATGTATTTTATCGATAATATAGTTACTCTGTCATAGGTATGAATCTGACGCATAAAGGATGCCAAAATTTAGATTTACCCGTAAAGCCATTTTCTTGAGCTTGTTCATTGCGGAGAACTGCTTAAGCCGTGATAGAACTGCAGAATCCAATGGCTTATCTGGTGCAACATTATCATCAATAATCCACGGGTGACCTGGAAGAAGAAACTCAAGCGTAAAAAAGAAATAATAAAAAAAAAATCATCAAATGTGTGTTCTTTCCCCCAACCCAACCCCCAACCCCCCCTCCCAATTTTAATGATAAAATTCTTCGAAAGATACTCACAAAGAACTTGATGTGCTGTAAATCTTGCCCTCGGATCTCTGTTAAGCATCTTTCTTATCAGATCCTTAGCGCTTTCAGATATTGTAGGCCATGGTTCAGTTTCAAAATCTATAGAACCCTTGATAATCTGTCTAAATATCCCAGCTTCAGTTTCTGGGAGCAAAGTAAAATACCAATATAAGCTGCTAAAATTTCATGAAATAAGTAATCACTTTGCATTATCAGACTGTAAAGGAAACAAATAAGACTACAAGTGATACACCTGCCCAGAAAGGTGGCACTCCGCTTAACAAAATATATAAGATGACGCCAGCACTCCATACATCTGCTTCTGGTCCATATAATTTACGCAAAACTTCAGGTGCAACATAATATGGACTCCCAACAACATCAGAAAATGTATCGCCTACAAGTCAAATAAAAAAACAGATTAAACATGTTTCCGTGTTATTTAACTACAAAGCTTTGGCTCAGCAAATGCTAACATCTCAAAGAAAATGATGCTATCAACAAAAAAAATAATATGTTGTTTCGAAAATTTTAAGGAAACTGGATAGGTATTCTCCACACATTCTGTCAAAAGGTCAAAAGAACAGGTGAAACAATTCACAAAATAGGAATTTGGAACTATTAAATTTAGCTGTGTAAAGACAGTGCAGACGCCACTGCATGAATGGAGAAGCTTTCATTAGAGAAAATATAATGAGAAAATGCTCTCAAAATCTCTAGACCCTAATCCAAAATGCAATACTTGGCAACTAATCAACAAATTTCAAAATGAAATGTTTCACACATAAGCTGAGTCAGTAATCAAGAATAATCCTCGTGTTAGTCAAAATATGCTACTCTCTCATAGTTAGAATAATTGATCATTGGATTATTTAATTTACTGAGGAATCAAATATTCACTTCTAGCACAAAAAAAGATATCGGCACTCTATAATATAGAAGATGTGGCTCATTAAAGCAACAAGATCTACTAATCAGAAAACAATAGTTGTACATGGTGAACTTCCTTATGAACTAGTATTGATATCCAAGCAATATTTCAAGCAACAATCAAAGAGAGATAACATCATGGAATCCACTATCTAGTCTATAATTGCAAACTTTCATGCAATGAACTTTGAGATTATGTAGATCCGTCTTATACCTCCATTTTTTTGCATATTTGAAACAGACATAAGAAACCATATAATTAGCCAATTGTTTGTGAAGTTAGAATCATGCATTCTATGAGTACAGTCTTAATGAAACTAAACGTAATGAATACAGGAATCTGCACTTCTATAATGAACTTCAACAAAAGGCCATTCATTATCTCAAACAAACTTATTCAATTAAAAAATGTGATGAAATCAATTAGATTGCTCCTTTTGGGTTTCTTATATTAGGGCAAAACACAGTGCCTTAATTTAGGTAGAGAAAGAGTTTCTTTCATGATCATAGACAGGCCTTGCACAATCAAGAATAAGGAGAAATGATAGAGATTGTAGGTTCCAATAAGGAAAATAAGAAAAGAGAAAAGAAAGAAGAAGAATGAGACCTGGCTTGTAGAAGACAGAGAGGCCAAAGTCGGTGGCTTTGAGCGCCGCGTCCTCGTCGGTGCTGGCAAACAAGAAGTTCTCCGGTTTGAGGTCCCGATGCATCACCCCTAGCGAGTGGCAGGCCTCCACGACCCCCACGATGGTCTTGATCAAATGCGCGGCCTTCCTCTCGCTGTAGTGGCCCTTGAGGATGATCCTATCGAAGAGTTCCCCTCCGGCGCACAGCTCCATGACCAGGTGCACAAAGAGCGCGTCTTCGAAGGTGCCTTTGATCCTCACCACATTGGGGTGCTCAGACAGGTGGTGCATGATCTGGATCTCGCGCCACACGTCCTCGTAGTCGTCGCGGCACAGGAGCTTGCGCTTGGGGATGGACTTGCACGCGTACTCCTTGTCGTCGTTCTTGTCGACGCACAGGTACGTGGTGCCGAACTGTCCCTGCCCCAGCTTCTTCCCGATGCGGTAATGGTCGCGCAGATTGGGAGTCTTGTAGGGGAGCACGGAGGCCGGCTTGGAGGAGCGACGGGGAGGCGGGTCGGAAGAGCCCGGCTGACTCATCGGTGAGATCTTTCTCTTCCTCTCAAAAGTTAAAAAAGAAAGCGAAAAACAACAAAAATGAGGAGGATTGCCGAGCGAAAAAGGGGATCTTTAGGGGCGGATCATCAAAAAAATTGCATCTTTTTTATCATCATCGAGGAAACCGATAGAAAAAGAATTCCGATCGTGCGTTAGGAGAAGAGTCGGAATGGTAAATGCCTGCAGTTCGACAAAAGTTAAGAAAGGAGTCGAAAGATGCGTTTGGGATGGAGATGCGATTATTAGGCAAGTTTGAAACGCGCATTGATGGAGGCGAGAGGAGAAGAGTCGGGTTGGGAGGAGGAGAATGGAGATAGCGCGAGACATGGAGAGGTCATCCCGTTTCCATTTGGTAGCGAGATCGATGTCTCTCTTCTGCACTATTTTTAAGCTGCTGCTTGCTTCGTCGTCTCGTTCGGCCACGAACAGTCTCAGGCCAATCGCCAAAAAAGGGAAAGATTTTTCTCTTTTAATGTCTTTTATTTATGGTTATATACATGAACGACGCTTTATGGTCTGTCCGTGTTTGTCGATGTGGCGGGCCATCTTGTCTCGCCCACATCACGTCTTGCAAATTTCATTTTTTACGTTTCTCGATTTCGATTTTTCTCGCTTTTTCTATTTTGCTGTCGCAATATGAGCTTTTCCTCTTTCTTTTTATTTCCTTCCCGATGCTAGATTTTCTTCTCCGTCGTGATTCTGGCCTCCTGCCTCGTGCTCTAGCCCTCACCTTCGAGCTTCGCCTCCCCGTGCTACACCCCTCGTCGCAACCCCTTATCGTGCGGTCGCGAGCAATCCCTTGTCGTGACGGTCTCACTGCAGGCCTTACAAGGCTCTTAGTTTACCTACTTTATACATTTCTACTTCTTCGATTGATGTAGTTATACTACAACGCATTGTGGTGTACTGTGGTAACTTCTCTTTTTATTCCTGTCGTTACTTTGGTCTAGTAACTGTTTTGCTGACGTTAATTCACTTTATTTTTTTTAGGAAACAACCATCTAGTTGACGTAGTCTTCTGATGAATCTGATTGACGCGAAAGCATTTACTATTTTTCCAACTTGCATCTTCTCACTTTTTTTAAAAAAATTTCTTATGATAAATCATCTTTCAGGTGAGATTATCATTGGGTTTTTTTTCCTTAGCTAATATGCCTTTAAAAATTCTCATCATATTTTAATTAACGTAATGAACCTTCTTTGAATTGATTTGGGCAATTATTATAACTTATCTAAGACTGTGACATTAATCATGAAGCATAGGGAAAATAACAGTTGAATTTCTTAATATGAGCCATTTTCTGTATGCATATGGTCGCCATATGTCGGCATTTGAATGTCATATTTTTCGACATAACTACCAGGTGGTGTAGTGAGTGAATTTATTAATGAGTAGTCAGTTGTAGATTGGATTTCTTCCATATCATCTACAGAGATAATTGAGTATATGGAGGAGGTATCTGAAATATCTTATTTGTTGGTGCAATCGGCCCAGGTCACGATTGACCAGAACTCGAGTTTGACTCGAGAGATGTTTTGATGTTAGACAAAAACATATGACAATGTAATTGTCATGGTAAAGTCCAAGTCATGAGTACTTGACATGGAAAGTCCAAGTGGGACACTTGATATTTGGGAAAGTCCAACATGGGTTGGCAAAGGAAAGTCCAAGCATGGATACTTGACATGGAAAGTCAAAGTGGGACACTTGATAATTTGGGAAAGTCCAAGTTTTGAGTACTTGGCACAAGGAAAAGTCCAAGCATGGGTCTTGGCATGGAAAGTCTAACATGGGTTGACAAGGGAAATTCCAAGCATGGGTCTTGGCATGGAAAGTCTAACATGGGTTGGCAAGGGAAAGTCCAAGCTTGAGTCTTGACATTTGAGAAGTCTAAGGGGTTTGATATTGGCGGCGTAAAGTCCAAGGGTGGAGTCTTGGCAGCATAAGTCCAATGGTTGGCGGCGTAAAGTCCAAGCGGAGTCTTGGCGGCATAAGTCCAATGTGCCTTGGCGGTGTAGACATCGTTAGCATGACATAGCCGATGGAAGCACCTGAAGGCTAGCGCGATGGATGAACAAGTCATGGATGACTTGGAGGGTTCCGAGAGGCGTGAGACTGATGAAGGTGGCTAGAAGGCTTAGGTCTAGGCTAAGGGTGGTCTAGCAAGTATGGGGACACCATACTTGGGTTAAAACCTCATCTTTGAGGTTGACAATCGACTGACATTATGGCCGGTTCGACTGCCGAGAGTCGACTAGAGCTCGAGGCTGAAATTGCCTTAGCGATGACCGCTCATTGGGCGATTGGTTGCGATCGTATCATGGATGACAATGACCGCCATTGAGTCTGCGAGCAGAATGCTCCTTAGCCGATGCGTCGGCTCGCGATTGTAGTCATCCGCAATGTTGATATGATCGCTAAGAGATCCGTTGGAACTTATCCAACGTGGATTGAGCCATTGTCTCACAGCTACAGTGTTGGCAGTCGACTAGGGACTTATGACAGTCGACTGCCAGACGGAAATCCAGCCCGACGCAGGTTAAAAAGGGGAGCTCGTGGAGAATTTCGGCGTTGGTTCTTTGGGAGCTTTCTTGGGGCGATTTGAAGGCGATTTGCAGGTACATTTCAGGGCCCTTCAACCTCATCCAAGCAACCAACAAGCAAAGCGCTAAAACCCTAGTTTTGTAAAGTGTTCTTTACATTTCCTTGTATTTTGCTTGTATTTTCGTGTATTACTTTTATAATCTGTTGTAAGAGGTTTCTCCGCCTCCGACGTGTTGTCGAGAAGGAGTTTATTATGCTTAGTGGTGTTTGTGGCATCGCTAGGGTTCGTACGAACCCTAGCCGTGGAGTAGGAACTGTTCGGTTCCGAACCACATTATATCTCGTGTTGTGCTTGTGTTCTTGTTGTATTTTCATTATTGTTTATTCCGCTGCGTACTAACAAGAATTGTAGTAAGCAAACGCGAACGAATTCCATCATCGAACGAGCACGCACTATTCACCCCCTCTCTAGCGGCCTCAAATCTCCTACAATTGGTATTAGAGTTCGGGACTCTTCTACGGATTAACCGCCGGGAGCTAAAGAAGCTAGAGGGAAGATGGAAGTTCAAGAGCAACTAGGATGGGATATCAACACATCGATCTCTTACACCTTCTATGGACAAGAAGGGTTTAGGCAATGGAGCGCACAGACCGAAGACTTCTTAATGATGAGGGACTTTGAAGAGTGGTCCGTTTTGATGGAAGGGTTCCAATTTCCAAGAGGACCTAAAGGAGGGTTCCTCAAAATGAAGAAGTGGACCGAAAAACAACTCCGAGAATTCGAGAGGAGTAATAAGGTAATCAAATTTTTTAGTGATTTGATTCCTAATGATATCTTGTGTAGCCTAGGTGAATACAAGGATGTCAAGGAATTTTGGAATGAATTGGCAAAATATCATGAAAACCCTCAACCGGTCTAAGAAGAAGAAGAAGATGTAGAATGCTCATCGGTTCAATCGGAAGAGGCCGAAGAAGCAAGCTCTTCCTCACAAGCAAGTGAGGATTCGGAAGTTGAAGAAAAATCAACATCCGAATCGAAAAAGGTGGAAGAAGTGGAAGAAGCACCCACTTCTTGGATTGAGGAGGAGAGACCATCCTCAACACCGGAGCAAGAGAAAAGTCAAGAAGAAGCTTCTACTTCTGGTCAAGAAGAAGAGCAAGTTCAAGCTTCCACCACGACCCTAGGTAACTCAAACATATCAATTTGTAATAAAAATCATATCATATATTTTGAGTGTAGGGAAGCCGGGCACTATAAGAGCAAGTGCCTAAAGAGAGTAAAGAAAGCTCCTCCGGCGCCAAAAGTCAATGAAGCCGGTGTTCCAGCTAAGAAAAGCAAGGAGCAAGTCATTTGCTTCAAATGTCGGCAACCGGGACACTACCGGAATCAATGTCTAAAGGGGGAAAAGAAAGGGGAAAATGGAGCATCACATGTAGGGGGAGCTAAGGCTAACCCTAAGGTATATTTTAATAATGCTCTTTCTAATTCTTATAGTCAAAAGAATGCTAGAAATAATTTTAGCAATCTTGCTATTTATCAAAAAGAGCATGCTAGAAATAGAGAATATTGCTTAGGAGCTAAGAAAGTCAACCTTAGGAAGAAGGAGAAATTTGAGACTAATGTCCCTAAAAATAATTTACCTAAGGACAAACCTAGGTTAAATAACTCTAGATCAATTTTACCTAGGGAGACCATTAGAAAGATACAAGAGCATCTAGGTCTCAACTCTAAATGGACTAGGCATATGCCTAGGAAGTCCCATGCCCAAGAATCTAATCAAAAATCAATTGGACAATTAGAGTTAGAAAATCAAGTCTTGAGGTCAAGACTTGAGAAATTGGAAAAGACCCTTAGGAACATACAAAATCAAATTCAAGGGTCTAATGGTCAAAGTCAAGGGTCAAAATCTCAAAGTCAACATCTAGGACCCAAGAAACAAAAGTCAATTAAGGGCAAGAAGGGTTTGGGTCACAAACCTAAGCCTAAGATGACTTATCATAATGTTCTATTTGACTATGGAACTAAATCTAGGTCTAGGAAGACTAAGGTTACTAGGAAAGTTATCCCTAAGAGTAACCAAGGTTTGTGTCTAGTGGCTAGGATTTCTAGGAAACCTAGGGTGGCCACTAAGAAGGTTGCAAGGGGAGTTACCTCTAGAGTCAACCTAGGTAAGACCACAATGACCAAGGCTAACAAGCCTAGGAGGTGTTAGTAATATATGAGAGATGTCCTAAGGCAATCGCCTTATGTATGAACCATTTATATGATAAATGAAGATTCACTATTTGAGTATACATGTTTTATGTATTTGATTGGATCTTAAACTCATTTACTGAATGTCCACGATACGATTCACAGCATGAGAGAATTTGTGAGTGGATCACAACTAGTGAGTATCTCTACATGTGTAATTGTGATGTATCGGAATTATCCCTAGTCGATGAATTGATGGATTTGGACACCCTCAATTTTGTCGAGACTAGCACGAGGTATACTCCTTGGTGTATCCAAGCAGCTGATTCTCACTGGCTGGAGACATAGTGATGTCCGGAGTTAATCGTGGATGCTAGTTATGGTAACTAGTTCATTGGAGTGACCAGCCATAAGACTTCATATGGTTCTCTGCATATATAGATATGTCAATGAAGTTCTTACTGTGGCTTAAGTACGATGTTCCTTTGACTTGCGGTATTCAAGTCATCTTGATCATGGAGACTTATGCTTTGACATCTTAAGCAAACATCTCTAAGGAGATGTGGACCCGGGATGATTAGGTATAAGTCGAAGTGATCGAAGGTGTTTGAATAGCCTATAAAGGATTCACCACTCCTTGCGAGGAGATGTATATCCATGGCCTCTCGTCGGATTGTTACTAAAGTCTTTGGCCAAAGCATTACATGTTTAGAGTAAGGTACTCTTCGATACATGTGGAGTAACTAGAATCCGTAGGACGAGGAAATGATACTTGGGCTAGGTGTGACGTAGTCAGCCTAGTGGGGATTGACACAATAGACCATGTCCTGAACCAAGTGGGTATAAGATGAGTGAAGGGAATGGGGCACGAATCATTCGAGCTACTGAAGGGTTTCAGAAATAGTTCTGGATCAACCGTTGATCTTTTCGGTTAATTGGGGATCATGATGTACTACTAGGTGCCACTCATGATCGTTCTATAATTAATGGTTAATTATAGACGACCAACATAAACCGAGAACCTATTTGGTTACACGCACAACGAGCGAAATCCAAAGGATTTAAAACGAGCTTGAGAATGAGATTCTCAGACCGAGAGAAACTAGGTTTGGTTGGACCAAACATAAAGTGAGCATGAAATCGTTTCAGTCGCAATGGAAGCGTGGATGGGCCGTGTCTTATGAAGACATAATGGATGAACCAAAATGGTTTGGTTCTAATCCAATGGAGGAGAATAAACCAAAGGGTTTGGTTTATTTTAAACGAATGAACCAAAAGTTGGTTCGGTTCGTTTTAACTTAAAATAAACCATCATGGTTTGGTTTATTTTAACTTATCTTAATGGAGCGGGTTAACGGGCCTAATGGTTATGATCCAATAACCATTAAGAGAATTAGTTCTCTATAAAAGAGGGCTTAATGGATAATTAAGCCCTAATCCAAAACCCTAGTTGGAGTTGCCGCCCAACCTAGTTGTGCCGCCCAACCTAGGTGTGCCGCCCAAGCTCCTTGGCCGCCCAGCCCCTTGTGCCGGCGTCCAGCTCCTTGTCGGCGACCAAGCTTCAGCCGGTGATCCTCCGGCGACCCTCTGGTGATCTTCCTAGGCCTCGGTGAAAAGGTGAGCACTTGGATTCCTTGGTTTTGGCCGGCGCCTACTCCTCCACCAAGCTGTCCAGTTTTCTGGACAGCTTCTTCTCCTCTCGTCGGAGCGTCGTTTGGACGACGGTTAGAGCTCCGACAGCGGATAACTTATCGGGGATTCGATCTCCGGTAATCCTCTGAGGTGGAGGACGAAGGATTCGTCAATCAGTTGACGAATACCTCTCCGGAGAAGCGAGTTTTGAGGACTCGTTTTGGATCCGAATTTGGATTTGGATCGTGATCATCTCTCGATCACGTCGTCTTCAACACGAGGCTAGTAACCCGTACGAAGATGAAGCTCGTGACTTAGCAAAGTCATCCCGAGGAACTCGGCGTGGATACGGATAGAGACGATTCTAGCGAGGATCGTTCCGGTTGATGCCGTTCCCGCTACACGTCATACGAAAGGTATAACGTAGATAAATTTCCTTTTATTGCAAATTTAAATTTACGGTTATGTCTACACTTGTTGTAATATGCATGCGTGTGTTGTGTGTGTTGTAATAAATATAGATTTATTATTTTTAATTGCTTCCGCTGTGCTCATGTTTACGAAACATGATCGAACACACACGCCTGACTGAGGAAACCCATGATTGGTATCGAGCCCAGGTTGTGTTTCTGACATAATCGTAAAATGGTTTTCGATAGTCATAATGTATTTCTGGAAATTTTCTAATTTTGGAAATTTAGAAGTATTTATGGAAATTTTTCAATTTTGGAAAGTCTAGAAGTATTTATGGAAATCTTCCACTTTTGGAAAGTTGGAAGTATTTATGGAAATTGATATTTTCCATAAATAAAATATTTGATTAGATTCTGGAAATTTGTTTTCTAATTTAATCATGATTTGATTTGGGAAATCAAATCTTAAAATATTTTATTTCCATACGTAGTTTTAATGATTTAGGAAATTGGTTTCCTAAATAGATTTTCCTTAATCAAATAATTCCATGAATAAAATATGTGATTAGATTTGGAAATTTGTTTCCTAATTTAATTATGATTTGATTTGGAGAATCAAATCTTAAAAATATTTTATTTCCATAAATAGTTATGACATATAAGGAAATATATACATGACATAATTGTATGCCATGTAATTGCTTTAGATGCATAACATTATGCCATGCGTGTCGTGACATGTAGATGTATGCCATGTATGCCATGCCATGTAGATAATAGTTATTTGCATGCAAAGAGGATGAGACATAAAACCCTTAAACAATATTAAAGCCTACACCTTCCATTAATATGGTTAGAACCGAGTTCCGCTTTCTTGTTTGGGTTGTTGGACTCTCTCAAGCCGGCTCGAACAGAATATGTTCAAACCATAGAATAGTTTAATACTAATATGGTAAGAGTCGAGAGGTCAATCGTTAGCTTTGGTTGTTGGACTCTCTCAAGTGGGCTAATTGGTTGAATGCGCTCTAACCATATTAAAACTATTTCCGATTAATGGGTTGGCTTTAACTGAGCATCGGCTTGTTGGACTCTCTCCAAGGTCGATGTAAAGGGAGGTGAAGTTGGGTGCTATGCATATGATGCATACTTGTTAATGTGTTAACAACCCGATGTATGTGTGAACATTCAATTAGTTGATAGCACATTGTGATAGTTGCATATCGTGATATGCAATCGGTATAGTTGATACCTACCGTCGTAGTTATGAATGGCTTGTTGGACTCTCTCAAGGTTGTTCATAACTATGATGGATATCAGCCATTCGGAGATGGACCTACGATCTCGAAGTGATTTTGGGGTTTTGAAATTCGAAAAATGAATGGGATTTATAAATGTATATTGATGCATTTTAAAATCATCTTTCTCATATATGCTCATTTTGTATTTCTAGGTCAATAAATTGATCATAGCGTCTTTGAATTTGCGCACTATTTTGGATTGAACAAAGTAGGGCCTAACTTCTGGGTGGCTTAGAAACACGAGAATTGTTCTCAAGGCGGAAAAGCTTGCATATGTCCTTGAAGAGCCTCTTCTCGGCCGTCCTAAGGGCGATGCAACTAGACCAAATGTTGGTCTATCGAAGCATGTGGCGGTCGGTGGCGAGTTGCATCATGCTAGCGGCGATGGTACAGTGCGCATATGGATGCTAATACTATGGTCTTCCATCTTCATGAGTTGTTCGATGAGCAAGCGAGATCCGAAAGGTTCGAGGTCTCTAGGCTCCTCTTCACCACGAAGATGCAAGAAGGTTCATCTGTAGTGCAGTTTGTGCTAAAGATGAACGGGTACATCGAGCGGCTAGCTACCCTCGGTTTTGTGATGGATCATGAGTTAAGTATTGACTTAATTCTGTATTGTTTGCCCAAGAGTTTCTCGCAATTTGTGATGAACTATCGGATGAACAAATTGGAATCCACCGTTCCCGAGCTCCTCAATATCTTTGAAGGCTGTGGAGCCTTACGTGAAGCATGAGAGAAAGGCGGTTACATTAGTTGATTCCTCAAAGAAAGGTTCTAAGAGGAAGGCAAAAGAACAGAAGAAAGGAAAGAACAAAAGGCAAAGAAGGCGGAACCAACGCAAAAGGGCACTTGCCATCACTATGGCAAGGAAGGCCACTGGCGAAGAAACTGCAAGATTTATCTTGAGTCCATGAAGAAGAAGAAGGCATCCGATGCCCCATCCTCTTCAGGTATCTTCGTTATTGATTGTCATTCTATTTCCTTGGACACTTGGGTATTGGAATCTTTGGGTGTAGCTCACATATATGTAATGACATACAGGGGCTAAGGAATAGAAGAAGACTTGTCGAGAGAGTCAAATTTGTGAGTTGGCAATGGAGCAAAGGTTCTTTGCAGTCGCATCGGAACTTATTCTTTGAAGCTCCCTAGTGGACTAGTCTTAGAACTGGACAATTGCTATTATGTTCCTTCTCTAATAAAGAACATTGTTTCTATTTCCTGTTTAAATAGAAATGGTTTCCATTTGACGTTTAGTAACAATTGTTGTTATATAACTTTAAATGGCGTACTTTATGGAACTGGAACCTTGAGTAATGGCATTTATCGTTGGGCGTATCGGTGACATTTTCAATATCGAAGCGAGCAACACGCGTGCTCGAAAGGATAATCAAATAGACTCCTATATGTGGCATTGTCGTCTTGGCCATATAAGCAAGAAACGCATGTCCGAATTACACCGATGTGGAATTCTGGAATCGTTTGAATTGGATTCATACGATACATGCGAATCATGCTTAAAAGGCAAGATGACTAAGTTACCTTTTACTGGAAAAGGTGAACGAGTGGGAGAGTTACTAGGTCTAATACATAATGATGTATGTGGACCTATGTCAACTCAAGCATTAGGAGGCTATAGCTACTTCATTACCTTCACCGATGATCACTCACGGTTTGGGTATGTGTTCTTGATGAAACACAAGTCTGAAGCCTTTGAAAGGTTCAAAGAATTCAGAAATGAAGTAGAGAAACAACATGACAAGAGTATTAAAATACTTCGATCGGATAGAGGTGGTGAATACTTAAGTCAAGAGTTTCTTGATTATCTAAGAGACAATGGCATATTGTCTCAATGGACTCCGCCCTATACACCACAGCATAATGGTGTATCTGAGAGGCGTAACCGGACCTTGTTGGACATGGTCAGGTCAATGATGAATCATGCAACTCTTCCCAAGTCCTTTTGGGGCTATGCACTTCAGACAGCTGTTTACTTGTTAAACAGAATGCCAACCAAGGTAGTCTCAACTACTCCATATGAGATATGGAATAGTAAGAAACCTCATGTATCTTACTTGAAGATATGGGGTTGTCCTGCTTATGTGGAGCGGACTGTATCAGACAAATTGGATGCTAAGTCTGATAAATGTCTATTTATTGGATACCCTAAGGAAACAAGGGGTTACCAATTCTATCATCCTGTGGAACAAAAGATGTTTGTTTCAAGGCATGCTGTGTTTCTAGAGAAAGAGTTTCTCTTGCAAGAAAATAGTGGGAGTGTCGTCGAGCTTGAGGAGGCTCGAGAGACTCAAATAGACATTGACGAGATACCTGGTGAAGCACAACAGCCGACAACTCATAGTGATGAGCAATCGGCTGGACCTATTGTAACACCACATCTTCGTAGATCTGGTAGAACACGCAATATTCCTGAGAGATATGGATTTCTCGTAAGCGAATCGAATGACGTGTTACTCATTGATGATGAGGAGCCTACCAGTTATGAAGAAGTGCTGACAAGTTCAGAAAGGGATAAGTGGCTTGGTGCCATGAAGTCGGAAATGGATTCCATGTATGAAAACCAAGTTTGGAACTTGGTTGACCCACCAAGGGATAAAGCCTATAGGGTGCAAGTGGGTTTTCAAGAAGAAAACCGACATGGATGGTAATGTGATTACCTATAAGGCTAGATTGGTGGCGAAAGGATATCGTCAAAAGCAAGGTGTTGATTATTGCGAAACCTATTCGCCTGTAGCTATGCTTAAATCCATTCGGATGCTCCTGGCCATAGCGGCTCATTATGATTATGAGATATGGCAGATGGATGTGAAAATAGCTTTCCTTAATGGAAACCTGCTCGAGGACGTGTATATGATACAGCCTGAGGGTTTCACATCGGTTGATAAAACCAAGGTATGCAAATTGCGACGGTCCATTTATGGATTGAAGCAAGCATCCAGGAGCTGGAATATCCGTTTTGATGAGACAATCAAAAAGTTTGATTTCTCACAAAATCCAGACGAACCTTGTGTGTACAAGAAGGTTAGTGGGAGTGCAGTCGTATTCCTAGTATTGTATGTCGATGACATACTACTTATAGGAAACGATGTTTCAATCTTACAGTTAGTGAAGGTTTGGTTATCCAAGACATTCTCCATGAAAGACCTGGGAGAAGCAACCTACATCCTCGGGATTAAGATCTATAGAGATAGATCGAAATGGTTGCTTGGTCTTTCGCAGTCTACATATATAGACCGAGTGCTAAAGAGGTTTAGCATGTCAGAATCCAGGAAAGATTTCCTACCCATCAGGCATGGGGTACACCTTTTGAAGTCTATGTGTCCGCGCACAGAAGACGAGAGGATTTGCATGAGTAAGATTCCCTATGCATCCGCAATAGGATCTATCATGTATGCTATGTTATGTACGAGGCCCGATGTATCGTATGCTCTGAGTGTCACGAGCAGATACCAGTCCGATCCAGGAATGGATCATTGGGCGGCTGTTAAGACGATCCTTAAGTACTTGAGAAGAACTAAGGATGTGTTCCTAATATATGGAGAAGGGGACATAGTGATACGCGGGTATACGGATGCCAGCTTCCAGACAGACAAGGATGATTCCAGGTCTCAGTCTGGATACGTGTTCACCTTGAATGGGGGCGCAGTGAGTTGGAAAAGTTCCAAACAAGAGACTGTAGCGGATTCTACCACTGAGGCAGAATACATTGCAGCTTCGGAAGCAGCAAAGGAAGCGGTTTGGATCAAAAAGTTCATTCATGAACTTGGTGTGATTCCGGCCATTGTTGAAGCAATACTGCCCATCGCGACAACAATGGAGCAATTGCGCGAAAGCGAAAGAGCCAAGGTCTCATCACGATTCCAAACATGTGCTTCGCCGCTATCATCTTATCAGAGAGATCATCAGTAGGAACGAAATACAAATCGAGAAAATTCCCACTGAAAGGAACTTAGCGGATCCTTTGACTAAGGCATTACCTCAAAGTAAGTTTGAGGGTCATGTTCGAGCTTATGGTATTGGATACCGTAGCGATTGACATTAGGCCAAGTGGGAGTCTGTTAGTAATATATGAGAGATGTCCTAAGGCAATCGCCTTATGTATGAACAATTTATATGATAAATGAAGATTCACTATTTGAGTATACATGTTTTATGTATTTGATTGGATCTTAAACTCATTTACTGAATGTCCACGATACGATTCACAGCATGAGAGAATTTGTGATTGGATCACAACTAGTGAGTATCTCTACATGTGTAATTGTGATGTATCGGAATTATCCCTAGTCGATGAATTGATGGATTTGGACACCATCAATTCTGTCGAGACTAGCACGAGGTATACTCCTTGGTGTATCCAAGCAGCTGATTCTCACTGGCTGGAGACATAGTGATGTCCGGAGTTAATCGTGGATGCTAGTTATGGTAACTAGTTCATTGGAGTGACCAGCCGTAAGACTTCATATGGTTCTCTGCATATATAGATATGTCAATGAAGTTCTTACTGTGGCTTAAGTGCGATGTTCCTTTGACTTGCGGTATTCAAGTCATCTTGATCATGGAGACTTATGCTTTGACATCTTAAGCAAACATCTCTAAGGAGATGTGGACCCGGATGATTGGGTATAAGTCGTGATCGAAGGTGTTTGAATAGCCTATAAAGGATTCACCACTCCTTGCGAGGAGATGTATACCCATGGCCTCTCGTCGGATTGTTACTAAAGTCTTTGGCCAAAGCATTACATGTTTAGAGTAAGGTACTCTTCGATACATGTGGAGTAACTAGAATCCGTAGGACGAGGAAATGATACTTGGGCTAGGTGTGACGTAGTCAGCCTAGTGGGATCGACACAATAGACCATGTGAACCAAGTGGGTATAAGATGGGTGAAGGGAATGGGGCACGAATCATTCGAGCTGCTGAAGGGTTTCAGAAATAGTTCTGGATCAACCATTGATCTTTTCGGTTAATTGGGGATCATGATGTACTACTAGGTGCCACTCATGATCGTTCTATAATTAATGGTTAATTATAGACGGCCAACATAAACCGAGAACCTATTTGGTCACACGCACAACGAGTGTAATCCAAAGGATTTAAAACGAGCTTGAGAATGGGATTCTCAGACCGAGAGAAACTAGGTTTGGTTGGACCAAACATAAAGCGAGCATGAAATCGTTTCAGTCGCAATGGAAGCGTGGATGGGCCGTGTCTTATGAAGACATAATGGATGAACCAAAATGGTTTGGTTCTAATCCAATGGAGGAGAATAAACCAAAGGGTTTGGTTTATTTTAAGCGAATGAACCAAAAGTTGGTTGTTCGTTTTAACTTAAAATAAACCATCATGGTTTGGTTTATTTTAACTTATCTTAATGGAGCGGGTTAACGGGCCTAATGGTTATGATCCAATAACCATTAAGAGAATTAGTTCTCTATAAAAGAGGGCTTAATGGATAATTAAGCCCTAATCCAAAACCCTAGTTGGAGTTGCCGCCCAACCTAGTTGTGCCGCCCAACCTAGGTGTGCCGCCCAAGCTCCTTGGCCGCCCAGCCCCTTGTGCCGGCGACCAAGCTTCAGCCGGTGATCCTCCGGCGACCCTCCGGTGATCTTCCTAGGCCTCGGTGAAAAGGTGAGCATTTGGCTTCCTTGGTTTTGGCCGGCGCCTACTCCTCCACCAAGCTGTCCAGTTTTCTGGACAGCTTCTTCTCCTCTCGTCGGAGCGTCGTTTGGACGACGGTTAGAGCTCCGACAGCGGATAACTTACCGGGGATTCGATCTCCGGTAATCCTCTGAGATGGAGGACGAAGGATTCGTCAATCGGTTGACGAATACCTCTCCGGAGAAGCGAGTTTTGAGGACTCGTTTTGGATCCGAATTTGGATTCGAATCGTGATCATCTCTCGATCACGTCGTCTTCAACACGAGGCTAGTAACCCGTACGAAGACGAAGCTCGTGGCTTAGCGAAGTCATCCCGAGGAACTTGGCGTGGATACAGATAGAGACGATTCTAGCGAGGATCGTTCCGGTTGATGCCGTTCCCGCTACACGTCATACGAAAGGTATAACATAGATAAATTTCCTTTTATTGCAAATTTAAATTTACGGTTATGTCTACACTTGTTGTAATATGCATGCGTGTGTTGTGTGTGTTGTAATAAATAGGAGTATTTATTATTTTTATTGCTTCCGCTGTGTTCATATTTACGAAACATGATCGAACACATACACGCCGTGGTGCCGGAAACCTAACAGGAGGGTCATTAGGAAGGTATCTAGGGAGGTTATCCCTAAGAAATACCTAGTTAACCCTAGGAGCTCAATAGGTTTTGGGTTCCTAAGAGCGTGATTGATTCACGCTAGATGGGTTTAGAGTGTGTCAACCTTGATTGGGTGGTAGTAAACTCAACCATGATAAAGGTGACACTTTAGGATTATTTTCAAGGTTATGGATACCTTGGAAATAAATTTTGATTATAATCCTAAAAAATTTTAGGATATGCCAATGTATTTTTGGAATTATGAAAAATCAATTAAATTGGCATGATTTAGGTTTAGAGGTTAGTGTGTCATTTTGGTTTTTTGGCATACTAGGGAGAAAAGTAGAAATATGGTAAAATATAATTAATTATATGAAATGGAAACTAATATTAAAATTTAGGTATTATTATACCTATGTATTTTATTTGTCATGTTTTGTTTTCCATATAACATGCCATGACATCATGTTTACTTTTATCATTTAAATGTCATGATCATGTTTAGGATTAACGATTAAATGTCATGTGTTTTTAGATTTCATTTTATTCCTTGACATCATGATTATGAGCATATGATTATTTATATCATCATTAATGCCATAATCATTCATGCATTTGATTAAAATTGAACTAAGGACAATGGCATGACTTGGAGTCTCATTTATAAGGGAATCAAGTAGGGTTGCCTTAGAAAATGCATGAAACCCTATATTAAATAAACCAAAACCCACATCTCACATTAAATTGACATGTATGTGTATGCTATACACCCTAGATACATGTGAGATGCTAAAATATGAGTTAAGTTCAAGATGCATAGTTTTTGCATCTAGGTGAACTAAAACTCATCTTATATGAGTGGTGGATCATTGGGAAAACTTGTGTGCAAGTCATGTACATAGAGCCCAAGGAATATGATCCAAAATAAGGTTTTGAAAATATTTTAAAATCATTTTAGAAAACCTTGGTGAAGCCTATCTTTTGATAGCAATCACCATTGATGAGATTGATACAAAGTGAGCTAAAACATTAAAGTTTTTGTTCACTTTTAGATTTTGTATCAATTTCGATATTTTATGGGTAAAATAATTTTTAAATATTTTTCACCCATTGTATTGACTATAAGTAATATACGTATTAAATTTCGTGTTTTTTTGATATACGTAGAATTACTTATGACTTTTTAAAATTCGATTCCGATAGCTGAAATTCGAGAATTTCAGTTATCGATCACGCATGATGGAAGGCGCGATCGTGAGTGACGATCGACATCGTAAGTAGTCATTGCCGCCAAGTTGATTTCGAGAAAAACAAAGTTGTTTAGCCCATGTTCAGCTATGGTAAAGGTTCCTAATCACTCCTAACCCTAGGATATGCTTTGGGAAGCATTAGAAAGGGTGAAAATCCATTAGATATGGGTTTGGAGAGGTGTTGGGTCAAAGTATCAAATTTAAGGGTGGAAGAGTTCATGTTTGAACTTAGAACCTTAATTTTGATGGTTTAGAGTTCCTATTGACTTAGGGCCTTCCCAAGGACATTGTTGGTGCAATGGTCAAGGGGGAGCAAGCCTTTAGGGAGAGTTATCCATCTTGGGATGATGGATGTGTTTCTCCTCTTGAAGGGGGAGAAGTTATTGGGAGAGTATCATCAATTGGAAAAATTGATGGGTTTTTGATACCCAATTTGGAAATTTGGAGAGTGAATAGGATTGCCTCTCTTAAGTGATATGAGACTTATCACTAGGAAGATGGTAGGCATCCTAGGTATTTTTGGACCAAGGGAGAGATTGTAAGATCTCATTGGGACATGAGACTTTGACCTCTTTGGAGAGATAACCTTTTTGATGTTAGTCAAAAAGGGAGAGAATATTTGGGGAAGAATATTTTGGAGAAGGTTAAATTACCAATTTGGGATAATTGGTAAGGAGTTTTTGAGTTAGATGGTCTAACTCAAATGGTTTATTTTGTTTGGTTTTTGTCAAACATCAAAAAGGAGGAGATTGTTGGTGCAATCGGCCCAGGTCATGATTGACCAAGACTCGAGCTTGGCTCGAGAGATATTTTGATGTTAGACAAAAACATATGACAATGTAATTGTCATGGTAAAGTCCAAGTCATGAGTACTTGACATGGAAAGTCCAAATGGGACACTTGGCATTTGGGAATGTCCAATATGGGTTGGTAAGGGAAAGTCCAAGCATGGGTACTTGGTATGGAAAGTCCAAGTGGGACACTTGGCAATTTGGGAAAGTCCAAGTCTTGAGTACTTGGCTTAAGGGAAAGTCCAAGCATGGGTATTTGCATGGAAAGTCCAACATGGGTTGGCAAGGGAAAGTCCAAGCATGGGTCTTGGCATGGAAATTCCAACATGGGTTGGCAAGGGAAAGTCCAAGATTGAGTCTTGGCATTTGAGAAGTCCAAGGGGTTTGATATTGGTGGCGTAAAGTCCAAGGGTGGGGTCTTGGCAGCATAAGTCCAATGGTTGACGGCGTAAAGTCCAAGCGGAGTCTTGGCGGCGTAAGTCCAATGTGCCTTGGCGGTGTAGACACCGTTAGCATAACATAGCCGATGGAAGCACCTGAAGGCTAGCGCGATGGATGAACAAGTCATGGATGACTTGGAGGGACTCGAGAGGCGTGAGGATGATGGAGTTGGCTAGAAGGCTTAGGTCTAGGTTAAGGGTGGTCTAGCAAGTATGGGGACACCATACTTGGGTTAAAACCTCATCTTTGAGGTTGGCAGTCGACTGACATTATGACCGATTCGACTGCCGAGAGTCGACTAGAGCTCGACTGCCACTTAGGGCTGAAATTGCCTTGGCAGTCGACTGCTCATTGGAGCAGTTGAGTTGAGAGCACAGAATGCTCCATAGCCGACTGGGCAGTCGGCTACGGGCGCTAGCAGTCGACTGCTAAGAGATCCGTTGGAACTTGTCCAACATGGATTGAGCTGTTGTCTCAGCTGATGTTGGCAATGATCGGGCCTTATGCGATCGTCGGGAAATCCAGGTCGCGTGGAAGGATAAAAGGATCTCGACGGGAGGGTTTTTGCACATGGTTTCTTGAGCATCCTTGGGGCGATTTGTTGCTGCAAATCAGAGTCTCCAAGTCCATTCTTCAAGCAACCAAAAGCAAGCAATCCAAAGCATTTGTAAAGTGTTTTCTTTACTTGTATTGCATTATATTCCATTGTATTTGCTTGTATTTTCATTTTATTACTGTTGTATACATTGTACGAGGTTTCTCCACCTCCGGATTGTTCCAAGAAGGAGTTATTACATAGTGGTGTGCTTGTGGCATCGCTAGGGCTCGTTTGAGCTCGATCCGTGGAGTAGGAACCGTGCGATTCCGAACCACGTTAAATATTTGTGTATTGGTGTGTTCGTATTTGTCTTACTTCGTTATTGTTTTTATTATTATCATTCCGCTGCGCATAACGAGTTTTGTAGAGACGAACGCGAAAGAATTCCATCATCGTACGAACACGTCGCTATTCACCCCCCTCTAGCGGCCTCAAATCTCCTACATTATTGTATTTCCAGAAGATCTAAATTAGTACATTGGACCAAAGTGGATTCCTTAGTGTATAGATTTTTTTCTATTGGGACAGGTTGAAGATAAATGTCCTGTTTTGTTACATGCGAAACAAGTAATGGTATTAGCATAAGTCTTTTTTGGATTAAATCGTCTAACATGTTTATTTTTGTTTAGGTAAGGTTTTTGGGCTGTGCTCTTTCTTAGATTGTATGTTCGTCTAGGTTTTCTTTTTGGTTTTGATGTAAATTTTCTATGTCTAGTATTGGCCCCATATTGTTGTGGCGTATATATGTGTTTATAGAAACCATATTGCTGGTGTTTCAAATGTTTTTGTATCTGTATAAACGTACATTTTTCTTTTAATTTTGCTATGATATGTTGAATTCGTACTCCTATGTTATTGTGAATGGGTGATATAGTCATGGCACTCCAGTCCTTATGTATTTCTCTTCCTAATTCTCCAGGTAGCTTACTAAAAAGTTTTTCTCCCAGCTCATTGCTATAGTAGTTCCCAGAGATGGCTGTCAGTGCAAAGAAATCATTGCAAAATTCTTTCACTCTACTCCAATCTAATAATTGTAATTGCTCTAGATCTCTCATTGCTTCTTGTTGTCTTATATTTAGTCCTGTATTAGAGTCTCTAGCGGTAATCATTGTATGCACCGCATAACAAAAATTGTGTATATTGTTTCCTTGGCCAGCTATCCTGGCTACTTCTTCAGAGAAGTTTTGTTTGAAAGATTCCTAGGAGGCTCATGCCACGTCTCTTAAATAGTTTTCTGCCACTCTAAGCATAGCCGCTCCGGTTTCTATATCCATTTCATGCTTAGCCGCGTAGTATCTTGCTACAGAGACTTTCCACTATTCAAGGTATAGGTCATGTAATTCTGGGTCACATTCTGTTATATTTAGTAATACGACATCTTTTCCAAAGAATGTTAGTTCTGGGGGTCCTCTACGACCAATGGTTTTTAGTAGTGGGTTATTGTTAGTATACGGGTTGACTGCAGTTCTAGGGGGATGTCCTTGACTATAGTCTAATGTCCTCATAGTACTTTCTGGGTATGTGATCTTGAATGGTCTTAAAGCAGAGGATTCTGCTGTATCCATTAAATTTACTTCTTTGTTTATGTTATTTAAGTTATTATTTGTCTTAGTATCTAGAGGCGTGTAGCCGGTGGAGTATTCTTTTGCTATAATATTGTTTTCTTCGTCTTTATATAACTTTACATTTTCCGGGAGGCCTTTGTGTATTTTATCAAACCATTCTAGTTCTTGTATTTCTATTTCGTTTAGGTGAGAGGCCATTTCTGCTGGTAAATAGACATATTCATTTAAGTCATCAAATGCTCCTCCTATGTTTACCAAGTTGATATTATGTCTTCTTTTATGTGTTGCTACTAATCGGAGGTGTTTCCGTCCAAATTCTCTTAGTTGTTGTTGAGCAATCAATAAGGGGTCTTGTTCCTCTAAAAATACAAGGTTGTGTTCTTGATTTTCAGTGTCTTCTTCCTCAATTAACCTATTGGGTGTATAGTTTATAAATCTTACACTTAGCTGTCCATTCCTATCTTTATACATTAATGATTCTGTAGGTTGTAGAAGAGTTGGTTGTTCTCCTTCTAAGTTAATTGTCCATTCTAGATTGGCTAGTTGTTCTGAACTATACTGTCTGGGTCTTTGAAATTGAATTCCCCTTGTACTAAGAGTCTCTATTATTCCATCTATTTGAATTTTAAAATTATTATGTATATGATTCATAGTTTTTCCCAGAAATATCATTTCCAGTTGGATATTCTTTCCTTGAAAATTTCCATATCCTTTCGCCTATATTACTATTTTAATATGGTTAGTAAAGTCTTTAATAGTCATGTTGAAATTAGGACAAATGTAAGTTATTCCTAAATTATCATTCACGTCTACTTCGGCTAAGCCAATAATGACTTTTTCTTTATCTGAAAATCTAGAGTCATATAAGACTATAAGGACCTTTCCTCCTATTTTTTGTCTTGTCATTCCTCTTAATCCAAAGACTATTAAGCCTAGATGTATATAGTGGTGTTTTAAGGTTGCTAATTGTCTTCCTGGCTAGTTAGTTATTAAATCTAAATGTTGTTCCTCACCATCTGGGAGATGTAAAACTTCTGTTCTTCGTTGCCTGTATATAGAAGTTGCTGATGTGAAATATGAAAATCTATTTCTCCCGTATAGGAGTCGCGGTTGTAGCATATTTAATTGTACATTAGAAAATATTTCTAAGTCTCGATCTATGTTTATTACTTCTTCTAATGTTTGGCTTAGACTAGGAAGTGTTCGTATGTTGTCCAGCCAAGAAGTACTAGAGACTGATCTTCTTCCACTCAGTGTTCTAGATGTTCCAGTAAAACTTTTTGTCCTTGTTTGACTCTTCAGGTTTGTATGTTAAAAATGTATATGTAGTAGGACGATATCTTATGATTTTTCCCGTAGATAGTTTCCCCAAACCTATATTTATATTTTCCAGAGCTGATTTCCAGTTATCTTCTATTGGTACTTTAGAAAACTTTTGTTCTAAATCAAATAATTTTCCTTCCAATTTAGTTATCCTAAAATGTAGGGATGTTAATAAGGCTATTATAGTATTATTTTGTTGTACCTGAATTTGATCACTTTTTCCTGGTAGCTCTGTAGAGGAATAATAACCGTCTTCCTTAGTTTTTGTATATTTTTGTACATAGTCTAAGGCTTCATCATAATGGGTATTTTCATAAATATGTTGGTTCATTTAATGAGTAGCGCATTTATTTGTTCTTGTAGAATCTTGAATTCTGCTTCTATTATTAGCAAGAAACTTTTTACTTTTGCTAAAAGATCTTTATGTTGGATTTCAAAAGTATGTGGTTGGTTTTCTCTAATTATTCTTGTAAGGTTTATTACGTCACTTCTCTTTGGTAGATTTATGAAATTTACTTGAGCAACTTTGGAGTTAAGACTTTCTTGTGAATTCTTTAGATATATTATATTTTGCTTTATTTCATTAAGCTGGATCTGTTGTTGTCTTTGATTTATAAGTACAGTTTCCAGGACGTGATGTATGTCTCTAAACTTAGTTTCTGATGAAAAACTCTGTCCTAGTAGTATGTCTATTATGGAGTTCAGGTGTGGGTTATCAGAATGTAAGGAGTGAGTGGAGTCCTTAGCGTGTATATAGCAGCTATGTTGTCTTTTGTCTAATGTTTTTGTAGTTCGCGGCAGAGGGATAGATAAATCAAGATAATCAAATTTAGCTAGAGACTGCATACATTTTTTTCAAGGTCCTAGGTCTTAAGGCTCTGATACCAAATTTTTGTGTTTATTTTTTTTTTAAAATCGGGTGCTAAAGTAATCAGGTTATAGTAATCGGGTTCTACAGTATTTTGCTGTAGTGTTTTGCTATAGTGTTTTTCTACAGTGTTTTGCTATAGTAGTACATATTCATAAACAAGAAAAATACATACAGAAAGCAGAAAATTTGAGAGGTAAAAACTTAGTTAATAAATGTTTCTAGGAACGTAGAGAGAGAGACTTTGCTTCTTGTCTTGATCTCTTCTTCCTAGTGAGCCTCACCTGGTGCCATATTACCTTGCCCCGACTTTTAGAGGTTTATCCGTTGCCTCTATCTGCACAGGTCTTACCAGGCTTATGGCAACAGTTACCTTCCCAGGGGAAGGAAAAGGACTGAAGGATCGAAGGAGATCAAGAGAAGAGGTGCATAGTTTCACTCAATAAGTTCTCAGAAACACAGAGAATATTTAGCCGTTCATGGCTTTAATAACGATGATATTAAAGATGATATAATGTATAAAGGACCAATAAGACTCTCTTTTTTTTAATAAGAACTTACAAAAAATAATACAGAAAATAAAAACTTACAGAGGGACTGGACTCTTGACTCTGGACAGAAAACACTCAAGCTCACAAACTAGTAAAAGAAAACTTCTCAAAGGATAGATGGGGATGCATTTGGCGGAGAGACTGGGGGTCTCTTTATAGGAGGGAAAGAAGCTGGTATCCCGTGGGTGCTAGGACACATTAAGTGTTAGTGGAGATATTGTTGGGGATCGAAACGGCCGGCTAGAGGGGGGTGAATAGCCCTTTGTCGTTTGGTGGCAGAATTCGCTCGTTCTCGTTGCGTTGCTTGTCTACGATTGTTGTTAGCGCAGCGGAATAACAATAATAATGAAACTAACAACAATACACAATCACACAACACAAGATATACGTGGTTCGGAACCAAATGGTTCCTACTCCATGGGCGAGTTCACCGAGCTCTAGTTATGCGCACGACACTAACTAAACTCCTTCTCGACTACACGTCGGAGGTGGAGAAACCTCTCACAAGCAATTACAACAGTAATATACAAATACAATACAAAAGAAACACTTTTCACCGATTGCTTTTGATCACTTGTTTGTTGCTTGATTTGATTGGCTCTTGAAGGACTGGAATGCAGCAGCAATTCCCCTCCAATAGCTCCACAAAAACCATGGCAAAAACCTCCATCTTGAGCTCCTTTTATAACCTGCATCGAGCTATTTTCGTGCCTAGCAGTCGACTGCCAAAAGGCCCCAGTCGACTGCCCCTATAGCCGTTGTCTCTGGCGGCGGATCCACGGACAAGTTCCAACGGATCACCTACGATCGGCCCGATGATGCCCATCGATCAGGTGACCATAGTCGCCCGATCGGCTACGGAGCGCTTGCTTGCGACACTCCCATCGATCGCCATCCCTCGGTAGTCATTGCTATCGACATCGATCATTGCCGATCCATAATGATCGCGCCAAGCACAAAACCCTAGCCTTACACCAGTCGAACCCTAGTCGACTTGGATCAGTCGAACCGACACCTATGCCAGTTGACTGATGTCGGGCAAAACCTCAAACACCAAGTTGTTTGAGTATCCGACCATCAGGTAAACCCTCAAACATCAAGTTTGAGCCTCCGACACTCAGTCTTAGCCACTTGACCAAGTCCACCTTATCCCTCATGGAGTTCCCCACCGAAGCTCTCTTCCCTCGGCCTACGTCCCTCGGATGCGCCAAGCGCACGGCTTCGCAACGCCATCCTTCGCGTCTCATACCCTAGAAGTATGCTTCCCTTTGGGCTCACTCCATTCGCTCCCCGTCCGGAGGTCCCTCGGATGCACCAAGCGCACGACTTCGCAATGCCATCCTTCACCGACTCAAGGACCCGAGCCTAGTGAACTTGCCAAGTTCTCAAGACTTCCCAAATGCACCAAGCGCACAACTTCGCAATGCATTTCTCACCAAACACCAAGCGCACGGCTTCGCAATGCTTTGGATTTCCCATGCCAAGCACCAAGCGCACGGCTTCGCAATGCTTTGGACTTTCCCATGCCAAGGCTTCCCCCTTGGACTTCCACACCAAGCTCCATGCTTGGATTTTCCATGCCAACCCCATGTTGGACTTTCCCATGATAATCCCATGTCATGAGTTTTGTCTATCATCAAAATACTATCAAGGTACTGCTCGAGTCAACCTAGGCCGATTGCACCAACAATCTCCCACTTTTTGATGATTGACAAAACTACCATCTCAAGTCTACCAATCCTCCCATATTGGCAATTCTCATATCCCAATGAGAATTCCAATGAACCCTAATTGGTAACTTGGTAACTTCTCCCCCTTTTTGACATTACATCAAAAAGGTCCTCCCCAAGGGTATGAATGTCTCATATCCCAATGAGATCTTACAATCTCTCCCTTGGAGGAACACATGCCTACAATCTTTCTAGTGATCCCATATCACTTAAAGAGAGGCAACCCAATTTTCCTCCCACGAGGAAATACACATCCATCTTCCCATGATGGATACCTCCCCCTAGAGGCTTGCTCCCCCTTGACCATTGCACCAATAATGTCCTTGGAGAATCCCTAAGCCAATAGGAACATTTGACCAAATCAAAATTAAGGCAAAGTTCAACAATGAACTCTCTTCCACCTTAAAGTTGATACTCTCCCTAAAACCCTTCTCCTAATCCATGTCCAATGGATTTCCACCCTCTCTAATGCTCTCCCAAGCATATCCTAGGGTTAGGAGTGGTTAGGGGACCTTAACCTAGCTGAACATGGGCCTAACCAACAAGCAACAATCAAATCGTAAATCAATTGGTCCACCCCCATCACGATCATTGCCCATGGCAATGATCGATAATCGATTTGTAGTTTTGATTTGAAATGGATTAAATCCATAAGTAAATATACATAAGTTTAAAATTCTTGAAATTTGGTATGTATATTACTTATCATAAACACTATGGGTGAAAAATATTGGAAAATTATTTTACCCATTAAACTAGGAGATTGATATAAAGTTCAAAATTTAAGAAAAGCTTCAATAAAGAGCCCTCTTTGTATTATTCCATTCAATGGTGATAGCTATCAAAAGATAGGCTTCACCAAGGTTTTTCAAAAAGTTTTCAAAATGTTTTTAAAACCTTTATTTTCTTTTTCCTAAACATCTCACCAATATCTAAATATGTAAAACACATACAAGTCAAAAATCTTAGTGAGATGTGGGTTTTTTGTTCTTTATGTTCTCATGCATATTTCTAAGGCAACATAATTTGATTCCCTTCAAATTGTGTCATAGTCCTTAATTTCATTTTATTTAATGCATGATATGATTATGGCATAAATATGATATAGATAAAAGCATATGCCAAAATCATGATGTCATGGCATGTAAATGACATTTAAGCATACATGACATATAAAAATAAATCTAAACATTATCATGACATATTTAGAGATACAAATGAGAATGATGTCATGACATGGCAAGGCAAATAAAGCATGATAAGAAAAATATACTAAGGTATAAAATACCTAAGTGTTAAAATCAATTTACCATTTCTAGGGATTAAATTCACTTTGCCTTAAACCATTCATTTCCCTAGTGTGCCAAAAACCCAAAATAGCACACCACAACCTCTATGACCCAATTGTGCCAATTTAAATCATTCTAAACTTCTCAAACACATTGGCACATCCTAATGTGTCAACTCTACTATGGTTAGGTTAACTATCCATCCATTTAGGGTTGACACACCCTAACCCATCTAGAGTGAATCAATCACGCTTTTAGGAACCCAATACCTATTGGAGCTCCTTGGGTTAACAAGGTATTCCCTAGGGATAACTTCCCTAGATACCTTTCTAATGACCCTTTTTGGCTTTGAAGCCTTAGTCAAATGGGTCTTACTTGGGTCAACTCTAGAGGTGACTCCTCCATTGACCTTCTTAGTGGCTACATTTGATTTCTCTGAGGTGTTAGCCACTAAACACATACCATGGCTAGACTTAGGGATGACTTCCCTATTAGCCTTGGTTTTCCTAGACCTAGGAATAATTCCATAATCAAATGAAACATTATGATAAGTCTTCTTGGACTTAGGTTTGTGACCCAAACCTTCCTTGCCCTTAGACCGTTTTTGAACCCTAGGTTTTGACTTTTGGGCATTTGACCCTAGAATTGAATTTTCTATGATTCTAAGGGTTTTCTCCATTTTCTCAAGTCTTGACCTCAAGACTTAGTTTTCTAACTCTAATTTCCTCAATTTTGAATTTTCATTTGGTTTTTGGGAAGACCTCTTGTTCTTAGGCATGTGCCTAGACTTTTTGGGATTAATACCCAAATTATCTTCTATTCTCCTAATGGATTCCCTAGGGAAGATATTTCTAGAATTATGAGTCCTAGGTTTGTCCTTAGATAAGCTAACATGCTTAGCACCTAGACAATAAACCTTATTGTTTCTCCTAGCATGCTTTTCATTGATAATAGCAAGAGAACTAAAATAATTTTTGGCATGCTTTTTGACTTTAGGAAATAAAGGTGCATTAAAAGAATTTACCTTAAGGTTAGCTTTAGAAGCTCCCCCTACATGAGTCACACCTTCTTGCCCTTTCTTCCTCCCCCTAGGGCATTAGCTTCGGTAGTGTCCCCGTTGGTTGCACTTGAAGCACACAATGTGCTCTTTGCTCTTAATTGAGGGAACACCGACATCGTTTGACTTTGGGTTGACTTTTGGTGTCGATGCCTTCTTCTTAGCCAATTTAGGGCATTTGCTCTTGTAATGCCCTTTCTCCCTACATTCAAAGTATATTATGTGATTTTTATTTAAAATAATAACACTTGAGTTACCTAGGGAGGTGGTGGAGGCCTCTTCTTGATCTTCACTTCTCCCGGATGTGGATGCTTCTTGTTCTTGCTCCGGGATAGAAGATTGCCTCTCCTCCCTCTCAATGCTAGAGGTGGAGGTCTCCACCAAGTCATCAACATCTTCAAATGTTGTGGGTTTTTCTTCCTTGGAATTTTGTTCTACTTGTGCCGGTTAGGAATTTTCTTGGAAATTTATTATCTTATTCCATAGTTCCCTTGCATCCCTATAATCACCCAATCTAGACCAAATAGTGTCAGGTAACAAATCACTAATCAATTTAATTACCTTGAGATTTGTTTTGAAGTTCTTGATTTGGTCTTGGGTCCACTTTGATTTTTCAATGGGCTTGTTGTGTTTGTCCCTAGGCATCTCAAAACCATTTTCTACAATAATCATATAATCAAAATTGGTTTCGAGATATACCTCCATCCGTTTCCTCCACCAAGTAAAATCTCCATCGAATTTCGGTGGATGGATGAAGCCGACCATTTTGTAGTGTTCTCGCGGCGGTTAGTCCTTGAAGAGCGACCTCGGCTCTGATACCACTTGTTGGGGATTGAAACGGCCGGCTAGAGGGGGGTGAATAGCCCTTTGTCGTTTGGTGGCGGAATTCGCTCGTTCTCATTGCGTTGCTTGTCTACGATTGTTGTTAGCACAACGGAATAACAATAATAATGAAACTAACAACAATACACAATCACACAACACAAGATATACGTGGTTCGGAACCAAATGATTCCTACTCCACGGGCAAGCTCACCGAGCTCTAGTTATGCACACAACACTAACTAAACTCCTTCTCGACTACACGTCGGAGGTGGAGAAACCTCTCACAAGCAATTACAACAGTAATATACAAATACAAACAAGAATACAAATACAATACAAAAGAAACACTTTTCACCGATTGCTTTTGATCACTTGTTTGTTGCTTGCTTTGATTGGCTCTTGAAGGACTGGAATGCAGCAGCAATTCCCCTCCAATAGCTCCACAAAAACCATGGCAAAAACCTCCATCTCAAGCTCCTTTATAACCTTAGCGACTACCAAAAGGCCGTAGCCTTGTCTCACAACAGCCAGATCCACGTCGAATAAGTTCCAACGGATCACCTACCAGTCGACTGATGATGCCCATCAGATCGAGACCTAGTAGTCGACCGCCCTACGGAGCGCTCGCTTGCGACACTCCCATCACCGATCGCCATCCCTCAATCGATCCGTCACATCGCTGATCACACCATGGCAATGATCGCTAAGCACAAAGCCCTAGCCTTACACCAGTCGAACCCTAGTCGACTTGGATCAGTTGAACCGACACCTATGCCAGTCGACTGATGTCAGGCAAAACCTCAAACACCAAGTTGTTTGACCATCCAACCATCGGGTAAACCCTCAAACATCAAGTTTGAGCCTCCGACACTCAGTCTTAGCCACTTGGCCAAGTCCACCTTATCCCTCATGGAGTTCCCTACCGAAGCTCTCTTCCCTCGGCCTACGTCCCTCAGATGCGCCAAGCGCACGACTTCTCAACGCCATCCTTCGCGTCTCATACCCTAGAAGTATGCTTCCCTTTGGGCTCACTCCATTCGCTCCCCGTCTGGCGGTCCCTCGGATGCACCAAGCGCACGACTTCGCAATGCCATCCTTCACCGACTCAAGGACCCAAGCCTAGTGAACTTGCCAAGTTCTCAAGACTTCCCAAATGCACCAAGCGCACGGCTTCGCAGTGCATTTCTCACCAAGCACCAAGCGCACGACTTCACAATGCTTTGGATTTCCCATGCCAAGCACCAAGCGCACGGCTTCGCAATGCTTTGGACTTTCCCATGCCAAGGCTTCCCCCTTGGACTTCCACACCAAGCTCCATGCTTGGATTTTCCATGCCAACCCCATGTTGGACTTTCCCATGACAATCCCATGTCATGAGTTTTGTCTATCATCAAAATACTATCAAGGTACTGCTCGAGTCAAACTCGAGTCAACCTGGGCCGATTGCACCAAAAGATATCACGGGTGTAAAGTGGTGTCATGAGTTGGTGCTGTAGATGTCCTTCCTGTCTTTATGGTGGACATTGTGTCATGGGTCGGTGCTGTGGATGTCCTTCTTGTCTGGTGTGGGTACTGTTAGATTTCCATCATATTATTGAGGTAGGCTTCTTCTGCTGAACCTCCGATAGAGCCCATGGATGCAACTCTGGATGGGCCTTCTGGTGGGCTATTTTGACGGGCTGCTGCAATCTCAGCCTGTCTTAATTCCATCCTGTACTGTCACGCCGTTTGGCGTGTTTTTTGTTAGATCCATTTTTCATTTATTTTTTGGTAATGACTTAGTAAGGCTGTGTGTTGGGTAGTAGTTTTGAAAGGGAAGAATGCAGTACCATATCTTGTCGGCCAGTAAATTTTTTCTATAAATATTTCTGCTGCAGTATGTAATGGCGAGAGTCTACAGAGTCATCCCAAAGCCAATCAGAGCCTTGGATAGAGGCTCTCCAGTGTTTTACTTGCTGTTCCAGACTAGAAGAGCCCTCCCAGTCTAGTTCTTCGTCTGAGGGGACAAAGTCTTCAATCTTATCTTTTTCTGGATTGACTGTTTTGTGGACGTCCAGCTTGATCAAGTGCCTTGCTGGTTCCACTTTTAGGTTTATCCATTCGGGAGGAGAACTTTCAAAAGTACATACTATTATGTTTCTGAAATGTTCTTCTACTAACAGGTGTTTTATGCACTGTCCGAGTTTCCATGGGAACTCCTGTGTTTGCTCAATGTCTCTTATCCATAGCTTATATAATAACCCATAATCCATCAAGAGAAAAGGGGTTATTAGCTTTCCTCTGTTCTGTGTGGCGTGAATGTTTTCATGTCAATACTTGCTTTTCTGAAACTATATATTACCTGACATTTACAACCACATTTTGCTTCACCGTCTCTACTTGTAGGGAACTTATCTTGACATTTAAGTTTGTAATTGAACTCGGCCTCATAGCTGATTGTAATGCCTGTATAAGAGGGTGCCAAGTTATGAAGCCATTTAAGAGCTTCCTAAATCTATTGGAAATCTATCCAATTTGATTTATCGGCCAGGGTTCTGATGTATGTAGTCAGATCTGTTGGTAGGTTTGAACTTGTTGTAATGTCATTCTTTTCTGTTTGTTTTACTGGCTCGCTGGTAATTATGTCTAAGTAAGTCATATGTTTTGGGAGCCATGAAGAGTCTGGGGCCGTTTTTGTTACTGGTCCTTTCCCTTTTAATGAGGCACTTACAAAATAATTTAGGCCTGCCTTTGTCCTGACAGCAGTTAATGCTTCTCCAAGGTCTTTAAATTCTCTGTAAGTGACTTGGATTTCACTTCCAACAGCAGCCAGAGCTGCTTCATGTTGGGTGGCATAGACTCCTGCTTGTGATCCTGTTAGAATGGTGTAATAAATATTGTCTTGACCACCATGTTTTACTTTTGCTGTGTTTGCTGTGTGGTGTAAATGTTGTATCAGGGCTTTTATAACAGCTACCTTTTGCTTGGTTGTTCTTGGTGTACTAGGAATATGCCACAGATTGTCTATAAGACAGTTTTGTACTTGTGTCAACATGTATCTAGTGTCAAAATGGAATTGTTCTTCATGTTTGTTGTACTGTGAGATCTCTACTTCCCTGAAAGTCATTAGTCTTCTATTGACAACTGGTTCTGATCTGTGATTTTTGAATTTATCCGTCATGTTAGCAACCTGGAAAGAGTGTCGGCTAAAGAATTATTAATTCCTTTAATATGCTCCCAGTTTATTTTTAATCCTTTATTAATAATAGTGTCAGCAAATTTTATCCATCTTCTGCTACTTAGAGATTTTCTAGTTCCCTTAGTCTGTTGGTTATATTTTATTATGGCTTCACAGTCTGTTCGTATGGTAATCTCCTTTTTGTCATAAATAAATAGCATAAATGAGTCAAGGCAGTAAATAACGGCTAATATTTCAAAATTCAAGGAAGTCAAATGACCTTTTTCTCTATATTTTCCTGAGGCATATCTACACAATGTCTCTGTAGATTTTGTGTCATATTTTGTGGGTTTTTTTATATAAAGCTCCTCCCCATCCTGTCTCATATCCGTCACTTTCTATGACTAGATAATCATTATCTAATGGTAGTGTTAGTTTGGGCAATGTTTTTACTAATTCTTTAATTTGTTTGACAATTAAAACATCTTGTTGATTAAAGTGTTTTTGTCCTTTTATTGATGTTTTATTGTATAGATTTCCACTTATTTTTCCTATATCTTTTAAATATGGTCTTGCATAGTTTAAAAGTCTTAGAAAGGCTCTCAAAGATCTAGTATTTTCAATTTTGTCGGGAAATTCAAGTATCTTACTAGCAATATGTGGTTGCAAAGTTATTTTCCCTTGGCCTATTTCAGCTCCTAAAAATTCAATATGTTTTTTAGGAATAACTTACATTTGTCCTAATTTCAACATGACTATTAAAGACTTTACTAACCATATTAAAATAGTGATACAGGCGAAAGGATATGGAAATTTTCAAGGAAAGAATATCCAATTCGAAATGATATTTCTGGGAAAAATTATAAATCATATACATAATAATTTTTAAACTCAAATAGATGGAATAATAGAGACTCTTAGTACAAGGGGAATTCAATTTCAAAGACCCAGACATTATAGTTCAGAACAACTAGCCAATCTAGAATGGACAATTAACTTAGAAGAGGAACAACCAACTCTTCTACAACCTACAGAATCATTAATGTAAAAAGATAGGAATGGACAGCTAAGTGTAAGATTTACAAACTATACACCCAATAGGTTAATTGAGGAAGAAGACACTGAAAACCAAGAACACAACCTTGTGTTTTTAGAGGAATAAGACCCCTTACTGATTGCTCAACAACAACTAAGAGAATTTGGACGGAAACACCTCCGATTAGTAGCAACACATAAAAGAAGACATAATATCAACTTGGTAAACATAGGAGGAGCATTTGATGACTTAAATGAATATGTCTATTTACCAGCATAAATGGCCTATCACCTAAACGAAATAGAAATACAAGAACTAGAAAGGTTTGATAAAATACACAAAGGCCTCCCGAAAAATATAAAGTTATATAAAGAAGAAGAAAACAATATTATAGCAAAAGAATACTCCACCGGCTACACGCCTCTGGATACTAAGACAAATAATAACTTAAATAACATAAACAAAGAGGTAAATTTAATGAATACAGCAGAATCCTCTGCTTTAAGACCATTCCCAGAAAGTACTATGAGGACATTAGACTATAGTCAAGGACATCCCCCTAGAACTGCAGTCGACCCGTATACTAACAATAACCCACTACTAAAAACCATTGACCGTAGAGGACCCCCAGAACTAACATTCTTTGGAAAAGATGCCGTATTACTAAATATAACAGAATGTGACCCACAATTACATGACCTATACCTTGAATAGTGGAAAGTCTCTGTAGCAAGAGACTACGCGGCTAAGCATGAAATGGATATAGAAACTGGAGCGGTTATGCTTAGAGTGGCAGAAAACTATTTAGGAGACGTGGCACGAGCCTCCTGGGAATCTTTCAAACAAAACTTCCCTGAAGAAGTAACCAGGATAGCCGGCCAAGAAAAAAAAATACACAATTTTTGTTATGCGGTGCATACAATGATTACCGCTAGAGACTCTAATACAAGACTAAATATAAGACAACAAGAAGCAATGAGAGATCTAGAGCAATTACAATTATAAGATTGGAGTAGAGTGAAAGAATTTTGCAATGATTTCTTTGCACTGACAGCCATCTCTGGGAACTACTATAGCAATGAGCTGGGAGAAAGACTTTTTAGTAAGCTACCTAGAGAATTAGGAAGAGAAATACATAAGGACTGGAGTGCCATGACTATATCACCCATTCACATTAACATAGGAGTACGAAATCAACATATCATAGCAAAATTAAAAGAAAAATGTACGTTTATACAGATACAAAAACATTTGAAACACCAGCAATATGGTTTCTGTAAACACATATATACGCCACAATAATACGGGGCCAAAACTAGACATAGAAAATTTACATCAAAACCAAAAAGAAAACCTAGACGAACATACTATCTAAGAAAGAGCACAACCTGAAAACCTTACCTAAACAAAAATAAACATGTTAGACGATTTAATCCAAAAAAGGCTTATGCTAATATTGTTGGTGCAATCGGCCCAGGTCACGATTGACCAGACTCGAGTTTGACTCGAGTGATGTTTTGATGTTTGACAAAGTGGTTTGACAAAGTGAGTTGATATTGATGTTTGACATTAATGTCGGTTAATGTTTTGGGGAGATTGTTTATACAATCGACTCAGGTTATAATTGACCAGACTCGAGTTTGACTCGAGGGAGACTTTGATGGTTGACTAGGGTTGACCATGTGATTATGGGAAAGTCCAAGCATGGGTCTTGGCAAGGTAAAGTCCAAGTCATGGGTACTTGGCAAGGAAAGTCCAACTGGGACACTTGGCATTTGGGAAAGTCCAAGTCTTGAGTACTTGGCACAAGGGAAGTCCAAGCATGGGTCTTGGCATGGAAAGTCCAACATGGGTTGGCAAGGGAAAGTCAAAGCTTGAGTCTTGGCATTTGAGAAGTCCAAGGGGTTTGATATTGGCGGCGTAGAGTTCAAGGGTGGAGTCTTGGCAGCATAAGTCCAATGGTTGGCAGCGTAAAGTCCAAGCGGAGTCTTGACGGTATAAGTCCAATGTGCCTTGGCGGTGTAGACATCATTAGCATGACATAGCCGATGGAAGCACCTGAAGGCTAGCGCGATGGATGAACAAGTCATGAATGACTTGGAGGGATCCGAGAGGCGTGAGGGTGATGGAGGTGGCTAGAAGGCTTAGGTCTAGGCTAAGGGTGGTCTAGCAAGTATGGGGGCACCATACTTGGGTTAAAACCTCATCTTTGAGATTGGCAGTCGACTGACATTATGACCGGTTCGATTGCCGTGAGTTGACTAGAGCTCGACTGCCATTTAGGGCTGAAATTGTCTTGGCAATCTCTAATTGGAGCGATCATTCTGATCAGCCGCGATCGCCATGGATGGTAGCCGATCGCTAGCTTGAGTTCTGCGAAAGAATGCTCCGTGAGCCGATCAAGCGGCCGACTACGGTGTGATCGACTGCCAATGTTGGCAGTCGACTGGTGAGAGTCCCGTTGGAACTTTTCCAATGTGGATTGAGCCGTTGTCTCACAGCTACAGTGTTGGCAGTCTACCGGGGCCTTATGGATGTCGATTGCCAGGCGAAAATCTAGCCCGATGGAGGATAAAAGCAGCTGTTCGTGGAAGGCTCAAAACAAGGTTTTTCTTGGGCGATTTGAATGGGAATAGTTGGTGCTTTTCTAGTCCTTCAAGGCTAGTTCAAGGCAACCAAAAGCTCTTATAAAGTAGTTTTCTTTACTTACATTGTATTTCTCTCTTGTATTTTGCTCGTATTCATTTCTTATTGTTGTAAGAACATTTGTACGAGGTTTCTCCGCCTCTGACTTGTGTCGAGAAGGAGTATTTGTGATTAGTGATTGCATTGGCATCGCTAGATCTCTTTAGAGCTCGATCCGTGGAGTAGGAACCGTTCGGTTCCGAACCACGTTATATCCGTGTGTTCATGTGCTTGTGTTTTCGTTATTGCTTTATTATCTTTGTTTCCGCTGTGATAATGAAAATTTTAGACGCAATCACGATCAAATTCCATCATCGGTACTAGCATGCACTATTCACCCCCCTCTAGCTTTTGGTGCAATCGGCCCAGGTTGACTCGAGTTTGACTCGAGCAGTACCTGGATAGTATTTTGATGATAGACAAAACTCATGACATGGGATTGTCATGGAAAATCCAAGCATGGAGCTTGGTGTGGAAAAGTCCAAAGCATTGCGAAGCCGTGCGCTTAGTGCTTGGTGAGAAATGCATTGCGAAGCCGTGGGCTTGGTGCATGTGGGAAGTCTTGAGGACTTGGTAAGTTCACTAGGCTCGGGGTCCTTGAGTCGGTGAAGGATGACATTACGAAGCCGTGCGCTTGGTGCATCCGAGGGACCGCCTGACGGAGAGCGAATGGAGTGAGGCCCAAGGGAAGCATACTTCGAGGGCAGGGAAGCATACTTCGAGGGCATGAGATGCGAAGGATGGCATTGCGAAGCCGTGCGCTTGGCGCATCCGAGGGACGTAGGCTGAGGGAAGAGAGCTTCAGTGGGGAACTCCATGAGGGATAAGGTGGACTTGGTCAAGTGGCTAAGACTGAGTGTCGGAGGCTCAAACTTGATGTTTGAGGGTTTACCCGACGGTCGGATACTCAAACAACTTGGTGTTTGAGGTTTTGCCCGACATCAGTCGACTGGCATAGGTGCCGGTTCGACTGATCCAAGTCGACTAGGGTTCGACTGGAGTAAGGCTAGGGTTTTGTGCTTGGTAGTGGTATCGATGTCGGCGACAATGATCGCCGAGGATGGCAACAATCGATGGGAATGTCGTGAGCAGAACACTCAGAGTCGATCGGGCGCGACTACTAGGTTACCATCAATCGCCATGGATCGGCAATGATCGTAGGAGATCCATTGGAACTTGTCCAACATGGATCCGCCGCGAGACAACGACATGGGGCAATGATCGGGCCGGGCACAAAACAAAGAGCTCAAGTGGGAGGATTTTGCCTAGACTTTAAGGGAGCTATTGCAGGGGAATTGCTGCTGCATTCCAGTCCTTCAAGAGCCATCCAAAGCAAGCAACAAGAAAGGGCTCAAAGCTAAGAGTTGTAAAGCGTTCTTTACTTGTATTTCTTGTGTCTTTGTATTTCTTGTAGTATTACTGTTGTAATAGCTTGTGAGAGGTTTCTCCACCTCCAACATGTAGTCGAGAAGGAGTTTAGTTAGTGTCGTGCGCATAACTAGAGCTTGGTGAGCTCGCCCATGGAGTAGAAACCATTCGGTTTTGAACCACGTATATGCTTGTGTATTGCTTGTGATTGTTATGTGTTGTTAGTATTGTTATTATCATTGTTATTCCGCTGCGCTAACAACAATCGTAGACAAGCAACGCAACGAGAACGAGCAAATTCCACCATTGGACGATTAAGGGCTATTCACCCCCCTCTAGCCGGGCCAATACACACCGATCAATCCCCTACACTAGTATCCAATCGATCCCCTACAAGTGGTATCAGAGTGAGGCCGCTCTTGAAGTTTAACAACTAAGGGAGCACGCTAGAGGGTGAAGATGGAAGTCCAAGAACAATTAGGTTAGGACATCAACACACCGGTGCCCTACACCCTATATGGACGAGAAGGCTTCAATTCTTGGAAAAGAAGAATTGAAGATTTTATTATGATGAGAGATTTTGAGGAATGGTCCATTTTGATGGATGGATTTGAATATCCAAGAGGATCAAGAGGTGTATTTCTCAAAAAGAATAGATGGACCGAAGAGCAAGTCCAAGTATCCGAGAAAAATGATAAGGTGATAAAATTTTTAATTGATTTAATGCCTAATAATATCTTGTGTATGTTAAGTAATTATGTAGATGCCAAGGAGCTATGGAGCCAAGTGGCAAAGCTCCATGAAAATTTATCATCGGTCCAAGAAGAAGAAGAAGAGGAGTGCTCACCCTCTCAAGCTCAAACAAGCACATCGCCATCTAAAGAGCTTGAGGAGTCGGAAGTTGATAGGGAGTCAACTTCTTGATCGGTGGAGGAAGTGGAAGAAGCATCCACCTCAAGGATTGAGGGAGAGGAGAGAACTTCCACACCGGAACATCAAGAAGAAGCTTCGACATCCGGTCAAGATGAAGAAGCTCAAAATCCGATTCCAGCACCTACAACCACCCTAGGTAACTCAAGCATGTCAATTAATAATAAAATTCATATAATATGCTTTGAGTGTAGGGAATCCGGACAGTACAAGAGTAAGTGTCTAAAAAGGGTCAAGAAGGCTCAACCGGCTCCAAAAGTCAAGGATGTCGGTGCCCCAAGTCAAAAGAGTAAGGAGCATATCATATGCTTCAAGTGCAACTCAAAGGGGCATTACCGGAGTCAATGCCCTAGGGGGAAGAAGAAGGGGCAAGAAGGAGCATTACAAGTAGGGGGAGCTTCTATAGCTAACCCTAAGGTATATTTAAACAATGCTTGTTCTTTAAATTCTAGTCAAAAGCATGCTAGAAATAATTTTAATAGTCTTGCTATTTATCATAAAGAGCATGCTAAAAATAGAGAATTTTTTTTAGGAGCTAAAAATGTCTACCTTTCAAAGAAGGAGAAATTTGGGACTAATGTCCCTAGAAACGTTCTTCCTAGGGAGTCTATTAGGAAAATAGGAGAACACTTAGACCTTAATCCTAAATGGACTAGACATATGCCTAGGAAGTCCCATGCCCAAAGACCAAATCAAAATTCTAAAATTGGGCAATTAGAATTAGAGGACCAAGCCTTGAGATCAAGGCTTGAGAAATTAGAAAAGACCCTCAAAATTATGCAAAATCAAATGCAAGGGTCTAATGGTCAAAGTCAAGGGTCAAAATCTCAAAGTCAACATCTAGGACCCAAGAAACAAAAGTCAACCAAGGGCAAGAATGGTTTGGGTCACAAACCTAAGCCTAAGGTGGCTTATAATAGTGTTCCATTCGATTATGGAACGCAAATTAGCTCTAGGAAGACCAAGGTCAATAGGGAAGTTATCCCTAAGGTTGACCAAGGTTTGTGCCTAGTGGCTAGGGTTTCTAGGAAACCTAGGGTGGCCACTAAGAAGATTGCAAGGGGAGTTACCCCTAGAATCAACCTAGGTAAGATCACAATGACCAAGACTAACAAGCCTAGGAGGGTCATTAGGAAGGTATCTAGAGAGGTTATCCCTAAGGAATACCTAGTAAACCATAGGAGCTCAAATAGGTTTTGGGTTCCTAAGAGCGTGATCGATTCACGCTAAATGAGTTTAGGGTGTGCCAACTTTAAATGGAAGGGTAGTTAACCTAACCATGGTAAAGGTGGCACCTTAGGTAATTTTCAAGGTTGTGGATGCCTTGGAAATAGTTTTGAATTATGATCCTAAAAGATTTTTGGATGTGCCAATATTATTTGAGAAGTTTGATAAAATGATCAAATTTGCACAATTTAGGTTTAGAGGTTTGTGTGCCATTTTGGGTTTTTGGCACACATGGGAGATTAATAGTAATATGACAAAATAAACCTAATTATATCAAATGACAACTAATATTGAAATTTAGGTATTATATACCTTTATATCTTATTTGCCAAGCTTTGACTTGTCATATGCCATGTCATGACATCATGCTTATTTCTATCATTTATATGTCATGATTATGCTTAGGTTTAAGGTTAATATCATGTATGCTTAGATTTATATCTTATTCCATGACATCATGATTATGAGCATGTGTTTATTTATACCATCTTTAATACCATAATCATTCATGCATCTAAATTGATTAAAATTGAGTTAAGGACTTTGACATGACTTGGAGTCCTATTTATAAGGGAATCAAGTAGAGTTGTCTTAGAAAATGCATGAAATTCTAGATTAGGAGAACAAAACCCACATCTTACATTACATTGACTTGTGTGTGTATTTATACACCCTAGATACATGTGAGATCCTAGGATATGAGTTGAGTTCAAGGTGCATAGTTTTTGCATCTAGATGGACTATAACTCATCTAATTTCGTCGGTGGATCATTGGAAAAGCTTGTGTACAAGTCATGTACATTGAGCTCAAGGAATATGATCCAAAATAAGGTTATGAAAACATTTTAAAATCATTTTGAAAAACCTTGGTGAAGCTTTTGATAGCAATCACCATTGATGAGATTGATACAAAGTGAGCTAAAACATTGAAGGTTTTTCTTCACTTTTAAATTTTGTATCAATTTCAATATTTTATGGGTAAAATATTTTTCAAACATTTTTCACCCATTGTATTAACTATAAGTAATATACGTATGAAGTTTCACGAATTTTTAAAATACATAGAATTACTTATGACTTTTCAAAATTTGATTCTAATAGATGAAATTCGAGAATTTCAGTTATCAGTCGACTGCCGCCTGATGGCAGTCGACTGATATAGGGCAGTTCGACTAATAACTATAAGTAGTCGACTGCCAAATTGATTTCGAAAAAAACAAGGTTGTTTAGTGTCACACCCCGAGAGTATGCCATGCCGAAAATCAAACGGACGACATCTCCCCTGTACGTGGCAACATTTCGAGTTAATACAAGGCCTGTAGGCCCACAACAACAACATAATATAAACATAACAACAGCAGCGGAAATAGAAACCACATACCCACAACATACATACCAAAAACATGCAGGTGTACACCACCTGACAAGCCCACACTAATAAAATCGTAAATAAAACAACGACTACACAAATAAAGTCCACGACATCACGACAAAGTCCATAACAAAACAAGTCTAGATAACATATCAAGTCCGAGACATAACCAAAAACGAACTCCTCGGGAGACTCAAAAAACGGAGATGGGATGGATCGGTCGATGCAGCTCCAAGTTGTCACAAAGGCGTCTACCCGTTACCTGGGCGACAGAAAAACCCAGGGTCGGTGGTGGTGAGTAAAACTCAGCAGGTAATAAGAGAAAATATGTAAATATATGTATCAATATTACATGTCATTCAACGGTTTAAATCTACTTGAACAACAGGTATACATCAACATAACAGGTATATATGCATGCATACACTAAATAAACTGAACAACAACGGTGCTGACATACCTGACAGTCAGCTACTCTATCCTGATCCAACCTGGGCATATAACCAAATCATAGGGTATAAAATAATAGTACTAACTCACACAATATCCTGAATATGATCCAAGGGTATCACCGTGAATAACCAACAGGTATACAAGTACCTGCCTACTACCATACAGGAAATGCATTAGCATGTATGAATATGTACAAACAAATGCAACAATCATAGCACATGCAAATGCATCATCAAAGTGAGTATACATATAGACTGTATCTGTATGTATACTAATCACCATCATCCATGTATATATATATATATATATATATATATATATATATATATATATATATATATATATATACAATATATGTATATATATATAACCATATGCAAAGTAATCAGATGATATTTACAATGCAAAGATGCATGGTCATGCTCGCCTCACTCGCTACTACCACGACCCCAGTGTGGCCTAGGTGGCACGACATGACAACTGTCCCAACTCACACCAACCACTACTATAGAGTGCCCGAGTGGGCAGTATGATCAAGTAGCATATGAGCGTAAAGAGCTCGCTACGCAACGGGGGTCCCTGCTGCTGGCTACTTCGACTGACACTACAAATGAGTGGTCGAGTGCCACACACCCAGGACATCTGCACGCAACTCCAACTACCATTGTCTATAATGGTAGAGTGCGGCACAACAAATGCTATGCCCTCACACCGCCATTCCTCCGGGAGTAACTCGAGGTAGGATGACTGACGACTCTCTCTCAACCCCAAGGGGAGACGATGTCGTCAGTATGCATGCAATGACATGAGGGTACTATCTCACATACAGACATCTACCATAGACTATCTGTTCAATAGAGAGTCACACCCAATTGATCAGTACACTCTCTATCCTGTAGAGAGTCATACTCATCTGATCATGACAAGCTAGGACCATCGGTCGGTAGAGACACACTGTCCACAACTCACCTGACCATTTACACAACCCGTGGTTGGTAAATAAATGTGCAACATATAGGTATGGAATGAGTCCTACATTTAGGGCCTTACTTATCCACGGAGGACCTTTTTGCCAAATTTACAATTTAGGTCATCTCCGTACTCTAACATCTACACCCTACTAAACAGTTAGACCTACTTACATCACATTTGTAACTCCTAAATCATGATAGGGAATATGTGATATCAACAATTGAGCATATATATATCAACGATAAGTTCAAGCATACGATAATCAGAGCAGGGTCAAGATAATATGAACACCTAACATGCTCATATCTATGTCTAAATCTGAATGCAATTACATCTACCCGACCAGTAGGAAATTACCCACCTGATGTCAATACTCGTAGCAATAGAGTCCTCACGTCCGCGGACCAGTCTCGTATCCATGTCCTGCAAATTTCCAACATTGTGGTCAATTACAATCAAATCCAAGCACACAAATATATATAAATTCTCTATTCTATCGTTTCTATATTTGCATCCCTTTATCGAATACGAATTAGAAACCCCAATTAGCCAGACTTGACCATTTAACACCATAATTAACAGAGTTCACAAATCCACTCGCAACATAAATAGGGCTTCACCCTAGCACAATATACAGATATAAAATCTGACAACCCTACATGATCAAACCTCAACTCGCAGTCGATCATAACCTATGAACAACTATATTGACAACCATAGACCCGTTTACGGCTCACTCATAGTCGGTCAAAACCTCACCTCACAGCCCCCCCTTTTTTTTTTAGACCCAAAATCAACCTTATTCACAACCCACACAAACCCATTCACAACACATCACAGCCAACATCCCTCACATCCCATTTAACACTTCACAACCAACCCATAGCCATCTCCACCGAATCTCATTCAGCCACCACCATACTACCATAGCTCTTACCGTTCAACACTCATGGCAGGAAACAACATTTACATAGTAATATAACTAATCCAACTAGACAGAACAGAAAATAGGGAAGAGTTTCATGCTTACCAACACTTTGAAACCTCCACCGGCAAAACAACCTTCCTAATCCTCAATCTGCCGATAGAAGGCCCCTGCTCCAATTTCGTAATGGTGTCAGCCAAGGAAAAGATCATCACAGTAACCTAAGGAAAAACTAGGCTTACTGATAGTAGAACTTCACCGGCAGAATGATCCTTCCCAAATCCTTAGCCGACTAGAATCAAACCACTGCCCAAATCCATATTCAGTTAACGAACGTAATTGGTCGGAGATGCAACTCATCGTAGATGGGGAAAAGAAACCTACTGATGGAGAGATCCAAGCTCACCTGCCCTATTCGCTTGCCAAGATCTCCGGTGCCCTAGCTCCGGCGCTGATCGACAGTGAGAAACCCCAATGAACGACAACCCACAGAAACATCGCTGCCCAAAACAATATCCTGGTTTAAGGAACAACCACCATCGCAGGTGTAGGTCTCATCCAAAATAAGGAATCACCCCTTACCTAGGTCCAATGACCACCGGCGCTAGCCTCCAACCACACGCTCGCCGTCGGCTCATCTATGGAGAAGGTTGGGGGTTGTTCCTCTCGCTGCCACTTGCAGAAAAGAAGAAGAGGTGAGAGAAAGAGGCTTGCCGATCGTAGTTCTCGGAGAAGGCAGAGATAGTCGTCGCCCCTGCTTGCCATTCCAACTCGTCTGTGGGGTTATCGTGGATGCTGGCCGCCGCTATTGCCAGGCGATCGTGGGCCGCCGCCGCCTGGGCTATCGGGGATCTTGTGCCGTGGGGAGATCGAAGAGATCGCGGATGGGAAGGTGATCGGCGATGTGGTCGCGGAGCATTAAAAAGGGAATAAAGATCGCGGCTGGGAAATAAAAGAACGACTGTGAAAATGCACGACTTAAATGATAACGGGTCGGGTTTTACAAAATGGGTCGGATTTCAGATCCGTTAAGCCTCTTAAATCCTTTTCCGCAAAAAGGGTCTTAGGAATCTCATTTTAAGTCCAGAAAAATTTCTAAAATTTTTTTTGGAAAATTCCATAGGGTATTCTACTAATTACCCAACATTTATTTTATTTTATTATTTTTTTCTGTGGTATTTTATATTCTCCCCAACTTATTAAAAATTTGGTTCCCAAATTTCGTACTTAAATGCAAAAATTAATTCAAGCATATTCCGAAATAACCACATACCTCAGGTAAACAGATGAGGGTATCGAGCTCGGATAGTATCTTTCATCTCCCATGTAGCCTCCTCATCCGTATGATGCAGCCATCCCACCTTTACGAGTCGGATGGTTTTGTTCCGCAAATGTCGCTCCTTGCAACCAAGAATTCGCACCGGAATCTCCTCAAAAGTCGTATTTTCCTAGAGTGGTATCGGGACCTCTTTCAGAACATGGTCAGATCGCGGCACGTATTTCCTCAGCATAGAAACATGAAATACGTTGTTGACACCCGCAAGTGTCGGAGGTAAAGCCAACCGATAAGCTACACCTCCAATCCGCTCTAATATCTCAAATGGACCAATGTAGTATGGAGCTAATTTTCCTTTTAGCCCAAATCTCTTGACTCCTTTAGTGGGTGACACTAGTAGGAATACATGGTCCCCGACTGAGAATTCCAGAGGCCTTCGCCTCCGGTCCGCATAACTCTTCTGTCTATCTTGTGCCTCTGATAATCGTCGTCTGATGACTCGTACCAACTTCGCATCATGCTGGATACTCTGAGGCCCCAATAACTGTCGTTCCCCAACTTCCTCCCATAACACAGGAGATCTGCAGGGTCTGCCGTATAATGCCTCGAAAGGAGCCATCTGAATAGAAGAGTGGTAGCTATTGTTGTAGGCAAACTCCACTAAAGGAAGGTGATCCTCCCAACTGCCACCGAAATCCATGACGCAAGACCTCAATAGATCCTCCAAAGTCTGAATGGTACATTCGGACTATCCGTTTGTCTGCGGATGAAAGGCTATACTGAGTCGAAGCTCTGTGCCCATGGCCTGCTGCAGACTCTGCAAGAATCGCGAAGTAAATCGCGGATCTCTATCAGATATGATACTCAACGGTACACCATGTAATATGATGATCTCTCGGTAGTACAATTCCGCTAGACGATCCAATGAGTCCGTCTCACGAATCGGAAGGAAGTGAGCTGATTTGGTTAATCGATCCACGATCACCCAAATCACAGTATGTCCTTTATGGGTTCTGGGTAATCCAGTAATGAAATCCATCGTGATATTTTCCCACTTCCATTTCAGGATCGGAATTTCCTGAAGTAAGCCAGCAGGTTTCTGATGTTTAGCCTTCACTTGCTGATATACTAGACATCGTGCAACGAAGTCTGCAATATCCCGTTTCATACCGTTCCACCAGTATAAACGCTTCAAATCTCGGTACATCCGAGTACCACCAGGATGTATAACAAATCTCGACTGATGTGCTTCCTGTAGCAATTCTTCCTTAACTGGGTGTGTGTCCGGAACACATAGTCATCCTCGAAAATGAAGTACACCATTCTTGTCACTCGAGAAATCCGTCTGACGTTCTGAGTCTATTGTGCTGCTCAAGAACTACATATGCTGATCACTGACTTGTGCTTCCTTGATCCTCTCAGGAATAGCGGAATGGCCAACCATAGATACCAATACTCCCCGAGATGTTTGATCGTGTTCAGACAATCCTAACTCTGAGAACTGTCAAACTATATCAGTAACTACTGTCAGATGACTGGCTAGAACTCCACGAGACTTCCTGCTCAGCGCATTTGCTACCACATTAGCTTTTCACGGATGATACTAGATGGTGCAGTCGTAATCCTTCAGATATTCCATCCACCGTCTCTGTCTCAGATTCAGCTCTTTCTGTGTGAACAGATACTTCAGACTTTTATGGTCTGTGTGGATCTCAAAGGTAATCCCATACAAGTAGTGCCTCCATATCTTCAATGCGAAAATAATGGCGGCCAACTCTAGATCGTGCACTGGGTAATTTCTCTCGTGATCTTTTAGTTGACAGGAGGCATAAGATACCACACGGTTGGACTGCATCAGAACTGCACCCAACCCTTGGATAGAAGCATCCGTAGAGAGAACCATCCCATCAACACCAGAAGGAATTACTAAGATTGGTGTAGAAACTAGTCGTCGCTTAAGCTCCTAGAAGCTAGTTTCACAGGCCTCTGACCAGGTGAACTTGACCCCTTTCCGAGTCAGGCGAGTGAGTGGCATGGCGATACTCGAGAATCCCTCCACGAATCTCCGATAATACCCGGCCAGACCAAGGAAACTACGAACCTCCTGCAATGATTTTGGCTGCTCCCAACTGGTAATCGCCTCAATCTTCTGGGGATCTACAGAAATACCTCTGTTGGACACTACATGTCCAAGAAAACCCACTGAGGATAACCTGAATGCACACATGCTAAATTTTGCATACAACTGCTTCTGTCGCAACGTCTCTAATACTATCCGCAGATGTTGTTCATGCTCCTCCTCTGATCAAGAATAAATCAATATATCATCGATGAACACTATCACGAACTTATCTATATACCTCAGGAATACCCAGTTCATTAAGTCCATAAATGCAGCTGGGGCATTCGTGAGATCGAACGACATCACTAGAAACTCGTAATGCCCATAACGGGTGCGGAAAGCTATTTTCTTAACATCCTCATCTCTTATCCGAAGCTGATGATATCCTGAGCGTAGATCAATTTTAGAATACACACATGTATCCTTAAGCTGATCGAACAAATCTTCTATCCTCGGCAGTGGATATTTGTTTTTAACTGTGACTACATTCAGTTGACGATAGTCAATACAAAGCCGTAACGATCCATCCTTCTTTTTAACAAAGAGTACCGGTGCTCCCCATGGTGAAACACTAGGGAGGATTAATCCATTATCCAGCAACTCCTGTAGTTGAACTTTAAGTTCATTCAGCTCCTTTGGTGCCATCCGATAAGGAGGTTTTGATATAGGTGCAGTTCCTGGAATCACCTCTATCGCAAATTCCACTTGCCTAGGAGGTGGCAAGCCTGGAAGTTCATCCGGAAATACATCTGGATACTCTCAGACTACTAGCACAGCAGAGAGGGGTGGTAGTCCTTCGTTCTCAACTTTGACTAGAGATAATAAATAACCCTGACAACCCTGAGCCAATAGCTTCTGAGCCTGTAAGGCCGATATAATAGATAATCCATCATCTCTAGTACCAACAAATTCCCAAGTTGGTTGATCTGGTGGTCGGAATATCACCACTCTTGCTCTACAATCCATTGTAGCGTGATAAGAGGCCAACCAGTCCATACCGAGAATAATATCGAACTCTATCATTTCCAACACCTGGAGGTCCACTGTAATGATATGCCCATCAAAATCTAATGGGCAACCCTTGATTTCTTGGTGGCTAGTTAACACCTCTCCCGATGGCAAGGATACTGCTAACCCACAAGAACGAACCATTGGGATTCTTCCAACCCTACCCAAAAATACTCTAGATACGAATGAATGAGAACTACCGGTATCAATCAACGTATCGGCATATATAGAATAAACTGAAACCATACCGCGTATGACTGATCCCTCAGCCCGCTTTGCCTCATCTCTAGTGATGGAAAAAACTCATCCAGTCTCGATATTCGTCGGTTGCATCCCTGACGAAGTAGTAGTGTGCCTCCACTCCGGCTGGATCTAGCTCTGTGGTACTGGAGGCTGAGTCGCTGGTGCAGACATAAGATATCCTTGAGAGTTGGCTAGTAAGAACTGCTGCGGTGCGGATACTCCTGGATAGTAGATCACCGGAGAAGCAGGATACTGGATCACTGTCGGCATCACTGTATGGGCACCCCCCTGCATCTGGTACAACTGAGCTGGTGGAGGTACTTCGCGCCTCGTCCATATGTCCGAGTCCGGTCTTTGTCCTCTCTGGTAGACTTCTTCCCCTTGTTGGAGCTATCAGGAAACTCCAACTGTGCTTTCAGTGTACAATCATGACTAGTATGACCCGATTGTTTGCAATAATAGATAACCGGCTGCTCCAAAGGACACTCTGATACTCTGTGGCTTTTAGATCCACATTTATAGCATCCATTCCTGCTTCGGCCCTTACGACTACTCTGAGACCCTCCAGAATACTCTGATGTTGGACGCTTCCCCTTCTGCGATCTAGTAACCCTTCTGTAGCACCTCGCGTAGTTCCTTTTCGCTCCCCTTTCTTCTGAGTCCCTTGAGCTGAACCCTGGTTTTGCTGCTTGCCCTTAGTCATCTGCTTCTCGATATCTTTCTCCCTGGAAATTTGCTGGGAAGTCATCTCGATGAAGAGGGCGCAGTACAATGCCTCCCTGTAAGAGTTAATGATAGATCCTTACATCCGACTCCGTATATAGGTAGCAAGACCTTGTGTGAACTGGTACATCCGATCTGCATCATGTGCTACCAGGTGAGAACAGAACTCTGATAGTCTGATAAACTCTACGTTGTACTTCATGACAGAACGATCACCTTGCTTCAGGCTCAGGAATTCCTTACGACGTGCTGTAGAAAACGCCGAAGGAAAGTACTATCTCCAGAAAGCGTCTCAAAAGATGGCCCAAGTAATCCCATGCTCCCCGAGTAGAGTCTTCTGCAATTTCCACCAAGTGATAGCCTGATCTCTGAGATGATATGCAGCAAGGCCCACCTTCTCCACATCTGTACAGTTCATGTACTCGAAGGAGTCTTCCATATTTTTCAGCCAAGACCGGGCAATCCATGGGTCGGACTAACTTTTCCTTGGCCGATCGTGCTAACACGAGTATCCGTGCCTTATCATTGAGCCAACCGGACTCTGTAGGCTCTGGCATAGTCAGTGGTACATCCGGATTCTGAGGCTCCGAATCACCAATAGGGGAAAGCTGAGGCTGTTCCCGAATAACGGGCTCAGTAGTAGCAGCCTCTTGTCCCTCAGATCCGACAGATCGCCTTGATGGACGACCTCTACTATGAGTCTGCATTGGTGCCATAATCTTTGACGATATACACCTGTTGAACAAATTTAGATAAGTAACTATCTGAATTATGAGTTATCAGAAATACTCACTTCGTGCTGCCTGGAGCTTATGCCGCTGTCAATCCCATCTCACAAAAACCAAATCCGAAAAATATACCGACTCCCGAGAATCCAAGACTCAAAAACAAAAATAAATCATTGTATGGAATCACAGAACCTTCAGCTTTGATACCAATAAAGTTGTCACGCTCCGAGAGTATGCCGTGCCGAAAATCAAACGGATGACATCTCTTCTGTACGTGGCAACATTTCGGTTTAATACAAGGCCCGTAGGCCCACAATAACAACATAATATAAACATAACAACAACAGTGGAAATAGAAACCACATACCCACAACATACATACCAAAAACATACAGGTGTACACCACCTGACAAGCCCACAGTAATAAAACCATAAATAAAACAACGACTACACAAATAAAGTCCACGATATCACGACAAATTCCATAACAAAACAAGTCTAGATAACATATCAAGTCCGAGACATAACTAAAAACGAACTCCTCGGGAGACTCAGAAAATGGAGATGGGATGGATCGGTCGGTGCAACTCCAAGTCATCACAAAGGCGTCTACATGTTACTTGGGCGACAGAAAAACCCAGGGTCGGTGGTGGTGAGTAAAAATCAGCAGGTAATAAGAGAAAACATGTAAATATATGTATCAATATTACATGTCATTCAACAGTTTAAATCTACTCGAACAACAGGTATACATTAGCATAACAGGTATATATGCATGCATACACTAAATAAACTGAACAACAACGGTGCTGACATACCTGACAGTCAGCTACTCTATCCTGATCCAACCTGGGCATATAACCACATTATAGGGTAAAAAAGAATAGTACTAACTCACACAATATCCTGAATATGATCGAAGGGTATCACCGTGAATAACCAACAGGTATACAAGTACCGGCCTACTATCATATAGGAAATGCAGTAGCATGTATGAATATGTACAAACAAATGCAACAATCATAGCATATGCAAATGCATCATCAAAGTGAGTATACATATAGACTGTATCTGTATGTATACTAATCACCATCATCCAAGTATATATATATATATATATACAAGCAGGTATGTATATATATATAACCATATGCGAAGCACCGTATGATACGACAATGCGGCATGCATGGTCATGCCTGCTCACCCCTACTCGCTACCACGACCCCAGTGTGGCCTAGGTGGCATGAGATTGCCACACCATCAAACTTAAATCCTTTGCCACACCATCAAACCATATTACGACAAGAGATTGCCCTAACAATCTCCCCCTTTTTGATGTGTGGCAATCCGTTTAAGTTATGTAAAAATATTTGATAAAAATTTCTAAGGTAAGAAAGCATGTAAACATAAACATGATATAGCAACATGCAACTCCCCCTTAATCCATGAAACTCTCTCTCCCCCTATCATAATTTACTTAAACATAATCATTTCTCCCCCTATGACACTATCAAAAAGATCAACACTAAGTTATAAACTCATGACATCAATTATAATAGAAGGAAAAATACCAAAAATTAGTTTAAAAACTGAATTTGGCCATTACTGTTCTGATTTACAGGCCACCAGTCGACTGGTTCAGACTACCAGTCGACTGACACGCAGTTTTCAGAAAATTCTGATTTTCAAATCGAATTTCAGAAATGCGTTAAAAATTCCAAAAAATTCGAAAAATTATGAAATTTTGGGAACATCTTTCTTGTAAGATTCTTTATCAGTGAAAAATAATTTTTCATGAAAAATCATTATATTTTCATATTTTTTCCAAAAATCCAAAAGGTTTGAAAATCACTAGATTTTTGACCATTCTAGTATCAAGTTTAATACCTAGTTTTGGTTCCAATTGTTTCAAAACATGAATACATAGATTTTAGATTAAGAAATTGTTTTGAAAACATATGAAATATCCAACCATGATATTTGGGCAATATGTCTATGAATTAAACACAAGCCTTCCCCATGATTGGTCTATTATTGCTATTTTGATACCTTAAATGACCATCTAAATGCCATAGGCACTAGTGGACATTTGTATCATCCTAACATCTCACCCATGCTAAGTTTGCAATTAAGTTAGCCTATAGTGAGTGTGAAATGCATCCTAGGGGGTATTTGTATATACTTAACCATTATATTCATATAATTCTATCAAGGTTAAGTATCAACCTAATAATCTTCATGATCATAAAGGCATATATGAATGAATTCTACATTATGATCATGAAATACATGTATTCATCAAATTATAATCATGCATATGATTATAAGCAAGATATCACCTAAGGCATGATTTACACCTATTTCTCATGATTATGTGCCAAATATTAAAATCATAAATCATGATTGCAAACATACATAGCAATTACATTAATCATCATGATTTAAGCATTATTAAGTATTTATAGGCACGTTATCATCACCTAACACTATTTAAAAATGTTGTCCCGCTATCCTAAGTCAACCAAAATATGATATAGGTCAATTGCATATGGTTGACTACCCTAGGGTTTTTTCTAACCCTTAAGGATGGATTTTGGAACCCAAAATAAGTTCTTTCCTATTGGGTTCACAAGATACTCCTTGGGGATCCATTTCCTAGCTATTACCTTCTTTTTATCTTGTCCCCTAGCAATTAGGCATTTATAGGCTTTTTCATTTTTCTTTTCTTTGTATCCTAGGCCTTTCTTATTGAAGCTAGCTCTTTGACTCCCTATAATCATGTTCAATGTATTTGAGCCAATAGTGAATTTTTTTAGGGCTTTTGTCAAGTAATCTACCTTTTCCCTTAAAGCCCTATTTTCATCCATGCATGCATCACTAACATTAAATGGCATATATTCATGTGAGCATGCATCATCATGGCAAGAAGGAATATTTTCATTTTCATTTAAGCATGCTTTTTCTAACTTATTTTCTAAGTCCTTAATTTGATCTAGCATGCTTTTGTTCTTCTTCTTAGCTCTAAATAAGTCCTTAGTGAGGCTAGAAATCATAGACATAATTTGCTCAGGGGGTAGATTTGTTGCTTCACTTACCAAATCCTCTTCTTCGGATGAGGAGGATGTAGAGGCTCCCCCTTCACTTGAGCTCTCTCCACTTGAGCTTGATTCTTCATTTTCGGTGGAGGAGCAATCCAAGTCATCGAAAGCCATCAATGCAAGGTTGGAGTAGACATGCTCTTCTTCATCGAATGAGGAAGAGGAAGCAAGGTCATCCCATGTCTTTGCTTTGAATGCCATGACCTTCCCTTTTTCTTTTGCCTTCTTTTCTTCTTCCTTTCTCTTGCTCCCCTTCTTCTTCCTCTTTTCTTCTTTCTTTTTCTTCTCTTCCTTGCTCTTGTTTAGGAGGGGACAATTATCCCTTATATGTCCCTCTCCTTGGAAATTGTAGCATATGACTTTCCCCCTTGGTCTTCTACTATCATTGGATTTATTAAATCGAAAACCTTTTAAAGCACGTCTTACCCTCCTTACCATATAGGCTTCTTCGGTGCTATCCATGGAGGAGGAGGAAGAGGCTTCATCATCGGAGGAGGAGGGGATCTCCATCTTCTTCTTCCCTTTATTTGCCATCAAGGCTACTCCTCTTGAAGTTTGAAACTTTGGCTCTTCTTGTATTCCTTCAAGCCTTGTTTCGTGGAGTTCCATTGTTGAGAAGAACTCCTCCAAGGTGCTCACTTCTAAATTCTTCGAGATATAGAAGGAGTCCACCATGGAGCTCCACTTTAAGGACCGGGGAAAGGCATCTATGACCTTCATTACCATATCCCGATTGGAGAGCTTTTCACCTACACTTGTCAAACCGGTTAGAATTTCCTTAAATCTAGAGTGTAGAGATTTTACCTTCTCTCCCTTTTCGAGTTTGATATTGGACAATTGGGAGCGAAGGACATCTCTCCTTGCTAGCTTTGCCTCGGATGTGCCTTCATGGATCTCTATTAAGTTCTCCCACATTTCCTTGGCGCTAGCACACTCTCCTATCTGGTTGACTTCTTGTTGAGGGAGTACATTGTATAGGTGGTGCTTGGCCTTTGAATTTGCCAAATACTCCTCTCTTTGTCTTTTGCTCCATCTCGATTTCTCCAATGGCTCCCCATCTTCGTTCCTAGGCAACTCGAAACCGTTTTCCATTATTAAAAGGATTTCAAAGTCGGTTTCGAAGAATACCTCCATTCGCTTCTTCTACCAAGCGAATTCCCCTTCAAACTTCGGTGGATGAATGTTTGAGCCGGCCATTTTTGATGTAGAGCTTGTTGCGGCGGTTAGTCCGGTGACAAGCAACCTTGCTCTGATCCCACTTGTTGGAGATCGATTGGCCGGCTAGAGGGGGGGTGAATAGCCCTTTTCAGTTGGATGCCGGTATTTGCTCGTCTACAAAGCGTTAGCGCAAGCGGAATATACAAATACAAATAAAGACAACACAAAAGATAGACAAGCAATACAAACACGATGGTATAACGTGGTTCACGGCTACGCCGCTAATCCACGGTCCGATTCGTCCACGGTGAATCACTCCGCAATCTATCCACTAGATCTCTCCTTTGCACAAAGCTAGGTGGAGGTAACCTCTTTACACAAAAACACTCCTCTTACAAATATAATGGAAATAAGCTTGAGTAAGAGGATGGAAAGCTTTAGGGAACTTTGGGAGAGTATTAGAGCATAAGCATTAGCCTCCCAAAGCCCCACCCCCTTCCTTTTTATAGAGGAAGAGGGTTTCTTCCCGTTGACATAGGATCAGTCGACTGATGCCCTTGATCAGTCAACTGATCCCGTAGCCATTGCCCAATAACGGCTGCTTTCCACGTTGGATTTCATCCAACGGTATTGGCATCAGTCGACTGATGGCGCCCATCAGTCGACTGATGTCAATCAGTCGAGTGCTCCGCGAGATCGACTCCATTCTGTGCCCGTGCACAGTGTTATCAGTCGACTGTCGTCCCTTGGCGGCGGTGATGTCGATAATGATCATTGCGATCGCTACCCATGGCGGTATTTAAACAATGCCCATGAGTCGGACACGGTCGAACCCGATCGACTTGAGCGATCATTGCCATTCCATGGCAGTCGACTGGTGTCGGGAAATCCCATCCGACACTTAGCCAAATGGCCAAGTTTCACCTACGAGCTACTACCCCTTCCCGGGTTACATTCGCTCACTCTCATCCCTCGGAGTCCCTCGCCTTTGAAGTTCTCTTCGTTCTCGGCCACGTCCCTCGGAAGCATCAGGCGCACGGCTCTGCAATGCTCCTTCATGTCTCTTGCCTCGAAGTCTACTTCCTCCGGCTTCACTCCAAGCTCCTCGTCTGGCGGTCCCTCGGATGCTCCAAGCGCACGGCTTCCGCAAAGCTATCCTTCACCGACTCAAGGCCCGAGTCATGAGATGTGAAACTCGCCACGGCTCCATGTGCGAATTACTAAGTCATGCACGACTTCAACACACATATCAAATCACAATAACACCCTAACTTAAACCCTTTGCCACACCATCAAAACCATATTACGACAAGAGATTGCCCTAACATCCATTATCCATCAACTCCTGCAGTTGAACTTTAAGTTCATTCAGCTCCTTTGGCGCCATCCGATAAGGAGGTTTCGATATAGGTGCAGTTCCTGGAATCACCTCTATCGCAAATTCCACTTGCCTAGGAGGTGGCAAGCCTGGAAGTTCATCCGGAAATACATCTGGATACTCTCGGACTACTAGCACAGCAGAGAGGGGTGGTAGTCCTTCGTTCTCAACTTTGACTAGAGATAATAAATAACCCTGACAACCCTGAGCCAATAGCTTCTGAGCCTGTAAGGCCGATATAATAGATAATCCATCATCTCTAGTACCAACAAATTCCTAAGCTGGTTGATCTGGTGGTCGGAATGTCACCACTCTTGCTCTACAATCCACTGTAGCGTGATAAGAGGCCAACCAGTCCATACCGAGAATAATATCAAACTCTATCATTTCCAACACCTGGAGGTCCACTGTAAGGAAATGCCCATTAAAATCTAATGGGCAACCCTTGATTTCTTGGTGGCTAGTTAGCACCTCTCCTGATGGCAAGGATACTCCTAACCCACAAGAACGAACCATTGGGATTCTTCCAACTCTACCCAAAAATACTCTAGATACGAATGAATGAGAACTACCGGTATCAATCAACATATCAGCATATATAGAATAAACTGAAACCATACCGTGTATGAATGATCCCTCAGCCCGCTGTGCCTCATCTCTAGTGATGGCAAAAACTCATCCAGTCTCGATATTCGTCGGCTGCATCCCTGAAGAAGTAGTAGTGTGCCTCTACTCTGGCTGGATCTAGCTCTGTGGTACTGGAGGCTGAGTCGTTGGTGCAGACATAAGATATCCTTGAGAGTTGGCTGGTAAGAACTGCTGCGGTGCGGATACTCCTGGATAGTAGATCACCGGAGATGCAGGATACTGGATCGCTGTCGGCATCACTGTATGGGCACCCCCCTGCATCTGGTACAACTGAGCTGGTGGAGGTACTGGCGGCCTCTGTCCATATGTCTGAGTCCGCGGTGCTGTCCTCTGCTGCCGCTGCTGGGTAGACTTCTTCCCCTTGTTGGAGCTGTCAGGAAACTCCAACTGTGCTTTCAGTGTACAATCACGACTAGTATGACCTGGTTGTTTGCAATAATAGCAAACCGGCTGCTCCAAAGGACACTCTGATACTCTGTGGCTTTCAGATCCACATTTATAGCATCCATTCCTACTTCGTCCCTTACGGCTACTCTGAGACCCTCCAGAATACTCTGATGCTGGACGCTTCCCCTTCTGTGATCTAGCTGACCCTTCTGCAGCACCTCGCGTAGTTCCTTTTCGCTCCCCTTTCTTCTGAGTCCCTTGAGCTGAACCCTAGTTTTGCTGCTAGCCCTTATTCATCTGCTTCTCGATATCTTTCTCCCTGGAAATTTGCTGGAAAGTCATCTCGATGAAGAGGGCGCGGTCTAATGCCTCCCTGTATGAGGTAATGATAGATCCTGACATCCGACTCCGTATATAGGTAGCAAGACCTTGTGCGAACTGGTACATTCGATCTGCATCCTGTGCTACCAGGTGAGAACAGAACTCTAATAGTCTGATAAACTCTGCATTGTACTCTATGAAAGAATGATCACCTTGCTTCAGGCTCAGAAATTCCTTACGACGTCTTTGTAACGCGCAGAAGGAAATCATCTCGAGCATCTCGAAAGATGGCCCAAGTAATCCCATGCTCCCCGAGTAGAGTCTTCTGCAATTTCCACCAAGTGATAGCCTGATCTCTGAGATGATATGCAGCAAGGCCCACCTTCTCCACATCTGTACAGTTCATGTACTCGAAGGTGTCTTCCATATTTTCCAGCCAAGACCGGGCAATCCATGGGTCGGACTCCCCTCGGAACAAGGTGAACTTTTCCTTGGCCGATCGTGCTAACACGAGTATCAATGCCTTATCATTGAGCCAACCAGACTCTGTAGGCTCTGGCATAGTCAGTGGTACATCCGGATTTTGAGACTCTGAATCACTAATAGGTGAAAGCTGAGGCTATTCCCGAATAACAGGCTCAGTAGTAGCAACCTCCTGTCCCTCAGCTCCGACAGATCGCCTTGATGGATGACCTCTACTACGAGTCTGCATAGGTGCTATAATCTTTGACGATATACACCTGTTGAACAAATTTAGATAAGTAACTATCTGAATTATGAGTTATCAGAAATACTCACTTCGTGCTGCCTGGAGCTTATGCCGCTGTCAATCCCATCTCACAAAAACCAAATCCGAAAAATATACCGACTCCCGAGAATCCAAGACTCAAAAAAAATCATTGGTATCGCGGAACCATCCAAATACGCGGAACCTTGATACGATGCAATAAAGTTGTCACGCCAGAGTATGTCGATCGAAAATCAAGCGGGCCAGTATCTCCACATGCGTGGCAACATTTCGGGTTAATACAAGGCCCGTAGGCCAACAACAACAACATAATATAAGCATAACAACAGTAGCGGAAATAGAAACCACATACCCACAACATACATACCAAAAATATATAGGTGTACACCACCTGACAAGCCCACAGTTATAAAACCGTAAATAAAACAACGACTACACAAATAAAGTCCACGACATCACGACAAAGTCCATAACAAAACAAGTCTAGATAACATATCAAGTCCGAGACATAACCAAAAACGAACTCCTCGGGAGACTCGAAAAACGTAGATGGGATGGATCGGTCGGCGCAGCTCCAAGTCATCACAAAGGCGTCTACCTGTTACCTGGGTGACAGAAAAACCCAGGGTCAGTGGTGGTGAGTAAAACTCAGCAGGTAATAAGAGAAAACATGTAAATATATGTATCAATATATCATGTCATTCAAAAGTTTAAATCTACTCGAACAACAGGTATACATCAGCATAACAGGTATATATGCATGCATACACTAAATAAACTGAACAACAATGGTGCTGACATACCTGACAGTCAGCTACTCTATCCTGATCCAACCTGGGCATATAACCACATCATAGGGTATAAAAGAATAGTACTAACTCACACAATATCCTGAATATGATCCAAGGGTATCACCGTGAATAACCAACAGGTATACAAGTACCAGCCTACTACCATACAGGAAATGCAGTAGCATGTATGAATATGTACAAACAAATGCAACAAGCATAGCACATACAAATGCATCATCAAAGTGAGTATACATATAGACTGTATCTGTATGTATACTAATCACCATCATCCATATATATATATATATATATATATATATATATATATATATATATATATATATATATACAAGCAGGTATGTATATATATATAACAATATGCAAAGCACCGTATGATACGACAATGCAGCATGCATGGTCATGCTTGCTCACCCCTACTCGCTACCACGACCCCAGTGTGGCCTAGGTGGCACGACATGACAACTGTCCCAACTCACACCAACCACTACTATAGAGTGGCCGAGTGGGCAGTATGATCAAGTAGCATATGAGCATAAAGAGCTCGCTACGCAACGGGGGTCCCTGCTGCTGGCTACTCCGACTGACACTACAAATGAGTGGTCGAGTTCCACGCACCCAGGACATCTGCACGCAACTCCAACTTCCATCGTCTATAATGGTAGAGTGCGGCACAACAAATGCTATGCCCTCACACCAGATACTCCTCTGGGAGTAACCTGTGAGGCAGGATGACTGACGACTCTCTCTCAACCCCAAGGGGAGATGATGTCGTCAGTATGCATGCAATGACATGAGGGTACTGTCTCACATACAAACATCTACCATAGACTCTCTGTTTAATAGAGAGTCACATCCAATTGATCAGTACACTCTCTATCCTATAGAGAGTCATACTCATCTGATCATGACAAGCTAGGACCATCGGTCCGTAGTGACACACTGTCCACGACTCACCTGACCATTTACACAACCCATGGTTGGTAAATAAATGTGCAACATACATGTATAGAATGAGTCCTACATTTAGGGCCTTACTTATCCACGGAGGACCTTTTTGCCAAATTTACAATTTAGGTCATCCTCCATACTCTAACATCTACACCCTACTAAACAGTTAGACCTACTTACATCACATCTGTAACTCCTAAATCATGATAGGGAATATGTGATATCAACAATTGAGCATATATATATCAACGATAAGTTCAAGCATACGATAATCAGAGCAGGGTCAATATAATATGAACACCTAACATGCTCATATCTATGTCTAAATCTGAATACAATTACATCTACCCGACCGGTAGGAAATTACCCACCTAATGTCAATACTCGTAGCAATAGAGTCCTCACGTCCGCGGACCAGTCTCGTATCCACATCCTGTAAATTTCCAACATTGTGGTCAATTACAATCAAATCCAAGCACACAAATATATATAAATTCTCTATTCTATCGTTTCTATATTTGCATCCCTTTATCGAATACGAATTAGAAATCCCAATTAGCCAGACTTGACCATTTAACACCATAATTAACCGAGTTCACAAATCCACTCGCAACATAAATAGGGCTTCACCCCAGCGCACTATACAGATATAAAATCTGACAACCCTACATGATCAAACCTCAACTCACAGCCAATCATAACCTATGAACAACTACATTGACAACCATAGACCCGTTTACGGCTCACTCACAATCGGTCAAAACCTCACCTCACAACCCCCTTTTTTTTTTTAGACCCAAAATCAACCTTATTCACAACCCACACAAACCCATTCACAACACATCACAGCCAACAACCCTCACATTCCATTTAACACTTCACAACCAACCCATAGCCATCTCCACCGAATCTAATTCAGCCACCACCATACTGCCACAGCTCTTACCGTTCAACACTCACGGCAGGAAACAACATTTACATAGTAATATAACTAATCCAACTGGACTGAATAGAAAATAGGGAAGAGTTTCATGCTTACTAACACTTTGAAACCTCCACCGGCAAAACAACCTTCCTAATCCTCAGTCTGCCGATAGAAGGCCCTTGCTCCAATTTCACAATGGTGTCAGCCAAGGAAAAGATCATCACAGTAGCCTAAGGAAAAACTAGGCTTACCGATAGTAGAACTTCACCGGCAGAATGATCCTTCCCAAATCCTCAGCCGACTAGAATCAAACCACTGCCCAAATCAATATTCAGTTAACGAACGTAATTGGTCGGAGATGCAACTCATCGTAGATGGGGAAAAGAAACCTACTGATGGAGAGATCCAAGCTCACCTGCCCTATTTGCCTGCCAAGATCTCCGGTGCCCTAGCTCCGACGCTGATTGACAGTGAGAAACCCCAATGAACGACAACCCACAGAAACGTCGCTGCCCAAAACAATTTCCAGGTTTAAGGAATAACCACCACCGCAGGTGTAGGTCTCATCCAAAATAAGGAATCACCCCTTACTTAGGTCCAATGACCACTGGCGCTAGCCTCCAACCACACGCTCGCCGTCGGTTCATCTGTGGAGAAGGTTGGGGGTTGTTCCTCTCGCTGCCACTTGCAGAAAAGAAGAAGAGGCGAGAGAAAGAGGCTCGCTGACCGTAGTTCTCGGAGAAGGCAGAGACAGCCATCGCCCCTGCTTGCCGTTCCAACTCATCTGTGGGGTTGTCGTGGACGCTGGCCGCCACTATGGGGTTGTCGTGGACGCTGGCCGCCGCTATAGGGCTGTCATGGATGCTGGCTGCCGCTCTGGGGCTATCGGGGATGCTGACCGCCGCTCGCAGCGAAGCCGACAAGCTAGGATGGGGAGATCGGAGAGATCGCGGCCGGGAAGGTGATCGACACTGTGGTCGTGGAGCATTAAAAAGGGAATAAAGATCGTGGCTGGGAAATAAAAGAACGGTTGCGAAAACGCTCGACATAAATGATAACGGGTCGGGTTTTACCAAATGGGTCGGATTTCAGATCCGTTAAGCCTCTTAAATCCTTTTCTGCAAAAAGGGTCTTAGGAATCTCCTTTTAAGTCCAGAAAAATTTCTAAAAAAATTCCTGAAAAATTCCATAGGGTATTCTCTTAATTACCCAACATTTATTTTATTTTATTATTTTTTTTTCTGTGGTATTTTACATTTAGCCCGTGTTCAGCTATGGTAAAGGTTCCTAATCACTTCTAACCCTAGGATATGCTTTGGGAAGCATTATAAAGGATAAAAATCCATTGGATATGGATTTGGAGAGGTGTTAGGTCAAAGTATCAAATTTAAGGGTGGAAGAGTTCATGTTTGAACTTTGTGCCTTAATTTTGATGGTTTAGAGTTCCTATTGGCTTAGGGACTTCCCAAGGACATTGTTGGTGCAATAGTCAAGGGGGAGCAAGCCTTTAGGGGGAGTTATCCATCTTGGGATGATGGATGTGTTTTTTCTTCTTGAAGGGGAGAAGTTATGGGAAGAATGTTATCAATTGGGAAAATTGATGGGATTTTGAGAAACCCAATTTGGAAATTGGGAGAGAGTATAGGATTGCCTCTCTTGAGTGATATGAGACTTATCACTAGGAAGATGGTAGACATCTTAGGTATTTTTGGATCAAGGGGGAGATTGTAAGATCTCATTGGGACATGAGACATTGACCTCCTTGGAGAGACTACCTTTTTGATGTATGTCAAAAAGGGGGAGAACTTAAGATTACCAATTTGGGAAATTGGTAAGGGAATTTGAGTTAGGGGCCTAACACAAGGTTTGTTTTGTCAAACATCAAAAAGGGGGAGATTATTGGTGCAATCGGCCCAGGTCACGATTGACCAGACTCGAGTTTGACGCGAGTGATGTTTTGATGTTTGACAAAGTGGTTTGACAAAGTGAGTTGACATTGATGTCGGTTAATGTTTTGGGGAGATTATTTATACAATCGACTCAGGTTATAATTGACCAGACTCGAGTTTGACTCGAGGGAGACTTTGATGGTTGACTAGGGTTGACCATGTGATTATGGGAAAGTCCAAGCATGGGTCTTGGCAAGGTAAAGTCCAAGTCATGGGTACTTGACATGGAAAGTCCAAGTGGGACACTTGGCATTTGGGAAAGTCCAAGTCTTGAGTACTTGGAACAAGGGAAGTCCAAGCATGGGTCTTGGCATGGAAAGTCCAACATGGGTTGACAAGGGAAAGTCCAAGCTTGAGTCTTGGCATTTGAGAAGTCCAAGGGGTTTGATATTGGCGGCGTAAAGTCCAAGGGTGGAGTCTTGGTAGCATAAGTCCAATGGTTGGCGGCGTAAAGTCCAAGCGGAGTCTTGGCGGCATAAGTCCAATGTGCCTTAGCGGTGTAGACACCATTAGCATGACATAGCCGATGGAAGCACCTGAAGCCTAGTGCGATGGATGAACAAGTCATGGATGACTTGAAGGGATCCGAGAGGCGTGAGGGTGATGGAGGTGGCTAGAAGACTTAGGTCTAGGCTAAGGGTGGTCTAGCAAGTATGGGGGCACCATACTTGGGTTAAAACCTCATCTTTGAGGTTGGCAGTCGACTGACATTATGGCCGGTTCGACTGCCATGAGTTGACTAGAGCTCGACTGTCATTTAGGGCTGAAATTGCCTTGGCAGTCAACTGCTCATTAGCGATGGGCTATGTGATCGCTAATTGAGCGATTATTGCTTTGGCGATCACCGCCATGGATGGCGATCGACTTCGATTGAGTCATGACAGAATGCTCCATAGCCGACTGGATAGTCGACTACGGGGTTGGTAGTCGACTGCCAATGTTGGCAGTCGACTGGTGAGAGTCCCGTTGGAACTTTTCCAACGTTGATTGAGCCGTTGTCTCACAGCTACAGTGTTGGCAGTCGATTGGGGCCTTATGGCAGTCGACTGTTAGGCAGAAATTCTGCCCGATGGAGGATAAAAGCAGCTGTTCGTGGAAGGCTCAAAACAAGATTTTTCTTGGGCAATTTGAAGGGGAATAGTTGGTGCTTTTCCAGTCCTTCAAGGCTAGTTCAAGGCAACCAAAAGCAAGAAAATCAAAAGCTCTTGTAAAGTAGTTTTCTTTACTTACATTGTATTTCTCTCTTGTATTTTTCTTGTATTCATTTCTTATTGTTGTAAGAACGTTTGTACGAGGTTTCTCCGCCTCCGACTTGTGTCGAGAAGGAGTATTTGTGATTAGTGATTGCATTGGCATCGCTAGAGCTCTTTAGGGCTCGATCCATGGAGTAGGAACCGTTTGGTTCCGAACCACGTTATATCCGTGTGTTCGTGTGCTTGTGTTTTCGTTATTGCTTTATTATCTTTGTTTCCGCTGCGCTAACGAAAATTGTAGACGCAATAACGATCGAATTCCATCATCGGTACTAGCACGCGCTATTCACCTCCCTCTAGCTGTTGGTGCAATCGGCCCAGGTTGACTCGAGTTTGACTCAAGCAGTACCTAGATAGTATTTTGATGATAGACAAAACTCATGACATGGGATTGTCATGGAAAAGTCCAACATGGTGTTGGCATAGAAAATCCAAGCATGGAGCTTGGTGTGGAAAAATCCAAAGCATTGTGAAGCCGTGCGCTTGGTGCTTGGTGAGAAATGCATTGCGAAGTCGTGCGCTTGGTGCATGTGGGAAGTCTTGAGGACTTGGTAAGTTCACTAGGCTCGGGGTCCTTGAGTCGGTGAAGGATGACATTGCGAAGCTGTGCGCTTGGTGCATTCGAGGGACCGCCTGATGGGGAGCGAATGGAGTGAGGCCCAAGGGAAGCATACTTCGAGGGCATGAGACGCGAAGGATGGCGTTGCGAAGCCATGCGCTTGGCGCATCCGAGGGACGTAGGCCGAGGGAAGAGAGCTTGGACTTAGCTAATTTCCTAGTTAGAAACTTAATTGCATTGTATAAAGTACTAATGAGGGACAGACTTACCTTGAGAGTTTCTCTTGAACCGGATGCATATCCGTGGCTTGTCTTGAATAGAGATTCATAGTTCGACTCATCCTCGGGTTCAGATTCGAACTTCAGCTCTGATTCAGTTGGTTTAGCCATGAAGATGAGGTCATCGTCTTCTTCCTCCGATGCCTCTTCTCACGTAGCATTGAACACCTTCTTGAACTTTGGTGCTTTGTTTTTAAGCTTCAGACATTCCGATTTGACATGTCCGAACTTGTTGCATTCATAGCACCTAATGTTAGAACTATTTTTAGATTTATCTTCATTGGGTTGAGTGACGGGTCATCTTCGGCTCTTGATCATCCTCCGAACTAGGTTGACTAGTTCGGTCTCCATCTTCGGATCGACCTCCGACTCGTACTCGTCTTCTTCTTCCTTCGGGGGTGGCTTACTTGTAGGCTTCTTCTTTTGACCTGCAATAAGAGCTATACCTTTCTCGGGTACCGAATTAGACTATTCATGAAGTTCAAATTCTGAAAATAATTCATCTAACCTAATTTTTGATAAGTCCTTAAAACCTTGTAGGCATCGACCATGGATGCTCACAAAGTAGTCATAGGAAATGAATTCAAGACATACCTTATTAGGTCGCGATTTTTGACCTTTTGTCCGATGGCGTGCAAGTTGTTGACAATGTCTTGTACTCGGGCATGTAGTTGAGTCACGGTCTCATGTTCCTGTATTTTTAAATTATATAATTTATTAAAAAGAAGGTCCCATTTGCATACCTTTGCTTCATCGGTTCCTTCGTGTAATTCCACTAATTTGGTCCACAAATCCTTTGCACTGATGAAGGGGCCGACGTGATTAAGCTCCTCGTTGGACAAGCCGCATTGGAGGATTTGAGTCGCCTTGGCGTCGACTTCAACTTGTCTGTTTGTAGCATTGGTCCATTGGTCATAATCCAAAGATTCACTCACTTCGTTAGTCGAAAGTGTGAATCCCATTTGGATTATCATCCACATCTCGATTTGGGTCTTAAGGAAGCACTCCATCCGACCCTTCCAATAACGGAAGTCATCTCCGTTGTTCCTCTTGTGGGTTTTATCCCGCAGTCAACAAATAAGGAACTTGTAAAAAATATAGGTAACAAATTTGTAATACCTGTCTTAAAGAAAATTTTAATATTGACATTCCTGACACACCTAGGCTAGTTTCATCTCGGACACACTTACTAGAGACCCGTCTTTCTGTGCTCGAAACCCGACTTAATCTAGTTGAAACTGAACTTAGACAGCTACCAAATCAAGTAGCTAACCAAGACTACGAGGATTTTCAAGATCCTCAACAGTTACATTCTTTTAGAATTCCAGATGACACTAATCTAGTTTTTGTTAAAAATCCAAGTATGTGTAATACTGGAAGAGCCACTGACGTGCGTGTCCAATGCACCTTAACAGTCAAAGGTCATACATTAACTTTGCAAGTCCTAATAGATAGTGGTGCCTCTAGCTCTTCTATCGATAAAGAAACACTACTTTCGGTTATTCCTTGTTCTTTTTTGCGACAAACAAATCAACCCCAGATCAGTACCCAGTTTGATGGAACTAAAAATGCTTGCTCTACTTATTTGCCAAGTTGTACTGTTTCTTTTTATACCAACTGTGGCAACAACAGTATCCCTCTAACTCTTACCCATTTATGGGTTACCAACCTTAATATTGCTAATGTGCACCTTATCCTCGGACTAAATTTTCTCCTATCACCACACCGTGCTTTCCTGCTTACCCTTGATTACACCATTTTCCTCTCTACCCTCATTATTACCCCTATTCTTTCCGAATATCCTCCTTCCCATCATGCTATGGAGCGTGGTGGTACCTTTGATAGACTCGAACTTCTCCGACTAAATCCCCGAGATTTGGATTACATAGACCAGGAAGAGGAACTTAACAATAGTTCCTCCTCACACCCACCTCAAACTTGTTCCTGTCAAACACAAGATTGTTCTTGCACCTGTACAAACTCAGACGAATCCAAAATAGACACAGGAAATGAGTATGACTTCCCTACCGATACTATTATTAATAAAGGATTAAAAATAAACTGGGAACATATTAAAGGAATTAATAATTCTTTAGCTGACACTCTTTCCAGGTTGCTAACATGACGAATAAATTCAGAAATCACAGATCAGAACCAGTTGTCAATAGAAGACTAATGACTTTCGGGGAAGTAGAGATCCCACAGTACAACAAACATGAAGAACAATTCCATTTTGACACTAGACACATGTTCACACAAGTACAAAACTGTCTTATAGACAATCTGTGGCATATTCCCAATACACCAGGAACAACCAAGCAAAAGGTGGCTGTTATAAAAGCCCTGATACAATATTTCCACCACACAACAAACACAGCAAAAGTAAAACATGGTGGTCAAGACAATATTTATTACACCATTCTAATAGGATCACAAGTAGGAGTCTACGCCACCCAACATAAAGCAGCTCTGGCTGCTGTTGGAAGTGAAATCCAATTCACTTACAGAGAATTTAAAGACCTTGGAGAAGCATTAACAGCTGTCAGGACAAAGGTTGGCCCAAATTATTTTGTAAGTGCCTCATTAAAAGGGAAAGGACCAGTAAAGGTTATTATATAAGCTATGGATAAGAGACATTGAGCTAACACAGGAGTTCCTATGGAAACTCGGACAGTGCATAAGACACCTGTTAGTAGAAGAACATTTCAGAAACATAATAGTATGTACTTTTGAAAGTTCTCCTCCCGAATGGATAAACCTAAAAGTAGAACCAGCAAGGCACTTAATCAAGCTGGACGCCCACAAAACAGTCAATCCAGAAAAAGATAAGATTGAAGACTTTGTCCCCTCAGATGAAGAACTAGACTGGGAGGGCTCTTCTAGTCCGGAACAGTAAGTAAAACACTGGAGAGCCTCTATCCAAGGCTCTGACTGGCTTTGGAATGACTCTGTAGACTCTCGCCATTACATATTGGCAGCAGAAACATTTACAGAAAAAATTTACTGGCCGACAAGCTATGGTACTACTTTCTTCCCTTTCAAAACTACTACCCAACACACAACCTTACTAAGTCATTACCAGAAAATAAATGAAAAATGGATCCAACAGAAAACACGACAAACGGCGCGACAGTACAAGATGGAATTAAGACAGGATGAGATTGTAGCAGCCCATCAAAATAGCCCACCAGAAGGCCCATCCAGAGTTGCATCCATGGGCTCTATTGGAGGTTTAGCAGAAGAAGCCAACATCAATAAAATGATGGAAATCTAACAGTATCTACACCAGACAAGAAGGACATCCACAACACTGGCCCGTGACACAAAGTCCACCATAAAGACAGGAAGGACATCTACAACACCAACTCGTGACACCACTTTACACCCGTGATATCTCCACTAACACTTAATGTGTCCTAGCACCCGCGGGATACCATATCAATTTGCATTTTAAAGTCCATGTACTTGAATGGTGATTCCATTTGAACCTACAATGAGTTAATACGTGTTGTTCTATGATTTTTTCATTTACTTCCTTACAAGCGGTGGAATTCTTTAACATTATTGTTTCAACTATTATTGTGGTTCTTACCATGAATTTTGATAAATTTTTATTCTATTTGTTAGTACTCGTACCTGCCTGTTGACATTTGCTTTTATATATTTGCATTCTTAGGGTTCTCTGAAATTTTTAACTTTGATAGTTTCATGAGTATTTAGTTTTTTTTATCATGTAATTATAATTCAAAAGTGCTTGGTAAAAATGAGCCTCTTATTTGTTATTTTATTTTTTTTGTATGCTTTTTCTCTCTGGTGCATTTAAAATTATGAACTATTACTGTCTACATTGTAATCTTTATACTCCCTCTAATAGATGTCAAGCATTTAATTAGAAGGTGCTTCAGCGATGCTTCAGTTCAAAGTGACATCAAGCTTTGACCTTTTAAGGTTGTTGCTGGTCCAAGTGACAAACCCATGATTGCTGTCAATTATAAGGGGGAGGAAAAACAATTTGCAACCGAAGAGATCTCTTCTATAGTTTTGAAAAAGATGAAAAAAATTGTCGAAGCGCATCTTGGATGTGTTGTTAGAAGTGTTGTTTTATTAACGAATAAAGTTGTTTAAGAAATTGTTGAATCATATCTTGGATGTTGTTGGGGATCCTTGGAAGGCTAGACGGGGGTGGGGGGGGGGAGTGAATAGCCTCTTTTCATTTCTACAAGAATGATTAGCAGAAGCAAAACGAATATAAACGACATTAAGAAACTAAGCACAAATGCTAACACGGAATGTTTAACGTGGTTTGGAGATTATGCTCCTACTCCATGGCGATCCGTAAGGTGGATCAAACCAAGCAAATCTTCCACTAAAAACCTTCTTTTACAAGACACTCCTCTTCTTACAAATGATAGAGATGAAGATTAGAGAAGAGGAGGTTTGAAAACAATAGAAAGCTTAAGAAGATGTGGGGAGCTTGAGAGTATTGTTAGGAATAAAAACACTAGCCTCCTCAAGCACCCCAAGGTTCCTTTTTATAAAGCAAGGGATGAATTTTCCATTGAGCCTCCATTAGTTGACTGATGTACAACATCAGTTGACTGCTGCTGTAGCTGACGCAATCCAATAACTTCTGACTAGCCGGATCTGCAGTCATCACTGTCCAATGAAACTCTGATCAGTCGACTGATTGAGCCATCATTCGAGTGCTCCAAGTGATCACTCGACTGGAAACCATTCTGTGTCGATGTCCACTATTAACAATCGACTGCTAGGGTATAGAAGTCGACTAATGGTGGACCAGTTGACTGCAAACCCTAGCAGTCGACTGATGGACCCAGAATTTAGCCCTTATTAGTCGAGTGACTGATCAGTCGACTTGGACGGAGCCTCAGTCAACTGACACACTTCAAGTATGATTGATTTATACTTGAAATCAACTCCCTAGACCTAGACTTAACCTTCTAGTTCTCCCTTCAGCCATGTGCCTCCAAAATCGCTCTGAGTCCGTGACTTGTTCATCCTTGCGCTTGCTTCTAAGAGCTTCCTTCGATTTTGTCATGTCTCGGGTTTCTCTTTACCAAAGTACATTTGAACTTTACATTGCCAAGACTACATGCTTGGACTGACACTTCCAAGACTTTCCTTTGGACTTCCTTTGCCAAGGTCCGCTTGGACTTTACACCGCCAAGACTATATGCTTGGACTTACGCCGCCAAGACCTTTCCTTGGACTTCTCTTGCCAAGATCACACTTGGACTTTCGTTTACCAAGTCTTCATACTTGAATTTTCCTGTCACTTAACACATTCTCGATTAGATCACAATTAATGCCTAACTATAAATGATTATCCAAACATCAAAAGACATAAATGCTTGGGGCATTGTTGTACCAACAATCTCCCTATTTTTGATGTTTGACAATCATTTAAGTTAGGTCTTGAAATATGCACATAATGAAAATATCATATATCCAATATCCAATCTGAATTCTAACTTAAATTTTCTTTCTCGCCCTTTGACACACATAAAAAAGAGAAGGACTTATGAAAAATAAATTCATGAATGAATAATTGATTAAGTCTTGAATTAAGGTGTAAGATAGATATGGAGCTCCCCCTTAATCTAAGACATGGTTCATGATGTGTAAACAACATATTGAGCAAAACATAATATAAAAATATTTACTAACTTTTCACCAACAATATAGATATTTTGGGGATGAAAAGATTGCATAATGAAACTCCCTCTAAAATAATCCATCAATCAGTTCTACACCCTCTTTTTTGCTGGGATTATCATACCATAGGGTTAGGACACTTAAGATTGAACATAAGACAAAGGAATAAGGCTGATTTGCAGAAATATCAGCATGGCAGTCGACTGAATATTGAAGCAGTCGATTGACAAGCTTGAAATGCCAATTTCAGGATTTCAACCAAACTTCAGAAATGTGCCAAAAATTCAAGAGACATTGAAAAATCACGAAATTTTGTGGACACATTTATGAAATCATACTATATCAAGGAAAAATAATTTAAAAAATAAATATTTTTCAAATTTCGAAAATGATACAAATTTGAGAACTAGCAAAAGCTTTAAGGTTTTTGAAGACTTTGTATCATTTTGCTTATCAAGTGAAAACTGTTTTTCAAAATATGATAAAACATAGTTTAAAATATATTTTGTTCGACATTTCCAATCATGTTCTTAGAGCTATATGCAGATCAATTGTACACAAGCCTTCCCAATGATTGGTCCAATTAAGGATCAATGTCTCTTGATGACACTTTGGTTCATAGTAATGCATCATAACAAGCATGATGAACCAAATGCATATTCCTAATATCTCATATAATATCTAAGTGGCTCAATACAAAAATCATGGTTTCTTAGTTGTTTTGTGAGATGCTATAGAGGTATAGTCCTAGATTTTCTATAGGATCATGCAAACCTAGACCTCTATTCTACAAAGCACATTCCAAGTTCTCTCCTAAGTGATGAATAATCCACTTTGGGAAGAGCCTTGGTGAAAATGTCGGCAAGGTTGGACTTGAATTCTATGTAGTTGAGTTCAATGCCCCCCTTTGCCACATGATCTCTAATGAAGTGATGCTTCACTTCAATGTGCTTTGTCTTAGAGTGATGTACTGAATTTTTTGTCAAATTTATGGTACTCATATTATCACAATAGACTTTAATGTTGGAGTATTGTAGCTCATAATCCTCTAGAGTGTGTCTCATCCAAAGTAATTGAGCTACATAACCACCCATGGCTACATACTCGGCCTCAATGGTGGAAAGAGCAACACAAGGTTTCTTCCTACTACTCCAACTAACTAGGGAGGATCTAAGAAATTGGCATCCACCACTAATACTCTTCCGATCCAATTTGCAACCGGCATAATCGGAATCGGTGTACCCAATCAAGTCAAAAGACCTAGTTATAGGGTACCAAAGTCCTACATTTAGTGTGCCTTTGATATATTTTAAAATTCTCTTAACAACCACTAAATGAGACTCTTTGGCACATGATTGGTATCTAGCATACATACCTACCGCAAATAAGATATTGGGTCTACTAGCGGTTAGGTAGAGTAGGCTACCAATCATACTCCTATAAAGTTTTAAATCAATTGATTTGCCTTCATTATCATTATCTATTTTGGTGTTAGTTGCCATTGGGGTTGATACTACCTTAGCATTTTCTAAACCAAATTTCTTAATAATTTCTTTGGCATATTTGGTTTGGTATATGTAAATTCTTTCATTTATTTGTTTAACTTACAAACCTAAGAAGAAATTTAATTCTCCAATTAGACTCATTTCAAAATCATTCTCTATATTTTTTTATAAAGTCTTGAAAAAGTTCATCATTTGTTGACCCAAAAATGATGTCATCAACATATATTTGGGCTACAAAGATATCCTTTGATTTTGACTTTATGAAGAGAGTTTGATCCACTTGGCCTCTTCTAATGTCCTTAGAGATTAAGAAAGAAGATAATCTTTCATACCAAGCCCGGGGAGCTTGTTTTAAGCCATATAAAGCTTTTTTAAGCTTGTATATGTGGTTTGGATAGTCTGCACTCTCAAACTCGAGAGATTGTTCTACATACACTTCTTCCTTAATAAATCCATTTAGGAATGCCGATTTTACATCCATTTGATGAAGTTTAAATCCCATGTAAGAGGCATATCCTAATAGAATTCTAATTGACTCTAACATAGCAACCGGGGCATAAGTTTCATTATAGTCAAGTCCTTCAACTTGATTAAAACCCCTTGCAACTAACCTAGCTTTGTTTCTTGTTATGTTTCCTTGATCATCTAGTTTGTTCCTAAAGACCCATCTTGTAGTAACAATCGTGTTATCATTGGGTCTAGGGACTAGCTCCCATACTTGACTCCTCTCAAATTGAGCCAATTCTTTTTGCATTGCTAGAATCCAATCCGGATCACGTAATACATCATTGATTGATTTGGGCTCAAATTGTGAGATGAGAGCTATTTGACTAGTGGGGGTTCTATGAAAAGACATAGTTCTAACACCTTGAGAGAGTTCTCCTACAACTTGGTCTAGAGGATGATTTTGATGAATTCTTAATGTTATAGGAGGTGTTTCAAGTTGATTTAGATCATTGTTATCCTCTTTTCTCCTCTCATCATCGGAATCTCCTCTTCCTCCCCCTTGATCTAATCCTCCCCGTTGATCATTACCCCCTAAGGTCAAGTTTTGAAATTTTTGGGTAATATCTTATTTTTTTATCATTGATATCATTATCAATGGGGGATTTCCTAGGGTAAGTATTAGAAGTTTCATCAAATTGAACATTTGAAGATTCCTCAACCTTTTGAGTCCTTTTGTTATAGACTCTATATCCTCTACTAGTGGATGAGTATCCAGCTAGGATTCCCTCATCTGCTTTGGACTCAAATTTTCCTATGTTGTCTTTGGTGTTTAAGATGTAAACTTTGCATCCAAAGACTTTGAAGTAATGAATTGTAATCCGTAATTCAAATGTTATTTTCCCTAAAAACCTATGGATTAAGACCCTATTTTGGATATAGCAAGCGGTATTAACCGCTTCCGCCTACAAGTAGCTAGGAAGTGAATATGCATTAAGCATAGTTTTAGCCGCCTCTTGTAGGACACGATTTCTCCTTTCCACAATCCCATTTTGTTGGGGTGTTCTAGGACAAGAGAATTCATGCTTGTACCCTTGTTCTAAGCAAAATTTTGAGAAATTAGAATTCTCAAATTTTCTACCATGATCACTACGGATCCGGTTGATTTTGAGATTTCTTTCATTCTCTACTCTTTTACTAAAATCTATGATTATTCATAGGGTATCATCCTTATGTTTCATAAAATAGACCCATATATATCTAGAAAAATCATCTACTATAACTAAGTAATATTTGCTACCATTCAAAGAAGGAATGCTATGACAATCAAATAAATCTAAGTGTAAAAGCTCTAACGATAAAGAAGTATTAATTAAAGTTTTACCCTTGTGGGATGACTTTGATTATTTTCCTTCTTGGCATGCATCACACATTTTATCCTTGATGTACTTCACTTTTGACAATCCTTTGACTAGATCCATCTTGGCTATCTTGGCAATATTCTTCACGTTGGTGTGCCCAAGACTCCTATGCCATAACCAACTTTCTTTTTCTTTTGCCATAAGACACTTAAGAGAAATGTTAGAAGTATAGGATAAATCAACATAATAAATATTGGATTTCCTATATCCTACTAACATGCAATCATTTAATTTCTTGTGTCTTATAAAGCATTTAGTAGAATTAAATTCAACATTAAAATCGACATCACATAATTGGCTAATACTAAGAAAGTTGAATTTCATATTTTTGACTAAAAAAACTTTATGAATAGCAAGTTTTGGGGATACCTCAATTGTGCCTTTTCCTAGAATTTTGAGTTTACCACTATTACCAAATGACACGGTTCCCTTGCTAATTTGGTTGATTGTGGAAAATTTGTTCACATCTCCGGTCATATGTCTTGAGCAACCACTATCAAAAATCCACATGCTTGGTCCTTCTACCTAAACAACATGAAAAACACAAGCCTTATGCACCCAAATTTTTGGACCGGTAGCATCAACTACAAAACTCTTGGGAACCCATGCCTTTTTAACCTTGCTCCTAAATGTTGATTTTCTACTAATGAGAGAGGTAAAGGCTACTTTCTTCTCCTTAGGCTATATCCTATCTCAACCTTGTTGTAAATAGTCCTTTGGTCCCTAAGTATCATGTCTAGATATTTAGAACCATTTGTGAATTTTTCTAAACATGCTCTTAATTCACCTATTTCCTTTTTAAGTTCATCATTTTCATCCTTAAGTGAGCATGCATTATTACATGAAAGTTCTACATTCCTAATTGCCTTAATTTCTACTTTCAAATCCTTAATCCTAGTTTTAGATTTATCAAGGCATTCTTAAGATATGCAATAGTCTTGTAAAGTAATTCTACCCTAGGGGAGTCTCTTACCTCATCGTCGCTAGAGGACGATTCATCGCTTGATGATGATGATGATGACTCCTCACTTGAGCTTCCGACTTCATCTTCCAAAGCCATAAGTGCTACATGTTTTGTAATGTGGCACAACTCCTCATCATCAGATGAATCTTCTAGACTTTGTGTATCCCATGTTTGTGCTACTATGACCTTCTTCTTCTTCTTTTCTTTCTTATCATTCTTCTTATTTTCCTTCTCCTCCTTCTTTAGGTCCGGGCAATTCGGCTTGATATGACCTTTCTTATTACAACCATAGCAAGTAATGTTAGTGTTAGAAACTGAACCACTAGTGGATTTACCTTTTGAGGATTGAAACATCCTCCTCACGTCCTTCTTGGTGAGCTTCCTTGATCTCCCACCAAACTTCTTCACGTAGTGGGCCACCTCGCTAGTCGATAGTTCTTTGTCGCTACTAGATGATTCGTCCTCCGACTCGGATGATGAGGAGACCTCCTTCTTTTCTTTCTTCTTCTTCTCCCTTTTACCTACAATAAGAGCTAAACCTTTCTCCTTTGATGTAGTGTTAGCTTGCTCATGTAGTTCAAACTAACAAAATAATTCATCTAACTTAACTAAAGAAAGGTCCCTAGAAACCTTATAAGCATCTACCATTGATGCCCATAGAGTTGTTCTAGGGAAGGCTTGAAGCACATACCTTACGAGGTCTCGATTTTCAACCTTCTCACCTATTACGTGTAGTCCGTTAATTACCTCCTTGAATCGACCGTGCATTTGGCTCACGGTCTCATTGGTCTTCATGTTGAAGCTTTGGAGTTGACCTATCAATAGGTCTCATTGGTCTTCATGTTCAAGCGGAGTTGAAGGGCTGACCTTGGATAGTTTCTCCTTGGATAGACCACATTGAAGTGTGGTCGTTGCTTTTGCATTGGCTTGAGCCTTCTTCGCCATCTCCCAAGTCTAATCCTTCGTTGGTATTGGCGCTCCAAATTCATCGACTAACTTCTCGAATCCATATACAATACTAAACCAATTCTCAATATCATTCATAAGGTAGTATTCCATCCTACCTTTCTAATAGCCGAAGTCGTTGTTGTCGAAGAACGGAGGCCATGCCATGCTATATCCCTCTTGAAACGCCATTGTGCTCCGATTAATGGTTAGATCTTCCAATGCGATCCGGACTCTGATACCACTTGTTGGGGATCCTTGGAAGGCTAGAGGGGGGGGGGAAGGTGAATAGCCTCTTTTGGTTTCTACAAGAATGATTAGCAGAAGCAAAACGAATATAAATGAAGTTAAGAAACTAAGCACAAATGCTAACATAGAATGTTTAACGTGGTTCGGAGATTATGCTCCTACTCCATGGTGATCCGTAATGTGGATCAAACCAAGCAAATCTTCCACTAAAAACCTTCTTTTACAAGACACCCCTCTTCTTACAAATGATAGAGATGAAGATTAGAGAAGAGGAGGTTTGAAAATAATAGAAAGCTTAAGAAGACGTGGGGAGCTTGAGAGTATTGTTAGGAATAAAAGCACTAGCCTCCTCAAGCACCCTAAGGTCTCTTTTTATAGAGCAAGGGTTGATTTTCCCGTTGAGCCTCCATCAGTCGACTGATGTATACCATCAATCGACTGCTGCTGTAGCTGACACAATCCAACAGCTTTTGACTAGCCGGATCTGCGGTCGTCACTGCCCAACGGGACTATGATCAGTCAACTGATCATACCATCAATCGACTGATTAAGCCATCAGTCGAGTGCTCCAAGCGATCACTCAACTGGAAACAATTCTGTGCCGATGTCCACTATTAATAGTCGACTGCTAGGGTATAATAGTCGACTGATGGTGGACCAGTCGACTGTCAAACCCTAGCAGTCGATTGATGGACCCATAATTCAACCCTTATCAGTCGAGTGACTGATCAGTTGATTGGGACGGAGCCTCAGTTGACTGACACACTTCAAGTATGATTGATTCATACTGGAAATCAACTCCCTAGACCTAGACTTAACCTTCTAGCTTTTCCTTCAGCGTTGCACCTCCAGGATCTCTCCGAGTCCACGACTTGTTCATCCTTGCGCTTACTTCCAAGAGCTTTCTTCGATTTCGTCATGTCTCATATTTCTCTTTGCCAAAGTACGCTTAGACTTTACGCCGCTAAGACTACATGCTTGGACTTACACTGGCAAGACTTGCCTTTGGACTTCCTTTGCCAAGGTCCACTTGGACTTTACGCTGCCAAGACTACATGCTTAGACTTACACTGCCAAGACCTTTCCTTGGACTTCTCTTGCAAAGATCACACTTGGACTTTCATTTACCAAGTCTTCATACTTGGATTTTCTTGTCACTTAACACATTCTCGATTAGATCACAATTAATGCCTAACTATAAATGATTATCCAAACATCAAAAGACATAAATTCTTGGGGCATTGTTACACCAACAAATGTGTTGTTAAAATTTTTTGTTTGGTCTTTATTCGGGTTAAATACTAGAACTATATGTCCTTGTGATTTATTGGAATATAGCTCGAGTATCGTAATCAACGAGTTAACTATAAAAGTAAGTTCCTTCTGTCATAATTGTTTTTGGATTTTTTTTTCAAAGTAAACTGTTTCCTATTGTTAAATAGGTGGTAGCCAATAGATCCCATCTCGGTAGGCAACTTTCAACTCAACTTCAACATATTTGACTGTGAAATTCTAAATACATTTATGTATTTTTTGACTAGCATCAAGTTGTTCCATTGGCCACGCTAATTCTGAGAATTAAGTTCATTGATGTTATTTAATCAAGGAAAGAAACATGTCATATGTTATTTTATTCTAAGGTTATAAGAATGAAATAAAACCAATGGTAAAATCTTTAAAAGAACACAAGCAAAAAAAAAACCAACGGTAAAGTTAGCTAAATCATTCTCGTCATAAGTAATCAATCATAGAATAAAAATTGAAATAGAATTTTGATTCTGAAGAATAAACATCGTGCCAACCATTCACAATAAAACAAGGATTCTGAAGTGCCCCAGACTTTATATGTACCTAAAAATATCAGCTCAAAATCACCATGGTACTGGTCTTGAAAATCCAACACCACCATGGTGCTGGTGTTTGAATATCAACACCATGGTGGTGCTGGTCTTGCAAGACCAACACCATGTACTTGATTTGCAAATCCAGCACCATGGTGGTGTTGGATTTGCAAGACCAGCACCATGGCGGTGCTGGATTTGCAAGACTAGCACCATGGTGCTGGTGCAAGATCCTTGAGGGTGCTGATCTTGCAAGATCAACACCATTTTGTTGTTGAATTTGCAAAACCAACACAACAAATAGTGCTGGTGCAAAATCAACACTGCAATGTTATTAATGATTTTGAGTTGATATTTTTAGCTACATATAAACTTTGGGGCACTTCATAAACCTGTAGCACATGGAATGAGTCCAATTAGAGCTCTCTAGGTCCATCAATGGGTTTTAATCGAAACCCATTGATGAACCTAGGGGATTTAGATTTTTGAAAAATTGACATGTAATGAAAGATAATAGTGCAATGAAGGTGTTTATGCTTAGTTTTGACATCCCTACGATAAGTTATGTATATGTGTCAATTGTCTTAAAGTCATACACTTTGAAAACCTTTTTATCACTATTGTTAATTATTTAGAACTAATATTTTTTGGCACATATAAACTCTGGGACATTTCAGAAACCTATAACACTTGGAGTGAGTTCAATAAAAGATCTCTAGGTCCATCAATGGGTTTTGATCAAACCTATTGATGGACTTAGAGAGCTCTGATTTGACTCATTCAAAGTGCTATAGGTTTCTAAAGTGCCTCAGAGTTTATATGTACCCAAAAATATTAGCTCGAAATCATTAACAATATTGTGGTGTTGATTTTGCACGAACACTATCTATGGTGTTGGTGTTTGAATATAAGCACCATGGTGGTGCTGGTCTTGCAAGACCAACACTATGTGCTAAATTTGCTGGTGCTGGTGCAAGATCCTTGGGGTGCTGATCTTGCAAGATTAGCACCACTTTGGTGTCGAATTTGCAAGACTGGTACCACATAAAGTGCTGGTGTAAAATCAACACTACAATGTTATTAATGATTTCGAGTTGATATTTTTGGGTACATATAAATTGGAGCACTTCATAAACCTGTAGCACATGGAATGAGTCCAATTGGAGCTCTCTAGGTTTATTAATGAGTTTTGATCGAAACCTATTTATAACCCTAGGGGATTTGAATTTTTGAGAAATTGACATATAATGAAAGAGGATAGTTCAATGAAGGTGTTTATGCCTAGTTTTGACATCCCTATGATAAATTATGCGTATATACCAGTTGTCTTAAAGTCATGAACTTTGAAAACCTTCTTATCACTACTGTTAATGATTTTCAACTAATATTTTTGGCACATACAAACTCTAGGACACTTTAGAAACGTGTAACACTTGGAATGAGTCCAATCGGAGCTCTCTAAGTCCATCAATGGGTTTTGATCAAAACCCATTAATAGACTTAGAGAGCTATGATTGGACTCATTTCAAGTGCTATAGGTTTTTGAAGTATCCCAGAGTTTATATATACCAAAAAATATCAATTCAAAATCATTAACAACATTATGGTGTCGATTTTGCAACAACACTATCCATGGTGCTGATATTTGATCAACACTGTAATATTATTAATGATTCTGAGTTGATATTTTTGGGTACATATAAACTTTGGGGTACCTCATAAACCTGTAGCACATGGAATGAGTTCAATTGGAGCTTTCTAGGTCCATCAATGGATTTTGATCGAAACTCGTTGATGAGCCTAGGGGATTTAGATTTTTGAAAAATTGACATATAATGAAAAAGGATAGTGCAATGAAGGTGTTTATGCCTAGTTTTGACATCCCTACAATAAATTATGTGTATGCGCCAGTTGTTTAAAGTCATAAACTTTGAAAACCTTCTTATCACTACTGTTAATGATTTTGAACAAATATTTTTTGTCACATATAAACTCTGGGGCACTTTAGAAACCTGTAACACTTTGAATGAGTCCAATCGGAGCTCTCTAGGTCTATCAATGTGTTTTGATCAAAATCCATTGAT